>OZ017786.1:14704761-15070023 GCA_963969325.1 Lycopodina hypogea
TCATGGGGAAAAAAAGGAATTTAAATTCTCCATACAAAAAAAAACAACCTAGAAAAATCATGGAGCAATGTTTAGGGCAAGGGGTTCTCCCCAGCTGTACAAACCCCCCCCCCCCCCCAAGCTCAAAAGGATTTTTTTTTTCTCCCCTCATTTTTTTTTTTGTTTCATTTCTTCCCCCCCCCCCCCCCCCCCCCCATACCCCAATTTTTCTTTCTTCTTTGCCTCCCATTTTTTCCCTTTCCTCTCCCCTAAATTTTTTAATGGGAAAAAAAATCAAACTAATATTTATACAAAAAAAAAAAAAAGAACCCTATAAAACTATGTCCCACTGGTTAAGCGCCCAAAGTTCTGTAATGCAATTAGTCCCACAGAGTTCAGCATCGCCAGCTTAATATGATCGAAATGCCTTAAAGCACAGTTTACGATTGATTACGGGTGTGGGTGGACTATAAGAAATAATTTATCATGTCGGAGTGGTCTAAATAATGGCAGAAAGTTAGTTTTATCTGAATTAGTGCATGGACTAAGAGAATTAAAACAGAGTGTGTGTGCGTGTGTGTGCATGTGTGTGTGTGCGCGCGCGTGTAAATCGTCGATCTTCAACAGCTATACAGCCATCTCCATGGCAATCTTTGGATGAGGCTTGTAGCCTTCAATGTGGAAGTCTTCAAACTTGAAATCATCGATGCATTCAACCTTCCTCGTAATCTCCAGAGTGGGAAATGGGCGTGGCTTTCTCTGCAACTGCATGATGAGACAGATGACATGCACACTTGTGATGAAGGTCTCCACAACTATTCTATACAGTGGACCAAAACAGATGACAATTAGTAAGTAACAACATTCCCTGAATTACAATGATCAGATGTTAAAATGGTTGACAGAAAAGCCTAAAATTCAAACCTTAGTACAAAGTTACAAGGGGTCAACAGGTTACGAGGGGTCAACAGGTTACGAGGGGGTCAACAGGTTTCGAGGGGTCAAAAGGTTATGAGGGGTCAAAAGGTTACAAGGGGTCAACAGGTTACGAGGGGTCAACTGGTTACGAGGGGTCAACTGGTTACGAGGGGTCAACAGGTTACAAGGGGTCAAAAGGTTACAAGGGGTCAACAGGTTACGAGGGGTCAACCGGTTACGAGGGGTCAACAGGTTACAAGGGGTCAAAAAGTTACAAGGGTTCAACAGGTTACGAGGGGTCAACAGGTTACGAGGGGTCAAAAAGTTACGAGGGGTCAACAGGTTACGAGGGGTCAACAGGTTACGAGGGGTCAACAGGTTACGAGGGGTCAACAGGTTACGAGGGGTCAACAGGTTACGAGGGGTCAACAGGTTACGAGGGGTCAACAGGTTACGAGGGGTCAACAGGTTACGAGGGGTCAACAGGTTACGAGGGGTCAACAGGTTACGAGGGGTCAACAGGCTACGAGGGGTCAACAGGTTACGAGGGGTCAACAGGTTACGAGGGGTCAACAGGTTACGAGGGGTCAACAGGTTACGAGGGGTCAACAGGTTACGAGGGGTCAAAAAGTTACAAGGGGTCAACAGGTTACAAGGGGTCAACAGGTTACAAGGGGTCAACAGGTTACGAGGGGTCAAAAAGTTACAAGGAGTCAACAGGTTACAAGGGGTCAACAATAGTAATTAAGGTGAATATGAACTGGACTGCGTGTGCACCTGTCTCTATATATATATATATATATATATATATATATATACTGAGCACGTGCGTACCTGTCTTGAGAGAGGCTCGATGTGGTTAGTGTAGACATGAGCATCCCCAAGCGTGTGCACAAAGTCTCCCGGCTACACACACACAATAATATAATGTGCAACATCTATCTCCTGTGACCGCCCTGTACCCACTCCTCTCTTTACCCTGTACCTACTCTCACATGTTCAACCTGTTACTGACTCTCCTGTTGATCCTGTACCCACTTCCATGATCAGACCACACTGACTTCCTTGACATCCCCCTTCTACACACTCTCGTGCTCACCTTGAGGAGACAGACGTGGGCCACCATGTACGTGAGGAGTGCATAGCTGGCAATGTTGAAGGGAACACCTAGACCCTGTGTACGTCACAACATACACATGCAAACAAACAAACATGTCATGTTTATAGACATTTATATTGTAACACATACACATGGCAAAATATAATAGAGGGACTTTGATTGGTCAGTTTACCAACATTATGGAAACGTTCATCCTTAGTGAAGCCAGCATCAGCAGGCTCATCTTCAATCAGCACATGAGGAATCAAGTGTTTACTTGTACGAACAGATTCTGCTCTAGCTCTAGCCCTAAACACACACACTCACACACCAAACATAGCAGCCCAACATGTCAAGTATCTGACAATGTTCACACAAGTAGAGAATAATGAATATGTAAGCCAACCAGCACACAGCCTCAGGGCATACGACTCTAATGCAGTGTAGAAGCATGACCTGACCACACCCCCTCTCAAGTATCACAACTGCTGAACAATACATCTAGTAGAACACGTCAGAAGCCACACCCACAACACCCGGCCCATCACACTTACTCACCATGTCGGCAGACCGCTGGTAGAGCTGGCAGGACAACTCCCCATGGTTGACGTAGAACTGGACGAAGGCGTGGCAAGGAGGCAACGCCATGGCAGACAGATCTACAGAGAACTTCAGACATTGCATGACCCCATACCAACTCCCACCCTCCCGGCAATGTTGGCCCTTGTTGCCCACCTGTAGGATTCCATGCTGACATGATGATCCTCCTGTCGTTGGGGTTTGTTTTGATGGTGTGGATGACATTGGCCAGCTGGTCCACTCCCTGCCCGGCGTAGTCTGTGTGCATGTCCACATACTGGGCCCCAAAGTGCCGCCACTGGAACCCATACACCGGACCAAGGTCACCTGCAACACACAAACACAGGCACAAACACAGCAAAGTTAATACCTTCAACCAACATGAAGCACACGTTGTCCAAGATGGCAGGGAGCACACTTCAGGCATCTTCTTCTTTCGTTTGCTATCAGTATTCCATTGTCATATCACAAGCTCGATTGAGGAAAGCCATGCCAGTGTTTGATCATCGAGGGTAGCTAAACCGGCTTCGCCGTTGGGTGGTCGATGTTTCATACATGACTCAGTGATGTGGTCAACTGTCTGTTCAGGGTGACCGCAGTCACAGGCAGCCGAGTCCCTGAGTCCCCATCCTTTCATTGTCGCGGCGAAGCGGCTGACACCTGTCCTGAGACGGTTGAGCATTGTCCACTGCCAGCGTGGAAGGTCTATGCCCGGTAGCTCTTCCGGCTCCTCCACAAATCTATGCAGCCTGGATTGTTCAGCTGCCTGCCATTCCTCCGTCCAGTGACGCTTGAGCCAGAGTCGTTTGGAGACGTCATCGGGTGTTGAATGCAGGAGCTGGTGGGCGTGCTCCGCAAATGGGTGTCGTGACTTCAGGCGGGCATGTGGCGGGATCTCTGTGGCGGTCTTGTGGAGAAGGTGGTCCTCGTTGGTGGCCTTTTGGGACAGAGCGAGAACAGCTGCTTCACAGCACAGTGTTGGTGGTGCGATGCCGGCAAGAATCGGGAGTTGGTTGACTGGAGTGGCGTGCAGGCAACTGGAGACTGTCCATAAGGCAGTGTTGAGCATCGTGTCCAGCTTCTTGGTGTGGGAGCTCCTGCACCAGACTGGGAAGCAGTACTCGGCGGCGGAGAAGACCAGTGCCTGGGTGGAGGTGCGCAGAGTCCTGGTCAAGGCACCCCAGGTAGTACCAGATAAGCGACGTTTAGGGCGACCCCAACTTCAGGCATGATGCACACAGACACACCTCCCCCCCACACACACTCCCCCCCCCCCTACACACACACACCCCCACCCACCCACACATCAATAAGAAGTGTTCAGGTTCCTGTCCTATGCTGTGTCGGCCGCCGTACCTTGATCTCTGTGGCCCAAGCCCCTGGATTCCAGGAAGTCTTTGGAGCCATTGGCATCCCAGATGTGGACATTCTTGGCCGTCAGTTTGTTGGCGTCCGTACAGCCACTCACAAACCAGAGCAGCTCCTCTGCCACTCCTCGCCAGAAGACACGCTTGGTGGTCAGCAGAGGGAATTGTCCTCGCAGACTGAACCTGCACAAACAGGAAGAGCAGAGGAAATAGACAAGTGCCCACCTTACCTTCCCCACCACCCCTCCCCGGTTGGTTTAAGTGGTATGCATACAAGCTGCATGCATGCATGTCTACATGTACTTGTAGAAGTACATGCATTACACATTGGCTGTGAAGAGTGCAGTGAGGTTTCTGTCCCTGTCACGTCGTGTGTCCACAGGACAGAGATCCGTGCAGACACTCGGACAAGGGGACATGTTGCTTGGAATGCTGTTGGTTGCTATGTTGCTAGGTGCATTGTTTCAAGGGTGACCTCTTGGTGAACTTCTTGAGCACCATAAGAAAGCCGAAAAAGTAAAGATTGGATAAGCATCCACTCCAGAGCACACACTGTTGATAAGTATCAAGCAGGAAGAATACCCGGGCAATGCCCGGGAAGACAGTCACCATCCTCTGCGAGGAGGAGACACTGACAAAGACAGCTGCTCTTGTTGAGGAAGACTGCAGCAATGGCCTTGATAGGCTGCACCACAAGGGAATGGAGCTGGGTGTTCCCATGGCAATACCAGGGCAAAACAATCTATACTAAACTGTTTGCCAAAGAAAGTGCTACTGCAATATATGGCTGCAGTCTGACCTCACCATCTCCCAGTGAAAGGGTCACAATGATCCAATGGGAATGCACTGTGCGGCTCCTACAGACAGAGCACATGACTGGAGTCACTGACCACACCCCCTCCCCTCCTCCCCAGGATTCCTATGGCTATTCAATGCACTAGCCACATAAACCACCACATATGGTCATGCAATAGAATAAAGAGTGCACAATTCATACTGTGGTAGAAATGGGATATTACATTTGGCACATACACTCTACACCTCACAAAGTACAAAGATCACACCTCATCTGGGCTCCAAATATGGACGTAGTGCCCACTCCAGTGCGGTCTCCCCTCACGCTGCCCTGGTCAATGATGCGCCGGATCAAGTCCAAATATTGCTCTTCATCATGCACTGCTATACAGAGGGGAAGGGAGGGAGGGAGGGGGGAGGAGTCCACATTTTGTCAACTGCAGAAGGACATATTATGCTTGTGTGCATGTCATCCGTCAAAACAACAAATTTAGTACTAACAAAATTAAGTATAGAGTTAGGTTAGATCCTTTCCCCACCTGCAGTTTAGAGGGTGAACGGTGTAGCTAGCAAGACTATCAGCAGCTAGCAAGACTATCAGCAGCTAGCAGTGGCCGTCATTACAGAAGTGAGCAGGTGCCACATTTGCCACATCCTAACCACACCCACATTTACAATGTAAACATTTTTCCACAATCAATTTACATTTCTATACACAACTAAGAATCTAATGTTATTGCAAGTAATATAATGAATTAAAGTTTTAGTTGTCCAGCAGCAAACTGAAAACTGGTCCTGACCACTGATACCCTTTAATCTACAAAGATAGATAGACATATATATATACACATTCCTCTTTATATAGGTGATAGGGTGATCAGTCTTTAAAACTAATCAAGAGATAACCATTTGTAAATGGACAATTAAAAGAAATTTTATTATTAACAAATACAGGCACATCAGAAGGAGCAAAGAATAATTCACAGCTAACATATTTAGGGGTCCAAGACTATAAATACAATCCTGAAATTAAGTTACCAACAAAAGTTTTTCTTATACCTTCACTAGGTCCTATACTCCTTAGAGGCTTCTCTAACTGCCCCACCAGTTGGGACCCCACCGACTGAGGAAATACCTCCCTCACGTTCTCACCCGCAGAGAGCATCCTTACACGAACTGGAGAAAGAGTCTTCGCTAACGTTGAAATTAATCCAACCAATTCTCGCGCCTTTTTCCCACCAAGGCCATACTTCATGGACTGGTAATCTGAAGCAGGGAATCCAGAGATGACAAATTAATAACTTCGACCTTTACCTAGACACAAATTCAAGAGGAAGGTAAAGCAGGGGGAATCAGATTGAGCTGGAGCGTCAGACTGTCACATATGGGGCATGAAATTGCCATTGCAGAATCTCTAGCTCTTGAGGCAGAAAATAGTAATTTTAAAATGTTCCCTCAAATTCCAGAGATTGTGCCATGACCAACGTGAAGTTAGCTAGTTTTAGCTAAAATAGTAATCCATGATTATGATTTAGGTCAATATATATAAATAACAGCTGAAGTCATTCTACCCAATGTTATGTTGTTTCCATTCTGCCCATTCAGATGCCTGCTTGGAGGAGGCACTGGACAAAGATTAAAAAAATATATTTTTTTTAATCCAAAATTTCAAGCAGGCTGATTTTAGAAAATAAATTTGCATGATTTTAGAAAGAAAAAAAATATTGCATGATTTTAGATATTTTTTGTTGTTTGTTGTTTTTTTTTTTCTGTGTTTTTTTTTTTTGGTTTTTTTTTTTGTTTTTTGTTTGTTTATTTTGCGTTAAAATTTTTGTTTTGTTTTGTTGTTTTTTATAAGCAGTGAAAAGCTGTAAATTAAGGTGAAGAGAAACTACAGATAGAGTTGAAGTAGCCTTATAGTAGCAGAGATAACATAGTACCCCCTGCATCCTCCACATGACTGTCTACTCTGAGAGCCTCTGGAAATAGGTTATTCAGATTTGAATCTTGATTGATGCCAAGAAGTTAAGAAGGTCCACTGCCAGTATTGCGGTTGCCCTTGTGATCATTCCTCAGATGTTGGAAGATGAGGAATTTGGTTACTGCTGTTGGCTGTTCCCAGAGGTCCAGAGATGTCAGTGTAGTTGGCTTTTTCAGGCAATTGAACAGGTGTTGGACATTGTGGTGATTGATGACATGTGGGGCACTTGTCCACTATCTCCTTTTTTATTCTGCTCATGTAATTATTGAGCAATGGACTGAACCCTGACCGTAGTTTGGTGAGCTTTGTTCTTGTTGCTCTTGGTAGTTTAGTTTCCTCTAGGTCAATTATCATCTCTTCTGGTGGAGGCCAGCCATTGAGACGGATCCTGGGTGTGTAGCCCCAGACTGCTTCTGTTACCACAGTTCTGTGAAGAGACTTCATGGCCAATGCAGCTTGGTCCAAATTGGTAAGATATCGGAATTGTTGCGTAAATGGTCGATGTTTGTCTGTAGTGTGTTCTTCATCAGATGAAGGTTGTTGCTTGTGACTCATTTAAAAAGTGGAAGGATGTGATGCATTGTACGTCTTGAGCAAATATTGTGCAGCGAGGAGGTCAGAGTGATCTTCCACTTTCAGCATTTGGGTCTCATTATGGAGGTCATTTTCAGCTGTCATTGTGATGCAGCCTGTTGCTATTCTGAGGGCTGCATTCTGGGTTCGTTGCAGTTTTCCAAAGTTAGTCTCTTTGATAACTGGATTCCAGACTGGACACGCATAGTCGATGACTGAGCGGTCAATGGCCTTGTAAGTTCTGACTAGAATTTCCTTGTCCTGGCTCCATGTGGGCCCTGCCAACGCTCTCATGATGACATTTCTCTCACTCGTTCGAGCTCTGATGGCGGTACAGTGTGGAGGGAATGTGAATGACATGTTGAAAGTGACTCCCAAATTTTTAGTCTTCACCTGGGGTATTAGTTGATTTTGTACTTTGACCAAAGAATCAAGCGTATATGCCGTGGACCTACGCTCCAGAGGAAGACATGGGAGACCAATCAACCAAGGAGCCAAATTGCTTCATTTGGCCAGGAGTCTCACAGACTACCGGCCATCCCAGACATTCATTTGCCACTGCCAGTGTGGATAGAGGCTCTGACATACATACAATATCCCTTGTTGGTGTGAACATGGTACAGTGAGGTCTCTGCCCAGCAGCGTGAATGTCTATCTGAGGTACCTGATGCTAAGAAATATGGAGGAGATATAGCAATAATAGAAGCAGATACAGGAACTCCTTCACTAGCAGTGCTTTCACTCCAGAGAATTATTGTGTGAAGACTTTGTGTGAAGACTTTGTGTGCAGATATTTTCAACTATATTAGTGAAAATCACTACCTGGAAGAATAGTAGAGCCTGTAGAGGACAAGCTATCCCTAAGAAAAATGTCTAAGGGTTGTCTTAGTGCCAACAGCTTTATTCCCAGATGTAACAGCAGGAATGACCTAGCTATATGCATGCATCAATTTTGGAGAAATTTAACAGCTTTTTCAAGCTATGTTGTCTTGTTGCTGCATGTATTAGTTATAGGGCTAGTATTCAGTCAGCCATTTAACTAAGAATGTACAGAACAAGTATTATTTAAGAAAACCTCTCAGATAATAACCTAGGCAATCACCAAAAATTAGTGATAAATATGGGGGGGGGGGGGGGAGGGGGGGAACAAGCTGTATTGGAATTTAAAATTAGTGAAGAGCTAAATTTTAAATTGCGAAATAGAAAATGCAAGGATTTCTTTTCTTTTCTACATATTTTGAATGAATTTCGATCCATAACTCCCTTCCCCCCCCCCCCCCCCCCCCACCTTCCCTCTCCCCCCTCCCTCCCTCCCTTCCCCTCTGTATAGCAGTGCATGATGAAGAGCAATATTTGGACTTGATCCGGCGCATCATTGACCAGGGCAGCGTGAGGGGAGACCGCACTGAGGGAGGTATTTCCTCAGTCGGTGGGGTCCCAACTGGTGGGGCAGTTAGAGAAGCCTCTAAGGAGTATAGGACCTAGTGAAGGTATAAGAAAAACTTTTGTTGGTAACTTAATTTCAGGATCGTATTTATAGTCTTGGACCCCTAAATATGTTAGCTGTGAATTATTCTTTGCTCCTTCTGATGTGCCTGTATTTGTTAATAATAAAATTTCTTTTAATTGTCCATTTACAAATGGTTATCTCTTGATTAGTTTTAAAGACTGATCACCCTATCACCTATATAAAGAGGAATGTGTATATATATATTTCTATCTATCTTTGTAGATTAAAGGGTATCAGTGGTCAGGACCAGTTTTCAGTTTGCTGCTGGACAACTAAAACTTTAATTCATTATATAACTTGCAATAACATTAGATTCTTAGTTGTGTATAGAAATGTAAATTGATTGTGGAAAAATGTTTACATTGTAAATGTGGGTGTGGTTAGGATGTGGCAAATGTGGCACCTGCTCATTTCTGTAATGACGGCCACTGCTAGCTGCTGATAGTCTTGCTAGCTGCTGATAGTCTTGCTAGCTACACCGTTCACCCTCTAAACTGCAGGTGGGGAAAGGATCTAACCTAACTCTATACTTAATTTTGTTAGTACTAAATTTGTTGTTTTGACGGATGACATGCACACAAGCATAATATGTCCTTCTGCAGTTGACAAAATGTGGACTCCTCCCCCCTCCCTCCCTCCCTTCCCCTCTGTATAGCAGTGCATGATGAAGAGCAATATTTGGACTTGATCCGGCGCATCATTGACCAGGGCAGCGTGAGGGGAGACCGCACTGGAGTGGGCACTACGTCCATATTTGGAGCCCAGATGAGGTGTGATCTTTGTACTTTGTGAGGTGTAGAGTGTATGTGCCAAATGTAATATCCCATTTCTACCACAGTATGAATTGTGCACTCTTTATTCTATTGCATGACCATATGTGGTGGTTTATGTGGCTAGTGCATTGAATAGCCATAGGAATCCTGGGGAGGAGGGGAGGGGGTGTGGTCAGTGACTCCAGTCATGTGCTCTGTCTGTAGGAGCCGCACAGTGCATTCCCATTGGATCATTGTGACCCTTTCACTGGGAGATGGTGAGGTCAGACTGCAGCCATATATTGCAGTAGCACTTTCTTTGGCAAACAGTTTAGTATAGATTGTTTTGCCCTGGTATTGCCATGGGAACACCCAGCTCCATTCCCTTGTGGTGCAGCCTATCAAGGCCATTGCTGCAGTCTTCCTCAACAAGAGCAGCTGTCTTTGTCAGTGTCTCCTCCTCGCAGAGGATGGTGACTGTCTTCCCGGGCATTGCCCGGGTATTCTTCCTGCTTGATACTTATCAACAGTGTGTGCTCTGGAGTGGATGCTTATCCAATCTTTACTTTTTCGGCTTTCTTATGGTGCTCAAGAAGTTCACCAAGAGGTCACCCTTGAAACAATGCACCTAGCAACATAGCAACCAACAGCATTCCAAGCAACATGTCCCCTTGTCCGAGTGTCTGCACGGATCTCTGTCCTGTGGACACACGACGTGACAGGGACAGAAACCTCACTGCACTCTTCACAGCCAATGTGTAATGCATGTACTTCTACAAGTACATGTAGACATGCATGCATGCAGCTTGTATGCATACCACTTAAACCAACCGGGGAGGGGTGGGGGGGAAGGTAAGGTGGGCACTTGTCTATTTCCTCTGCTCTTCCTGTTTGTGCAGGTTCAGTCTGCGAGGACAATTCTCTCTGCTGACCACCAAGCGTGTCTTCTGGCGAGGAGTGGCAGAGGAGCTGCTCTGGTTTGTGAGTGGCTGTACGGACGCCAACAAACTGACGGCCAAGAATGTCCACATCTGGGATGCCAATGGCTCCAAAGACTTCCTGGAGTCCAGGGGCTTGGGCCACAGAGATCAAGGTACGGCGGCCGACACAGCATAGGACAGGAACCTGAACACTTCTTATTGATGTGTGGGTGGGTGGGGGTGTGTGTGTGTAGGGGGGGGGGGAGTGTGTGTGGGGGGGAGGTGTGTCTGTGTGCATCATGCCTGAAGTGTGCTCCCTGCCATCTTGGACAACATGTGCTTCATGTTGATCAAAGGTATTAACTTGGCTGTGTTTATGCCTGTGTTTGTGTGTTGCAGGTGACCTTGGTCCGGTGTATGGGTTCCAGTGGCGGCACTTTGGGGCCCAGTATGTGGACATGCACACAAACTACACCCGGCAGGGAGTGGACCAGCTGGCCAACGTCATCCACACCATCAAGACAAGCCCCAACAAAAGGAGGATCATCATGCCGGCATGGAATCCTGCAGGTGGGCAACAAGACATGGACTCGTTGGGTTCAGGTGGCCAAGATCACCACAACCTCGAGGAACAGGGGAAGTATTGAATGCAACTCAGGCAAACAATCAGGACTACCATTTTAATTATGCACGCACGCATGCGCACACACATACACACACACGCGCGCGCACACACACACACACATACACACGCGCGCGCGCACACACACACACACACACACACACACACACACACACACACACACACACACACACACACACACACACACACACACACACACACACATTGGAGAGTGTGCTAGTACTCTATTTAGGATTGACCAGGCCTCTTTACCATTGGCATAATACAAAACTAATTCATACTTTGCCAAGCTTCTAGATAAGCAGCAGTCCAAAACTTTCTTATGTCGTATTCAGGAGCCACCAATAAAGGTCTATGCCTAATTTCTTAGCCAAGAGCTCCCCAAATGGAGGGAGAAAAACAAGAGCAACAACAACAACAAAGAATCTAGATCCTTCTCCTTCCTTACGAGCCCAGGCTACTGACAGTGTGGTAATATTTGTACCTTCATTAATACCATGATCAAGTCGAGTTTCAATTGTTCTATGTCCATGTCCCATCGGTTTTCTTCATTTATGACAGTATATTCCAGTCAGTCAGGAATCACACTATTCACCTTCCACTTGGAAAGGAAGAAAACCTTTTTTTTTTAAACATGCCAACAAAATAAAACTATCCTGGAATTTGAACACTGACCATTTGGCTAAGAAAAAAAACCCTGCCTTAACCACTTAGACTTTTTTAATGCCCTTTTTCCTGCCTTTTTTTTATTATTTTTTTATTTCTTTTTTATTATTTATTTATTTATTTTATTTATTTATTTATTTATTTATTTATTTATTTATTTATTTATTATTATTTTTTTTTTTTTTTATTATTATTTTTTTTATTTATTTATTTATTTTTTTATAATTTTTTTATTTTTTTTATTTATATATTTTTTTTTATTAATGAAAAATTTGATCCACACCAAGTGTACCATTTTTTCAAAAAAAATTCTTTTTTATGCTCATACCTCCTGAATCCCCTAAATGTCCCCACCACTACTTGACAGCATAAAATCTGCAGCAAGCGGAAGTCAATATGATTGCACTAGTAAAGGGTCATTATTACACTTTTTCTGTTCCACTATTTGATAACGGGGTTAATGTTAGAAAATACGTTATTGATATGTACTTTATTATCACATTTAAAAAGAAATCTAGATAATTTTTGTTTGTAGGGCATATTGTCTCTTGCATGTTGTCGGGACTAATCACAATTACTCTTGGCACTGGTTCCCTTTCTGTGGCCAGGACTGCCAGCACCAGCATCTCTCTACTCCTGACAATTTTTTTTGTCAATAGATGTTTCACCAGTCAAAAATTTGTTCAGTGAGGGCTAGGGCCAGATTTCCTTCAAAGGAAGAAAGAGGAGCCTGTAGGTGCGAGGAATAACTGCTAGTACTTCATAGGATGGAGATGGGTGGGTTTAGAAGAGAAACACACTGACAGGAACTGTGACATGCCATTTCTTGCAGCATGTGGTAATGTCTGTGGCAGATACAGCCAGAGGCCGACATGATCCCTTGAGGGTGAGGGTTCATATGGTGTATGGTGTAAACACATGAATTAGTATTGCATGCTGTACATTATTCATATTGTTGTGTGTGTGTAGCCGGGAGACCTTGTGCAGACATTCGGAGATGCTCATATCTACACTAACCACATGGAGCCTCTCTCAAGGCAGATATGCACATGCTCAGTATATATAGAGAGATAATTGTAATTTTTAGGATAACCTTTACCGACTACAGCACTAAATGTATTGAATATATAAATTGTTGTTTCATTTTCTATGTAGTTGTGCTCGATAACCAGCCAAATAGTCGAACTGATTTCGATGAAACTTTGTACATTTGATTCTTGTATGCTGGGGAAGGTGTGGTCTGGTTTTTCCCTTATTTTTGAGTTAATTTTTTAATATACATTATAAATTTGGCGACCCATATGTGGAAATAATTACTTATATTGAAAGCATAATTGGTTCCTTTTAGAAGCATAATTGGTCCAAAAATAGCATAATTAGGAAAGGGTCATTAATAACACTCATCCAGTGACTTAGAGACTTGCCAGATTCCAGCTGATTGGTCTTGCAGTTTGGCAATGAAAACAACTCACACACACACACACACAGGCAGACCTCCAGTAGGTATGGTTAATGGTAAAAACACACCCATGACCACACCTACCAGAGAGTAATAAGACTCTCCTGGTCACATGGAGGACACATACCAAATTTCAGCTTGATTGGTTCTTGGCAGTGAAAGCAAATTCCTGTGGGTGTGGCTATAACAAAACACACCCTTTGCCACACCCACAGGCAGATAATAACATTCACTCTGTTACTTGAGACCACTAGCACAGTAGGCCTGGTGTTGACCGGACCAATATCAACATGAAACATGTTTGAAGCCTTTTAAACTCCATTTCTTGACCTTGTGGCTTGATTCAAATAACAGCAGTTCATAAGTAGGCATGCAACCAACATTGCCCCTGTTCAGTTTTTAGAAAGGTCAGAATGTTTTGGAGGCATGGTGTAATGCTGAACAATCAGATTCATAAGTTTACATAATGTTGGTGTGTATGCTTTGGAATGAAATGAACAAAAATTGCTATTCACTTTCATAACTAGAACAATGGATGTACCTCTTGAATATAATTACTATAGCACAGATTTTCACTCCCAGTTTTCTCTTTCGGACTTTATTTCAAGTATTAGTTCACTTTTGCACATAAAAATCCAGTTGTTCAGTTCCTGATGCCCCCCCCCCCCCCCCGGGTTCTAACGTAGCCCAGATTTTCCCTGGGTCAAGTTGTGTGTGCATGCCAAGTTATTGATATGTAGCTGTACATAGATAGATAGTGCCACAGTTGTTATGATAGAAGATAGAACCATGGATTTTTTTTTCATTCTGAGATCAGTCCAATACAGTATTGAGTAGTCATTGACATTTATTAGAAACTTTTTGGGGGGGGGGGGGGGAGGAACACGCTGAAGAATGATCCACACAATGATCCCTTACAGTAGCCACTTCACACACACACACACACACACACACACACACACACACACACACACACACACACACACACACACACACACACACACACACACACACACACACACACACACACTTCCATGTATGCAGTTTCACACTATCTACTTAGTAGCTATAGCTTTGCGAAGGGTTCAAGGGGCACTTTTGGTGTGTTATGGAAGGACTCAGTTAAATTCTCCATATCTGCAGCAGCTAAATGGCACAGGTATGACATTTATCTGAGATAATAAGGGTTGAATTTTAGACTTGTCTGTCAACCATCTTAAAACCTGATCATTCCAATTTAAGGAGTATCGTTTCTTACTAATTGGTTGTTGTTTTTTGTCCACTGTCCAATCTCTTACCGTTGTGGAGGTCTTCATCACGAATGTGAGTTTTATGTGGCTCATTGTGCAGTTGCAGAGAAAGTCACGCCCCTTTCCCACTCTGGAGATCAACAGGAAGGTCGAGTGCATTGATGATTTCAAGTTTGAAGACTTCCACATTGATGGCTACAAGCCTCATCCAAAGATTGCCATGGAGATGGCTGTGTAGCTGTTGAAGACTGACAATTTATACACAGTGCGTGCACACATGCGCGCGCGCGCACGCACGCACACACACACACACACACACAGTTGTTATTCTCTTCAGCCATGCACTAAGGCAATTGATACAATTTATTTTCTGTCATTGTTTAGACCACACTAATAAAATGAACTGTTTCTTGTCTCCAGGCTACACCTCCATCCAATCAACTGTAGACTAACTCAGTGTGCTTTAGGACAACACACTCTATTACTCTATTATTTCATTGAACTGGCAACTGTCTACTCAACCTGTGGGACTATCTGTATTATAGAACTTGTGAATAGCCAAAGTCTCTCTCTCTCTCTCTTTCCCCCCCCCCCCCCCCAACAGTGCACAGATAGTACCTACATATCTCATTTCCCATATCAACGATGATCATTATGACAATATTGATGATGATGATGATAATAGAGTTAGAGATATTTGTGTGTGTGTGTGTGTGTTTATATGTGGATACAGTAACTGGCCAAACAGCTGAAAGAATTTGGCTGAAAATTGGTAATTATGTTCTTCAGGTAGGGCAGTGGTTCTTGACTAGGTCCCATTTGGCCACTCCCAAGTGTAGTAGGCAAAAGAAGCCCAAAAATGTGCACCAACACCACTGTGAGGGGGCACCAACACCACTGTGAGGGGGCACCAACACCACTGTGAGGGGGCACCAACACCACTAAGGATGGATGAACACCACTGAGGATGCACCAACACCACTGCAAGGGTGGATCAACACCACTGTGAGGGTGCACCAACACCACTGCGAGGGTGCACCAACACCACTGCGAGGGTGCACCAACACCACTGCGAGGGTGCACCAACACCACTGTGAGGGTGCACCAACACCACTGTGAGGGTGCACCAACACCACTGTGAGGGTGCACCAACACCACTGTGAGGGTGCACCAACACCACTGTAAGGATGGATGAACACCACTGAGGATGCACCAACACCACTGCAAGGGTGGATCAACACCACTGTGAGGGTGCACCAACACCACTGTGAGGGGGCACCAACACCACTGTGAGGGGGCACCAACACCACTGTGAGGGGGCACCAACACCACTGTGAGGGTGCACCAACACCACTGTGAGGGGGCACCAACACCACTAAGGATGGATGAACACCACTGAGGATGCACCAACACCACTGCAAGGGTGGATCAACACCACTGTGAGGGTGCACCAACACCACTGTAAGGATGGATGAACACCACTGAGGATGCACCAACACCACTGCAAGGGTGGATCAACACCACTGTGAGGGTGCACCAACACCACTGTGAGGGGGCACCAACACCACTGTGAGGGTGCACCAACACCACTGTGAGGGGGCACCAACACCACTAAGGATGGATGAACACCACTGAGGATGCACCAACACCACTGCAAGGGTGGATCAACACCACTGTGAGGGTGCACCAACACCACTGTAAGGATGGATGAACACCACTGAGGATGCACCAACACCACTGCAAGGGTGGATCAACACCACTGTGAGGGTGCACCAACACCACTGCGAGGGTGCATCAACACCACTGCAAGGGTGGATCAACACCACTGTGAGGGTGCACCAACACCACTGTAAGGATGGATGAACATCACTGAAGATGCACCAACATCATTGCAAGGGTGGATCAACACCACTGTGAGGATGGATGAACACCACTGAGGATGCACCAACACCACTGCAAGGGCGCATCAACACCACTGCGAGGGTGCACCAACACCACTGCAAGGGTGGATCAACACCACTGCAAGGGTGGATCAACACCACTGCGAGGGTGGATCAACACCACTGTGAGGGTGCACCAATACCACTGGGAGGGTGCATCAACACCACTGGGAGGGTAAACCAACACCACTGCACTGCGAGGGTGCACCAACACCACTGGGAGGGTGCACCAACACCACTGGGAGAGTGCATCAACACCACTGCGAGGGTGCATCAACACCACTGTGAGGGTGGATCAATACCACTTATCAATACTGAATAGCCACTTACATTCATTCGTGCCTGACTAATGTTGTAACACCTAGCTAGTGGTGTGCCCTGGGCCAATGTCAACTGAAACATGATTAAAGCCATTCACAACACCATTTCAAAATCTAGAAGCTTCATTCAAATAACAGCAACTTATAAGTAGGCATGCAACCAGTTGCCCTGCTGATTTTTTAAAATTATTTCATTTAGGAAGGCCAGATTAATTAGAATTGCATAATACTAAAAGGTTGATTGCCAACAAAATAGTGGAGAGCCCATTATTACTGGCTGATTTTTTTTTTTTTTTTTTTTTTTTTTTTTTTTTTTGAAAGGTCAGAATGTTTTGTATGCAAAGTGTAATGCTGAAAAGTAGATTGGCAGCCAATCAGATTTATAATTTTACATAATGTTTGATTGTTTTCCTTTGTAATGAACAGAGTTAGCTATTCAATTACCTAACCAGAGCTATGGATGTACACCTTGGATCTAATGGTATAGCACAAATATTCTTTCACTAGCTTTTTCTTTGTGACTGGTGGTGACTGATGATTTTGGAATTCACTTTGGTTATAACTGTGTGATTAGCTAGTTTATCAGTAATAATGAACAAAGTTAGCAGAATCAAAGTGACCTGTTCACTAAGCTAAACAGAGCTGTGGATATTGGCACCATCAGGCACTTGGATAAATTTGCCTCAGTTAGCAATTATTACCCTTAATTCACTTCGGTTATAATAGCATGTGTGATCAGATTAATTTTTTCTCTTTACACCCCCAAACGTGGTAAATTCAAGTGCTATATAAAACTAATGGTAAAACTACGCAGTTTCTGCTTGGTAGAGCAACGCCTTATCACTTGGCCACCGAGGCCCACGAACTCCCAAGGTTGGACTAGTCTGCATTTGTGGCTGGTAAACTGGTATTCCAAAAAAAACCAAAAAAAAACAAGACTGGAAGTTTCCAGCCAAAAACCTGCTCACTTGATGATTTAATGTTTTACTCTGGATCTGTGGTAACAAAAAAAAGGAAGAAAAAAAATGGAGGGAGGGGGGGGAAACTCAACCATGACCAGAAGTTGAACCGGGGACCTCAACACTGGTGGTCAGGGGAAGTTTCACAACAAGAACGACAAGATTCCCAACAAAGTAAAATTTAGACTCCCCGAACTTTAACAAGTTCTGGGTAAAAACCAACTGATATCTCAGGATACGGTATTGGTCGTCCTAATATCAGATCTCATCAAAATCTGTGCACTCTGGACCTGCAGAATGGCCAGTCAACTAGAGGGCGCCACTACTCTCCTTGAAGGCATGAAGACTCACACGGAGATGAATAAAGTGGTTACCAGGTTGCTCAGTGGAGATTTCAAGGTGTTTTTATAATTTAAACTACTTTTCAAGGTGATTTAGTACCCTACCTAGCCACACCCACATCCCTGTCTTGCGGAGCACAAACCCTTTACCAAGAAGAGTATTGCATGAATTGCACTTTGTTGTTAATCTTCTCCCTGTGAAATCTAATTTTAAACCACAATTATTTCAGATCCCACACTAAAATGGTTTTTATAAAATTGAAGGAGTGACTCTCAGTCATTATTGTGAGGCTGCTGCCTTGATTTAATGTAGTGAGCCATTTTATTATCAATATATCCCCATCTTTCTACCACAGTTTCACGAGGCTTCATGCTTTCGCTTTGCAGTGATTTTCATTCCAGAGTTACGCACACCCATGCACACACACTCCAGGGACATGCAGCACAATCATTGTTTGTTTGGAACCAGACCCTTCCAAGAGTGTAGTAGTTGACAAGGGGTCTTTGCTTTCAGCCTAAACTTAAATTTTTTGTTTTTCCATTTAAAGAATTGGAATAATGGCTACTTACTTCTGCACAGAATGGTCATCACTTGGAGTAGAACTACACATCTATTTCTGCATTACTGGCATCAAACTAGAGTTACAGTTGTTATGAGTGTAGCAGGCAGAGTTAGTAAAGTGGTGATGGTGTTAAAAATGAGTATCATGGTATTCTTTTACATGTAATTTCATGAACTGAATATTCGTTTATGAATTTTAATTCAAATTATATATTCGTTCTCAACTGGAATGTCTACACGAATGAACTCAGCCTAGGGCTATGCTCTAACTTGGGAGTTCCTTGCTTTACCTTATTCCTTTACTTTGTGAACTCTGACAATAGTTTTATCAGATGTGAGGATTCTTCTTTTAGCAGCGCTGCTGCTCTGCCTGGACCACTGCTGCTCAAGGAGGGTGCAGGAGGGGGGGAGGGGAGCTCTTTGAAGGAGTGAACTATTGAGTTATTATGAAGGACGTGCATGTGTGCACACGTGTACAACACAGAACTCCAACTTTTAGTTTGTACTGCACATCACATGTCAGTTGCCATGCAACACAGATGTGGTGTGTTGATACACATTAGTGAGTCCACAGTGCAGCACACATGCATCACCACTCTCTGCCATGTGTTAACTATCCTTACACAGAAGAAAGGAATTCTGTCATTGTTAGGCAGCGCTGGAGTCACGTTGGATAAACCTGAGGCCCCCACAAGAAACAAGAGAAGCCCGAAGAGATCATGTGGCTCAAGGAGGTAATACTATTTGTTCATGATTTACACCATCCCGTCCGTATTTACACCATCCCGACTATATTTACATCATCCCTTCCATATTTACACCATCCCATCCATATTTACACCATCCCATCCATATTTACACCATCCTGTCCATATTTACACCATCCCATCCATATTTACACCATCCCATCCTAGCCCTAGCCCATATTTACACCATCTTGTCCATATTTACACCATCCCATCCATATTTACACCATCCTGTCCATATTTATACCATCCCATCCATATTTACACCATCTTGTCCATATTTACACCATCCCGTTTATATTTACACCATCTTGTCCATATTTACACCATCCTGTCCATATTTACACCATCTTGTCCATATTTACACCATCCTGTCATATTTACACCATCTTGTCCATATTTACACCATCCTGTCCATATTTACACCATCCCATCCATATTTACACCATCCCATCCATATTTACACCATCCCATCCATATTTACACCATCTTGTCCATATTTACATCGTCCCGTCCATATTTACACCATCTTGTCCATATTTACACCATCCCGTCCATACTTACACCGTCCCGTCCACATGTACACCAACAGGTAGGAGAGACACTTTCTGCTTCAGTGGAACGGATGATGCCTGGTTATATATGTCCACATTTGTTTTTATGTCATATATTAAGAGTATTTAGTGCACAATGAATTTTTTTTTTGTGTGTCTGTTACTATTGACTGTGTTATATCTTGTAAGTGGCATACTTTTAATGTTATTGCAGTTGAAATTCAAGTGTGATTTTTTTTTTACTGCTAACACTATTGAATGTAACAAGCAATAAATTATTTACATCTAAAGGACAAAAGTTGTTGCTACAGACCAATATTTCTGTGCAGACTCAGTGTCTGCTGGTGTCAAATAGTCCATGTCTGGAGCATATTGACTTGATTTATACTTTGTTTGACAATGACCAACTTTAGTGCAAGCTCAGAGGAAGAGGAGATGGTGGAGGAGGAAGTGAGTGAAGAGGAGGAGGCAGTTCTTGCAGGACAAAGAGCTGAGGAGTGTGCATCACCTGAGAGAAGGGACATTGTGGAGGCATGTCATCTACTGCCATCGTCCTCCGCCCTGGAGGAGGAGAGGAAACTTCAGCGGACAGCCACAGGGGCGGGTCAGTTCCTCCTGTGCTCAACATAGATGGCTGTGTGTGTGTATCTTCCCATAAACAACATGAACTTGTTGAATTACAATGTGTGCCCACCCATGTTGATCACCCTGCTCATGTGTTGATCACCCTGCTCGTGTGTTGATCACCCTGCTCATGTGTTGATCACCTCATTATTGTGATTATGTTGTTGCTCTTGGCAGTTGTTCAACTCTTTAATGCCGTCAGTAAACATCAGAAGGAGCTGGAGCAGAAGTTGAGCGTAGCAGGGAAGTCAGAGAAGAAGAGGAAGAAAGGTTTGTACATCCGGCCCAATCTATATAATGGATGACCGCATGCACTAGAAATGCACGAGGTATAGTTGGCAGCTAGGCTATAGTCTGGTGATCATGTGGTACAGGCTATGTTAGAGATGATTGGTCAGTTTGGTAGCTTGTGACAGTGCATTGCTATGTGCAATGAGAGCTTCACACACACCAAGCCTAGCCCAAGGTCTGATCAAGGGAGACACACTCAGTGTTCTTATCTGCAGCTACGACCAGTCAGTACATTCCAATTAGTAAAGAAGATGGAATTTCTCATTTTCATTTATTGGCTGTCCACTTTAATGTGTGCACTACTTAGTAGTGTTTGTTCACTGATAGGGGCATTCATGTTGGAGTGGGCTAGGGCAACTTCCACAAAGTTCATCAGATGAGGGATTTTTTAGAAGAGGTAGAGCTTGTGTGGGACAAGTTTCTTGAAATTTTCTTCTTCTGGTACAGTATTTATTAGGCACCTCACTGTGCGTCCTCCAGAAGGTTTAGTTTGTATGGAATGACAGTGAGTGTGGTTTTCCCATAGCCACACCCATAGGAATTTGTTTTCACTGCTAAGAACCAATCAAGCTGAAATTTGGCATGTGGACTCCATGTATGACCAGGAGCCCTAGCCCTAGCCCTAGGCTGACTGCCTAGGGACAGCTAGTGTTATAGACTTTTTCTCTTCCTTCCCTCTGTTTTTTTTTGGGGGGGTTTTTTTTGGTTTTTTTGGTTGTTTTTTTTTTGGTTTTTTGGGGGTTTTTTAAAATTTTTTTTTTACAATCCTAGTTGTTGTTGGGGATTTTTCCACCTTGTGTATGCATTAGTGTCTGTCTGTCCACTCCTTCATACAATCGATGGGATTGAGATAGTCTAATTGAGATAAAAATTTGATGTGAGCACTTGGGGAGGGTAGGAGATGGCTTTACATAGTAGAAGTTTGAATTGGTAATTTATTTTTGTCTACCTTGAGTTTCACATTCCTAATTAGATATTACAATTCTTTGAGTGGTACACCTACAAACTACTCGATCTAAAATACTCTGTCACTCTAAAACACCCTAAATGAGATCTGTCAGTAAAACTGTGAAGCACATGAACCTGTATAACAGCAGAAGTAGGAATGTACATAACCTCTTGTGGGATTCCATCCTTGGATGGCTTCTAGTTACTGTTGCTATTATTATCAGTATTTTTCTATTTAATTATTATTATTGTGTTGTTGTTATTTATGTTCCTTTTACCTTCAATCTCACACAGTTTTGTCGTCGGTGGAAAAGAAAGACTTTATCACTCACTTGAAAGCCTCTGCTGGTGCTGGTGGCCAGGCAAAGCCCGCCCACTCGGTGAGGAAGAGAGACAGCCGGTCTTGTCACTGGCATTCATACATTAGTTCTGCATGTCTCTGGTAAGGGATGGACAGCATAACAATTGTTAGGTTATAAATTCAGGTGCAGACTCCATGTTTCTAGTGGTGCACATTCAGTGGTACCTAATGGTGCTAGCTGGCTCAACCCTACCTCGCATGATTACAGAGTGGGTCGTCTCTCTGCCATGGTGCAAAGGTCAGATTATAGCCCACAAGCTGTGTATGTTCACTCCATATGTCCACCTGCACGCATGCAAGCACTGTGGAGTGTGGACCCTGGAGGCATGTTGTGGTCGTCAACTCTGTGCACTGATGATGGCTCATGTGAAGGATTAAATATTGGCTCTCATTTATGAATGAGCAGCTGATCTAGTGGACAGATCACTGAAGTGAGATTTTGCTCATGGAATGTTGTGATACTCCTGGACAGACAGAGAGCCACTCCATTTTCTTACTTTTGAGGGGAGGAGGGGGGGGGGAGAAAATTTTTTTAATCACACGACAATCATACTTTTGTTACACATATCCAGTTGCACATATTCATGCTGTTACGCATTCACGCTGTGTGACACAGCTTGATTGAGTGTCTGTACCTCATTGCATGTTGTGCAGGATGTTGTTGCTAAGCAACCACTGTGGGATGTGCTGAGAGATGACTTCACCAAAGGCTCCAAGCTCAAGGACTGGGACAAGACAGACCAGAAGGACCAGGGAGAGAGGATGGCTTCCAGCAGTGAGGACAGTGCCGATGAACTGGCCCAGAGCAGCACCTAGCAGGGCTTGGAGTCACTCACTGCAATGGCTATGACTGGGAACATGTCTGTCTCTGTGTCTGCCTCTGTCCATATTTGTTCATGTGATGATGCAGATTCTATTTTGTTAATGAGCCTATGGGTGTGATATTTTCAGGTAAGGTGTGATAAGACATACTGGATGCTTGGACCAAATTAGGGCCTGGGTCTAGTGTTCTGACCAAATAAGATCCCCCCCCCCCCATCCCTATTTAAGGTGAGAAGAATATGAAAGGGAGAGAGAAAAAGTTGTCAACCCCAATTGCAAGTTTAGGAGTTTGTTGACACTAGGAAACCTGATTACTTCACTACCCATGTAACAGTTTCCTCCTGTGTATGTCCAACTGAGTTACTCGTACAACGCAATGTTTATAACATGACATATACAGAGTTGTAGACTGAGTTGACAGATTTCAGATTGCTGGTCGGTTTGTTGGTGTTTTTTTGTTTTGTTTTTTAAAAAATTAGATAATGGATATCAACGCTTGGGTGGGAAAAGGTTATACTATTCCGTCTAATAATGAACAGAATAAGAGATATCAATGGTCACAAGAAGGTTGGTAAACTTCTTATCAGTTGAGTAAGTGAATCTTCTTTTTCCTTCTAGAGTTCTGAAGTAATCATGGGAGAGAGCAGCTGTTGCTGATGGATAGATCTCAATATTAACACCAACACCTTCTCTGGAGCGAAGTCTCTCCCAGTAGTTGTGCTGGGCCCCCCCCCCCCCATCAGTCGATCACTCCATCCTCCCTAGTGCACTCGTACTGCCCCATTCATGTCCACATCTAAAATTGAAGCAACCTTCTGTGTGGCTCCTTAAATACCTGGAGTGGCAGATTATAGTCAATTTTATTTCACTTGGCACTTTCTCTTTTCACCTTGTCAACATCAGTTAGTGATCCTCCCCAGAGGACTCCTTTAGACTATTACAATGCCATGGAGGCGCGCGCGCACACACACACACACACCAGGTTAACAATGGAATATTAATTACACATTGTCATAAGTTCTCTCCTACCAGATTATTGTTGAACCGTCACCATGGTGATACCATATGGACATCAAACAAAACAGCAAAACAAATGAACAAAACGGTATCTATGCTTCTGTTG
Source organism: Lycopodina hypogea (assembly GCA_963969325.1). Taxonomy (NCBI): domain Eukaryota; kingdom Metazoa; phylum Porifera; class Demospongiae; order Poecilosclerida; family Cladorhizidae; genus Lycopodina; species Lycopodina hypogea. The sequence continues at coordinate 14,728,844 of OZ017786.1, forward strand.
CTAATGATACAACAGCTACATGCAAGCACACACGCACAGTAGCAAACAGTTCTAAAAGTTGGACAAGTTTGTGTGGATCACTTGAGAAGACTTTTGATCTCGTCTGATTGTGCAATGTCCAAATATGGTTGTCCATCTGGAGTTTTGCCTTTCTTGTCAGCACCCTGCACATCACACACACACAGAGAGAGAGTGAGATCACAGAGTGACTCTGCATGACAGTGCAGCCCATACATTGTGTTTGTAAAGTGCAGGTGGCCACACATCTCTCCACTACATGACATCACTCAATGTAATGGTATCACTCAATGTAATGACATCATTGATTACGTAGCACAGTCTCTCTAAAGTAAAACTAGAGAAGCAAGTTGCATGCAAATACCTTCACTGCATTGCAGTGTGACTACAGCCCACAGTAGGTGGGCCTAGCAATCATTTGTGGCCTGAGGCATCAATTACCTGCTAATATATACTGTTAGAAAAACATCACTGGAAACACACCCCACCACACCCAAACATTGACCAGTGCACTGGCATAAGTTGCTGGCACCTGCAGGCACGCACACGCACCTTCTGCACTAGAATGCGGACGCAGTCCAGGTGGTCCTCGTAGATGGCAGCCAGAAGGGGGGTGATGCCATGCTTGTCTGGGAGCTGCAGGAGAGACAACTAACACATTGAAATATAAAGGTCAGAGGTTAACGCCTACATATCACAAGGGTCAAGGTGTACCGAACAAATCATAGAGATTAGAAGTGTGTACGGATACATGAACCAGTTGACATGTTTGTGTAGTATAGGGATCACATGAACCTTCCCATATCTCCCCCAACTCAAGTGTCAACACACACATCTCCTCCCCCCCCCACACACACACTTGTTCAACTTGGGAAGGTGGGAAGGTGTGTCTGTGTGTGCATGTGAATAACTCTTAGGTATTTATAACATGTTTTCCTTGTATATATACAGACAGGTGAAGACACCTCATACAGTGAGTAGCATGGCACAACAAACAGAAGCCCCATCCCATCCCACCCTCTCCTCCCCACACACATATAGATACACTAGGGGTTTAGAAGGTGTCAACAGCTTGTTAAAGGTTTCAGTTGTTGAATTCTCCCCATTTCCCACCTACGGCAGAACTACTACTAATGGCGGCTGGCTGGGTGAATGAGGCTACAGATATGACCAACAACTCCATCTTAGGAACCTGATGGAGAGAAACAATGTTATGCTTACCCAGCAGAGTGCTGGTAATTGTGCCATTAGGAAGCCCTATACTGGCAAGTGGCACAAACCACAACAACCTGCTGCCCAAGTTTACCAAATTGGACTTGGAATTCCCATGTAAGCGTGTAGCTTGCTGGTGGAAATTAGCCAGCAGCTCTGAAACTTCCTTATGAGATGTCAGATATTTGGCAATAGTCTCAGACTTCATAGAGATCCCACAACATTTGTGGTGGTGGGTGTGTCCTCATCAGCTCCAACAACATTGATTGGTCCATTATTAGAGCAATAGCAAGATAATTAATATGACTGTAATGCGTTCTGATGAAAAGGAAGCAACAACAACTATCTGGCAAAGCACACAACAATTGTGGTCAGCTGCAGGTGCAGATGATAGAGTATCACTCAATTCCATCTAGTTGGAGAGTGGTTTCAACGGTTCCGAAACAATAAGAAAATTTGTTGTGTGTTACTCCAATGGTCACTTTTAAACAAACCTAAATAAACCCTATTGTGTTTACACAGCTAATGATCATTAAAAAGGTTTATTTATACACAAAAAAGTGAGGAAGATAGTTAACTATGATAACCATGAATCATCAGCTAGAATTGAGATTGCACACATGTCAGATATCAGGGCACATGTGTCAAATATCACAGCACATGTGTCAGATATCTGGGCACATGTATCAGATATCAAGGCACATGTGTAAAATATCACAGCACATGTGTCAGATATCAGGGCATATGTGTCAGATATCAGGGCACATGTGTAAGATATTTGGGCACATGTGTCAGATATCAGGGCACATGTGTCAGATATTAGGGCACACGTGTCAGATATCAGGGCACACGTATCAGATGTCAGGGCATGCCCTTGTCTGGAGGTTGATTGCACAACACAGCAACAGAACTACTTACATTGACCTTTGCACCCCTCATACAGAGATAGTTGACCACATCGGCATGACCATAGTCAGCAGCATAGTGCAGGGCATTCCTCCCGTTGAGCAACATCTTATCAACATCAAAGCCCGACTGCAACTAATGGGAAACAAAATACCCACATCAACAATACACTACAAACAAACAGACAAACAATATCTCAACCACCTCAAAGGGAAGTAGCAAAAAACATCGAATCAAAATTGAAATAAGGTATTAAATGCTAATTGCCATATCAACAAGTCACATGGCACAGTTCAACATGAATGCAGCTGCAGTCAACCACAGACCACTATGCCATTTAGTGGCTTCCTAGAGTTTAGAGTGAAGGACCTTAGCCCTGGTTATACTAAAGACCTCTGGATTCTAATGGGGCATCACATGACAAACTAATTTATCCCTACCAGCTCATGCAATAATTCACTCACCCACCCACTCACTGCAGTGGCAAGTTAATGCTTAATAGAATTCAACAACCCAAAAAAGTATATACAATTGGAAGTCAGTTATCCGAACCTGTTGAGACCAGAGGGTTCGGCTAACTGAAATGTTTGGTTTATTGAAGTTGCCTCCACGCTGCTCAAATTAATACAATTATAAGATATAATGCATTCTGGAAGGACTGCAGCTTGCCTTCATTCCTAATAGTATTATGGACTGTTGATTTCTCAGGTTGTAGTGGGTAGCTACACTAGATAAAAGTTCTGCCATTACCTCACCAAATTGCAATTTTTTAGCTCCTTAAACTCCTTGGAGAAAAACAGCTGCAGTGTTCCGAGGTTGGTTAATTGGTTATGTTTGTGCCAATTCAATAATTTCTGCCCTTTTGTGGTTCTGACCTGCTTGCATTGTTGTGGGTGTGGTTTTAAATGGTGTTCAGTTAACTGATGTTTGGATAACAGAAGTTGGATAACTGACTTTACTGTATACATCTATATGTATGGGAAAAGTCCATGGGGGAAATCCCTACAACCCACAAAAGTCTCTTAGAGAATCCCCATAAAGATAGCCCAGCATATCTGTGGACTGTCTCAGCAAAAGATAAAGAAGTTGTAGAAGTCTACCTCACATGAGATCACCATTAATCTGTCAATAGGTCAGAAGGAAAGATCAACCCAGGCAGGGCCCATCTCTGTACAGTGGAATGCAGGGACTGTGTCTATAGACTAGAATCTCAATGCAGGGTCCTGTATCTGTAGAATAGAATCCAGGGCCAATCTCTGCACAGAGGAATGCAGGGATCTTTAAGTCTAGTAGATCCACAGCCTATCTTGGGGGATTCTCCTGCATTCCCATCCTTACCATCTGAACACTGATTGGAGGGTGGCAGTATCTGCACACAGTACAATGCCATACAGGAATCTTCCCCTGCACATATAGGATCCTGCAAGGCTGAGTATCACTGAGACTAAAAGGAGCAAATAACTTCAGGAGTTCACACTGTGCACCCTGACCCTGAAGTGAAGGCCAAATGCTTTTCATGCATTCCTCAACAAATGTTTAGACAATTTGAGATACTGACAGGTGCATTTCCACAGTCAGGTTAGCACGCCCATATGATATATCTATCCAACCACAAGTGTTTTTTTTTATCACCCTGGACTTGGAAAATGAGTTGGGTGTAGTTTCTGCCCACCTGCAACTTTGAACACATGACTCTTGCCCTCTCTCTCTCCCTCTCCACTGACCTCTGTCTGTCCTCTCCACTGACCTCTCTCTCCCTCTCCATTGACCTCTCTCTCCCTCTCCACTGACCTCTCTCTCCCTCTCCACTGACCTCTCTCCCTCTCCACTGACCTCTGTCTGTCGTCTCCACTGACCTCTCTCTCCCTCTCCATTGACCCCTTTCTCCCTCTCCATTGACCTCTCTCTCCCTCTCCACTGACCTCTCTCTCCCTCTCCACTGACCTCTCTCTCCCTCTCCACTGACCTCTCTCTCCCTCTCCATTGACCTCTCTCTCCCTCTCCACTGACCTCTCTCTCCCTCTCCACTGACCTCTCTCTCCCTCTCCACTGACCTCCCTCTTCCTCTCCACTGACCTCTCTCTCTCCACTGACCTTTCTCTCCCTCTCCACTGACCTCTCTCTCCCTCTCCACTGACCTCTCTCTCCCTCTCCACTGACCTCTCTCTCCCTCTCCATTGACCTCTCTCTCCCTCTCCACTGACCTCCCTCTCCCTCTCCACTGACCTATCTCTCCCTCTCCACTGACCTCTCTTCCTCTCCACTGACCTCTCTCTCTCCACTGACCTCTCTCTCCCTCTCCACTGACCTCTCTCTCCCTCTCCACTGACCTCTCTCTCCCTCTCCACTGACCTCTCTCTCCCTCTCCACTGACCTCTCTCTCCCTCTCCACTGACCTCTCTCTCCCTCCCCACTGACCTCTCTCCCTCTCCACTGACCTCTCTCTCCCTCTACACTGACCTTTCTCCCCTTCCATTGACCTCTCTCTCCCTCTCCACTGACCTCTCTCCCTCTCCACTGACCTCTCTCCCTCTCCACTGACCTCTCTCTCCCTCTCCACTGACCTCCCTCTCCCTCTCCACTGACCTATCTCTCCCTCTCCACTGACCTATCTCTCCCTCTCCACTGACCTATCTCTCCCTCTCCACTGACCTATCTCTCCCTCTCCACTGACCTCTCTCCCTCTCCACTGACCTCTCTCTCTCTCCACTGACCTCTCTCCCTCCCCTTCCACTGACCTCTCTCCCCCCCCTTTTTTTCTGGTTACTGATATAAATATGTGATGCATCGTTACACGAGCAAGGGGTGGGTGACGTTAGTTCAATATTTTGTTGTACTCCTGCATTAAATTCATGAACACACCAACAAGGACACTCCCAGGCCCAAGAAGATGAACAGAGAGAGATGAACAGAGAGAGAGGGAGGGAGAGGGAGAGAGAGAGGGGGGTGGGATAATACCCCTTTTGGTCCACTATTATGTCCAGTACACAAGGTGATGGGATAAGGAATGATCAACAGCCGGGAGATGTTTATGGTTGTAGGAATGTTATTATTACATTTTGCAGCATTGGTGTGCACACTAGCCAAATTTGCAGACACAGCAAGTGACTGAATAAGCCACAGCTATTGTGGGCTGGGCCTGCAGGGAGATAATGGTGGTCAACAAACACCACCATTCAATGGCACGTCTGTACACTGGCCATGCTGGTATAAATATGTACAATAGGACACATGTACCCCATTGGGTGGCAACAAGGACATACAAACCTAATGGACAAGAGCCTGTGTGTGCTGGACATCTATTATAGTGTGTCTGTCCTCGTGTGTGTGTGTGTGCGTGCGTGCGTGCATGCGTGTGTGTGTGTGTGTGTGTGTGTGTGTGTGTGTGTGTCAGTGCGTGTGTGCGTGTGTGTGCGTGCCAGTGTGTGTGTGTGTCAGTGTGCATGTGCCAGTGTGTGTGTGCCACACACACACACACACACACACACACACACACACACACACACACACACACACACACACACACACACACACACACACACACACACTGAAAAGTTCTACACACAGCAGCTGCTGTGTTGTATCCTTCATCTACTACTACTAATACAAAGCATGGAGGGTGGGCACTAAAAGAAGGCTGGACCAAATGATAACCAATGGGCAATTTCTCCATAACACACCCACCCACCTCCATGCATGCACACATGCACACAGACATTGCAGCCAGTACTACAAGATACTTCACACACAAGATCTTTTGGGGCAGGGCTATGGTGGATAAGTAGCTCTAAGTCATGGATGATCTCTTAATGATGCAGCTAATGTTGCAACACACACACACACACACACACACACACACACACACACACACACACACACACACACACACACACACACACACACACACACACACACACACACACACACACACACACACACACACACACACACAAATTAATAGCTTGAGAAGGCTGACTTCAAGGGAAAACCAGCTGCTTGACCCACAAAGCAACAAATTTGATCAAGTACACACTGTATATATAAACAAAGCAGCCACTAACATTGGCTGCAAGCTTCCGGAGCACCTAAAGACCCCCCACATACAATGGGCATGCCAGCACAATACACCAAACACTAAAGCTTGTCAATAAACACACACCAATTACAGCCACCATTTTATGTGCAATACACACACACACACACACACACACACACACACACACACACACACACACACACACACACACACACACACACACACACACACACACACACACACACACACACACACACACAGCAAGAAAGTAGCAGAAGTTACCACAACTGCAAGCAAAGTGCTCACTGGCATGGTAACAAACACCCCAGAGATGATCCATCATCAATCTAACCCACAGCAAGCAAATAGCAGCCAGGGCTAGCAAATGAAGCAACCACGATGCTTATGGGAGAGAAGGAAAACCTTAATCAAATATGGCAAGCAAATGGTTGAGAATAGCACACCTTCAGGGCACAGCAGAGTATGGCCACATATAGAAGCTTAACTCAGAGGTGCCAAGCTTCAAATGTGTTACTTGTTGAAGCATGAGGAGTTTCTATTCCTGCAGTAGTATTGTGTGGTGTCCACGAGGTGTAGACAGACCAGAGTTGTTTACAAGGGTGGCCGAGTGGCTGGTATTAGCTCTGCATTGCACTGTGTGGCATCTGCCCCCAAGCTGTTGTTGTTATGGCTACAGTGGATAATAACATCACTAATTGCATTCAACTTTTTCATTCCAGTCTTTTCCTTTGAAGTGATTAAAATAGCAGACATGATTTTTTGGGTTGAAGGGGTCCAGATACAAACACACACAAAAATTATAGTCTCCACTTGTGGAATAGAAAAATAGAATGACGGCAAGTGTCTGTTAGCTGGGATTAGCCTTGGGAAAGTATCTGGGATTAGCCATTAGCTCCAAAGAATATCCAAATGTCAGTAAATAGCTGAGCTGAAGTAGACTATGCTGGTAGTGCATGGCAATAACAAAACACAGAGAGAAGACACTTGGACCAATCTCAGAAGAAGATAATGTAGAGTAACTTGGCACATCATTAGAAAATTAGCCATAATTTATAAGCAAACAGATTAACTATACTGGTGCAATAGTTCAGTGCGTATAGAATGGTATGTTACACCTGGAATCACGTATTCTTGGTCTCCATGGACACCATCAACTCAGCTAGCATAAATGTCAGTCCTGAACAGAATGTAATAATATGAAAATAACTAAGGACTCACTTTGTCCAACGCTTCCACGTCCCCATTCTTAACGGCCCAAATCAGCTCCTCACCCATAGCGAATCAGACCTACCGGTTACTCACCTCCTCGTTTTGTAGAGGAAACTTTTTTTGGAAAATTTTGGGTTTGAAGGTCAATGACCCACTGTTAAGGATTAGCGTGCGTGGGTGTCTCCGAATTGCGTGGGGTGGGGGGGGGAGGGGGCACGTGATACCCCCAACACTTGCTTGACGGACTGCGACTGTGAACCTTTATCATTGGTTTGTCCATTTATTCCTTTCTCTGGCCCTGGATGGTGCTGAGGCCTGAGTTGACACTTATCAAGTCTGCACAAACCTCACCTCACTTCTTCCCCCCACCCCCCCCCCCCTCTTCTTAATGCTTTATTAGGGCCCAACTTAGTAACTTAAATTCCTGCGCACTTCAAAGGCCTATTGGCATAGTATGGCGAAGTATCTGGTGTCTCATTACAATACCAAAAACTCCCTTGGTGCCATCTTCTCGGTAACTTCACCCTATAACAGAACTGGTGTTGGGCATGATCCTCCAGCTCTCTGCACCTCATATCAAAGATGCTAGTTACAGAGATGGAAGAAAAGTAATGACAGAGGGTAGCTGGATATGGAAATGCATTGTCAGCACAAGCAGGCATATGTATAAATATGTCTGAACAGTAGGAAGTTGGTTATTAAACAGGTTGGAACCATGAGTGTTCAATAATGGAAGTAATGAAATAGTAACCAATATGTTAGGATAATTGAACTTGTGTGAACACAAGGAGGACCGGTGCAAACAGTGAATGTTTTCAATCCTTGTGCAAACATCATTTGCAGAGTTTGGTCACCTCACAGACTTACCCAATTGTACTCAGTAGCAGTCCCTGATGCCAGCCAAGTTCTTGTTGGGTGTAAACACAACAATAAGTAATAGCAATTTGAACAATAATATCAACAATAATAAGTAATTTGAACAAGAAATGATCAAAAATCTTGAATTGATATAACAATGCCAAGGAGTGTTAAATTCCCCCCTTCCCCATTCCGAAAGTTTGGTAATCCAAATAGAAATAATTTTTAAAATAACAACATCAATTCAAATATAAAAAATAAATAACCATTATGATCATGGCAATAATATAAATACAACTTTTGTCAATCTGTTAGCAAATGCTATTTTCTCCTTACAATTAGTATTAATATCATTGTTTGTATCATCATTGAAAGCCAACAATAGCCATTTTTCCATCATGTTGAAAGCTGTTTACTTCAGACAGCCACAAGTTTGAACATTGTGAGGTAGCCATGGAAGCCTGGGAAGATCCGAGGACAAGAATGAGGGAAAGTGGAATTAGAAGTTGATCAGGGTGCATGTTGTCAGGAACTTTTGCCTTTGGGAAAGGAAGTTTGATGTTTGTTGGTCAACAGTCACATTCCTGCAGCCAGTAGAGGAGGAAGTTTATTTAGCACAGCCTGAGTGACATGGAGGAACAGGTTGCAAGTTACCAAAAAGAATTCAAAGAATAGTAGAGGTGTGCACAATTGGAGATCTCAAAATACACATACAGATATAACTGGTCCAGGTCCAGAGAGTACGTTATTTACTTCTATATGGTGTGGCTGGTCAGGTAGGTACAGAACATTGGAAGGACGACAGGTGATGTATTGACATGAGATAGACAAGAAGGGACAGAGAAGAGCCAAGGAAGGAAGGAAAGCAAGAGTGGGGGGGGGGGGGGGGTTGGGGAAATCACATGGGAAATACGAGAGACTGTGGGATGCATTGAAGGGAACTTGTGGAGCAGCTGCTTTACTGTTGGTGGGATTAGGTGCTTCTACTATCACTGTATGCACAGCTGAAGCATGTGGTCACAGTCCCTCTCACCTTAATCACATAAAACAATATAACACACACACACGCGTGCACACACACGCACACACACACACTAGCAGAGAGTGCCCAAGTGATGCCTACCCTATGCAAAAAGTGGAAGATTTTATTGATAGATTAATGTTCAGCTAAGTTTGTAACTATGCTGGTAAGCTGGATCTGACCCTATGGACCCAATTTGAGAACATCCATTGCAGTGGAAAGTGAAGGTGAAAGGGGAAAAAAACCTTCTTTGTCAAAACTTTATTCCAGTTGGCCAAGCAGTCAACAGCAAAAGAAAATTAGAGATAGCTTGTGGAAAATTTGTAATTCTAAACATTATTTTAATATTATCACCCACATACCCCAACTTTGTGTGCCAAATTTTATCCCAATCTTCCCAGTGGTCACACACAAATAGGAAAAGATAGATAGATAGGTAAAATATTGCAATTGCTCATTTTATTATGTAAAAATCACCTCACCCACTCTAAGATCTCATGATTGTCCAGAGTATTATCATTCATGAGGTCCATTGACCAGTAGTAATGTGAGAAAAGTGATCACAGGACTGTTTTAATGGCAACCATACCTGCGCCTCAGTTCAGCATCTTTTTTTTTTTTAATCATACTTTTCATATTGCATAATTGGACATAACAACAAGGTGTGGTCAATTTTGAGGGGTGTGGCTTGTGTCCCTGAAGCATCTTTTATAAAGTTGGCACATATGAATTAAGGACAACAATTGAGTGTTCATGTCTGGTTTCAATATTTCTTGGATAAGTTTTTTTTTCTTGTTTCTTTACTATTTAGGGAAGCCTAACCCTTTTCCCCCTTTCCCTTCATTTATTTATTAATGTTCTTTATAACTAGTTGTATTCTGAAAAACAGATTTCAGCAACCACTGCTCCTTTAATTGGCATGTTAATGAAACTAGCCAAGGAATATAATAGATTTGCCAGTGCTTCACAAATTTTTCCTAATTTCAGTCTTTATTATTTTAGTTTATTTTTGCTGCTTTATTTTCTTTTTTTTTTTTTGCATTTTTTTTTGTTGAATTTTTAGGAGGGGGGGATGCCATCAGTGACCCTTTACCATAAAATGTGGTTGCAGCCACAATGGGTAGGCAGTTGAAACCAGCATTTTCATCAGGCATCCTGAGGCCATAGAGAACATTCATACAAAGTTTCATAACAATCCGCCCAGGCAGGAGTTCAGACCTTGGTTATTTATTAAGATTATATACATTGTCATTATCTTGTCAAAGTCTAGATCATTGTAGTTTAAACCTTACAGAATCCAACTAAATCTTTACCTGGTAGTTTAGCAATAAGCAAGTTCGCACATAATGTCGGTCATAATCACTGCAAGATCTTTATTGTGATAGCTATAGCCATGCTAAGATCTTGGTGAGATCTTACCAACATTTGTTATTCAGTTCTATTTTAAATAACACACCACCCTGCAAAAGATCTCAAATTGGAGACCTTGTTTAGAACTTGCCAGCCATAATCTTATTCCATCTTAAATATATCACATATACATATACAATCATAATAATTGATAGTTCAATATTTCTTAAAATAGGGAGCAGACTATGTACACAAACAGATAATTAGAGAAGTGATCTGTCAGGAGCCAATGGACCCTACACAGTTGGAGTGGCAGGCAGTGCAGTGCACATGTGCAGTGGTGGGTGCACACAAGGGCAGTCACTCGTGTAGCGTGTTGGCTGATGTTGTGGGTGTGTCCTTGTGGTCCTTGTCATAGTTGCTCCTCAGATACTTCATGTACGACCTGTACCGGGCAAGGGCAAGCTATAGCAGCAAGTGCAATACATCAGTGTGTGTGTGTGTGTGTGTGTGTGTGTGTGTGTGTGTGTGCGTGTGTGCGTGTGTGTGTGTGCGCGCGCGCGCGTGCATTCTGCTGTTGAATCGGTACGGACAGCCCCTTTGTATATACCTTTAGTTCCCATTAGATTAGGTTATTGTCATCAGCTAGTATGAATGTCACATGACATGCAATATAATACTTGGTGGCTGTAGAGTTGCCACAGGCTATGGTGAAGAGCAGGTTCAATTTGTGGTGGGATGTAGCAAGCATGCAGAACAGATCTCTTCTCCATGCTGTTTGCAAGAGCTGTTTCTGGAAGCTATAAGACTTATAAGAACTGGCAGTAACACTTTGAGGGGCTCACGACATTGTGGCCAAGATCAGCATCCCCATCCTCAACAGCCACACCAAAACCCTGTCTCCGTAGCTACCACTGAAGATAGTCATATGAGAGTTAAGGATAGGCCAACAAATGGGGAAAATTGGCTCATTTAGTTCTGTATGTTTCATGTTCTGTATGTTTCACGAACATAATACTTTCTCAGGATTTCTTTCAGGGAAGGTGGGAGGGGGAAGACTGATTATATTCAACAGGTTAATATATTTTCCCTTAAAAAGAAAAAGAAAAAAAAAAGAGTTTTACCTTTTTGGTAGAAAACCCCAACAAGCATCCATATTACCCTTGCCCTATCTTATTGGTGTACTAGTGCAATCCCAACCCTGATGTTGCAATGTCTTATACAGCACTGAAGTTGCAGGTCACTGATAGGTAAAGATCACTACAGGCTCATGGTAAACTCTTGCAAAATACTATGGGGAAAACCTTCATTTCCAGAGTCTAATTTTTCTGCATTTCCAGTCATTGCCCATCTCCAGATGTGCCTGTAGTCTTCCATCATTCATTCCAAGGAAAATCTTCACTCTTGAATCCTCTAGTAGCAGCATCATGCCACACATGTGGCGGATAGGCTGTTGAGTCATTGTGGCCTGAATTAGCCATGAAACAGGTAACATAATAGCTGCCAACTGTCCCACTTTTGGCGGGACAGTCCTGTCCTTTTTGATTCCTGTCCTGCCACTGTCCCGACTCCCAACATTTGACTTCCACCAGGCAAGCTAAGGTTCAAGTGCACTTTATGACATCACTGTGTCAGGAGTCTGTGAATGCCTCAATAGGACAGCTAAAAAAAAAAAAGCTCAATAAAACATTGCCTCACTAAAACAGCGGTGAAACACAGCAGCAGAGTAGCAGCTATGAAGCTAGCTTCTGTTGTTTTAGCAGGGACTGTCATAGTATAATCTCATGGATGAAGTTGATTTTGACAAACAAGTAACTGAAGAGCACTCCCTGGGGTTTATAAAAGGAAAGGGGGGGGAAAAAAAAGCATTACAAAATAAAAATTAGCAACAAGAAATAGTTTTTGGAAGGGAGTTAAGATATCCCACAGAAATATATATATATATATGCAGCTACCCATATCTCTCTCTACATCAATTTGTAGCTCTGTCTTTGCTCTATGCAGAATGAAAAGGGGTTCCATTTAAAGTGCTAGAGCCATGTGTTGTTAGTGGTTCACCTCAGTGCCTATACCAGTGCACCCACTGGAACGAAGAGTGTGGGCCTATCAGAACACACCAGCAACACTGCGGAGCAACAACTATTCCATATGGTAAAGGATGACAAATGTGGAGGTTGTAATTCCTGGTAAGGCTAGTTGAAAAACTGGAGTTCATAGTGTTGGGGGGGGGGGGGTTGTTTTTGTTTTATTTGCATCAATCCTTTATTTTTAATAAATAGAGTTGAATATAGCCAATGCCTCTGGACTCTTAGAATCTGAGGTCAAACTTTGAATATATTATCTGACTCATAGGTCAAAAGGTTAAAAACACTTTCACACTCAAAGGTCAAAGGGTTAACATGATGTCAGTTGCTGCCCACCACTGACCTGAGGGCATCCACATCCAGCAGAGAGTTGCGGGCCACCTGGACCAGCTGCATCCCCAGCTTGCGAGCGTCAGCTCTGGAAGGAGAGTCCTTGGAGGCCGCCATATTTAAAGACATCTCACCACTAACCATCACTGAGATGGCTGTGGCCTCCTCCACTATCTTGGAGGGCAAGGAAGACATCTTGGCCAAGTGCAAACCTGCAATCACGTGACACCATCATCACAGAAAATGGAATCTTACAACCTCTTATTGAAATCACAATACTAATACATATACAAAACTGATTTGACATGCCTTGGAAAATATTGCTTTTGGTACAGCCATGATATGGGTCAAGAAGGGAGTTGAACATGGCTAAAGTAATGGTACAGTGCTGCAAGTATGATATAAACAAACTTCTAAACTGGATTCAATTCACTTCTTCTAAATCAAGCTGGTGTCTATTCAACTCAATGTATTGATGCTGATGAGAAACGTTGGGACTGACTTATTCTATGTTGCCTTGTTCATTGTGCCACAGAGTGAGCTAGTAGCACAGTCAAGGCCCATGCATGCAGATGCACTGCAGCACACCATCTGAAGGGTCCAAACATAATTTGGCTGGCAATCTTGGGGGAAACTCCCACACCTATATATCCCCTGATGTCTTATTAGAGGTTGTTATCAGTGTCACAGACCCACCATGGGATCTGTCTGTCTGTCTGTCTGTCTCACCGTAGTTGGTTTGCTCCATGATTCCCTTCTTTAGCTGATGAGTGATGAAGTTGACTTCTCCATTAGCATCAGGTGAGAGCTGTCGTATCACATTATTAAAAACAACAACAACAACAATAAATTTAATATAAGATTTTCAGTCACAACTTACCTTCAGATCAAAGTGATAGCTATAAAGGAACAGAGAGCAGTCAGTGGTGAGTGCCATGCTTGTCCTGTGCATGCTACACACAACTACAACAGACTTTGACAGGATATGAAGGGGAACAGCCATGTCCAGTACTTCACTTAACCATATTGGTCAGAGTACAGGTGGAGCTAGTTGCAGTTCTTGTCAGGGTTGTGACACACCCACCCACCCACACACACCCACCCACACCCACCCACCCACACCCACCCACCCACACCCACCCACCCACCCACACCCACCCACCCACACCCACCCACACACACACACCCACACCCACACACACTGCATAGGGTAGGACAACTGGTTGGAGTAAAATTGAAGGGGCTAAATGTATGAGTGGGTGTGATCACTACTGGAGCATGTGATCTCATATTGCAGCTGTTATTAAATTTTTCATTTTCTTTTCATTTATGAGCACTCTCTGGAGTTGTACCACTACAGGGTACAGGGAATCCCATGCAATTAAAGACCATAAACTATTGATTGTTTGTATTGATAGTCCAGTCAGTGAGAGAAGAGGTGGAGAATGTCTAGCCTCTGGTACCACCAGTGCTCCCCCAATAAGACATGACCACACTAATCCTTGTGCACACTTTATAACATTTATAGTACAGAGACATAGTTCTGCTGACTAAGACCAGGAGCGTACTTCTGCACATTGGGGTAGGCAGCTGCCAGCCTGTTCAACTCCAGGAAGTGAGTGGCTATGAAGCAGTGTGCAGAGGTGGAGAGCAGTTGCTCACAGATGGCGTAGCATAGCCCTACCCCTTCCTCTGCACTGGTGCCCCGGCCCAGCTCATCTATGATGATCAGACTGGACCCAGTCACATTCTGGAGGATGTAGTTCACCTCACGCATCTACACACACACACACACACACACACACACACACACACACACACACACACACACACACACACACACACACACACACACACACACAGCAGAGAACACACACACACACAGCAGAGAACACACACACACAGAGCACACAGAACACACACACACACAGAACACAGAGCACACACACACACACAGAGCACACACACACACACACAGAGCACACACACACAGAACACAGAGCACACACACACACAGAGCACACACACACACACACACACACACACACAGAGCACACACAGAGCACACACAGAGCACACACAGAGAATACACACACAGCAGAGAACACACACACACAGAGCACACACACAGAACACACACACAGAACACACACACACACACAGAGCACACACACACACAGAGAACACACACACACAGAGAACACACACACACAGAGAACACACACACACACAGAGCACACACACACAGAACACACACACACACACACAGAGAGCACACACACACAGAACACAGAGCACACACACACACAGAGCACACACACACACACACACACACACACAGAGCACACACACACACAGAGCACACAGAGATGAGAGAAGTCAGTCGTTAAATATAGCCCCTAGAAAAGTACCCATCCTACAGATGGAGAAAACAGTCCCCCAACCACCCCCCCCCCCCCCTTCCCTCCTGAAGGACATTTTATTTTAGCATAGCACCCATCCTATGGACAGAGACAACAAACACCTCTTAATATAATTGTAGATCTGTTGTTTGCTATCATCCCAGATGCTTGGGCCTACAGGGCTCAAAAAGAAGAAGAGAAAAAGAGGTTGGGCACAGTTTTGTTGACCTATGTGTTTACATAATTGTGATTTGTAGTAAGTGGGGTGGTTTACTCAGGCCTAAGTTGTGACCACAACCTGGAAACAAAAATATATATCCCCACGAGCAGGGTTTTACGCAGTCCTAGCCCTAGACCCTAATCAAACCCTGAAAGTTTAAGCCCCTTAGGCACAATTATCTGGGAGGAATTAGCGAACACACCGATCTTCACCAAACTTCCTTATAACATCCCCAGGGTGACCTCATATTCTGAAACTTTGAAACCTTTAGGCCTAATCGTCTGGGAGTAGTTACTGAACAAACAAACAAACAAACTGAGAATTATAGTCTGCCACGCCTCCTACACCAGCAAGAACAACTTGACATACAGGGAGTGGTTCAGGAGATGTGGTCTCAAATAGCAGTCCTGATACAATGTCAAGTACGTGAATGAGGTCGGTATGTCGGTTGGATCAGGGTTGCCAGATAGGCAGTTTTAATGCCAATTACGGTATATTTGGTTCTCTTTTTTTTTGGATGTGCTGTGCTTCTTTTTTTTTTTTGTACCAGAAATAAATGCCTGTGGCCACATTGGCATTCTTTTTGACCTAGCCAGCCATTTTGGTATCTGAAATAAATGCCAGGCAAAATTGGCCTTTTTGGAGGGCATCATTTGGTAAATAAAAAAAATATATATATTTTTTAATTTCAGCTACACTTTGTATTTACCTATCTATCTATCTATCTATCTATCTATAAAGTTGTTGTCTCTGTAGTTCATACATTCTCCTGTAGCGCCTTCCGTTTGCAAGTTAGACCCATGAACCCATATATTTTTGGAATCCGCATCTCCAGGAGAACATTTAAGTACCTATATATGGCCAATTTCACTTCTTACTGTGCTCGCTTCAGGCCAAAAAAAATGCCAAAAATGGTACTTTAGTCAGACAAACCCTTGATGTCATAAGTGTTTTCACAAAAAAAAAAAAAAAAAAAAAAAAAAAAAAATTTAAATTCCGAAAGTGTCACCTCTGGTGGGGAAAAAGGAATTCAAATTTTTCATTAAAAAAAGCGTAAAATACCATGAGTCAGTGATCAAAGGCACAGGTCTCCTGAGCTGAAACTCAGTGGTTCAAACCTGGACTAGGTTGATTCCCCCACCACATTTTCCTCCCATACTTCCTTCTATAATATTTTCCTTCTTTTTGCCACTTTTTTTTTTTCCAAATTCTCCCATGGCTCAAATGTTTTAAAAAGAAATCATTTAAAAATTGGTAAGTTATATCGAGAACACACAGACATGCACACACAGAATGTTTGATCAGGTACCTGAGTAGATGGTTATTCATAGCTGATGCTGGGTTTCATACAGAGGGAGGGGGCCCTGGAATTTTCTCCCCCAACAACAATTCCCCCCCCCCCCAGAAAAATTCCCCCCCCCCACCAGCAAAAGCAAAACCCCCCCCCCAACAAAAGTCACTCCCCCAAATAAAAGTTCCCATATCAACTAATTGTCTGACCCTTTGCTTTTAAAAAATGCATTTATCCAATATTATGAATAATAGAAAAATAATTTTAATTTTTGTAGTCAAGATGATGGAAGAGTTTTTACTGGTGAAAAGGAAAAGTCGATGAGTAAACTATCAATACAAGGTACAACAGAAATATGAAACTGAGATACACACTGGAGAGATTAACTGTGCCATGTATGGGGCTCTCAACTTCTGACAATAATCTGGTCATCTGCAAGTTTCTTAACTGTAGATGTTACTTCTGAGCACTAATCGGCTCCATCTTCTTTGAGCAATTTCAGCTCTTTCTCTATACTGTCAAGTATCAGAGGTAGCCTGCTCAAGTCAGCTGCTTGCCTCTGCATGAAGGAGTTCAGATTTGTTAGTAGGTCAAGTGCCTTTGACAATAGAAACTATGCTTGCAACACCATAAAAGGAGCAAAGGACTAATGCAAGACCAAAGGCTTCTGCATCTCCAGTTGTGTCATAGAGGTGATGCAAAGTGGTAATCAAAGCCAGCAACTCCTTACAAATAGCCAAATAGCCAAACAAGCAGCCCTCATTAGATAGCCACCTGGTATCACTGGGCTTACCATTTTCAGCTCTGGTAATTGAGTGCTAACTGAACTTCTTTGAGAGCTTCAGCTAGTGCTGGTACTTATCTGCCACTATGAGAAGTTATACTTATTGATGACTGAAACGGCACACTTAAAGCACTCAGGAATATATATGCATTGTTGCATGCATATGTATTCACTTATCTGAATTTTGCACATATCCTATAAGACATGAGGTCAAATACTGTAACTGAGGGATACACTATATTTATTTGGGTTTCACGCTACAGAGCTGCTATGACAGGTGGCTCACCAGACGCATGCACATTTCCCCCCCCCCCCCCCACCCCCAAGAAAAAATCCAGTATGAAATCCTGTGATGACTCATGATTTGTTATTCAATGAGTTGATTTGTTATTTATTGAGTTGATTTGTTATTTATTGAGTTGATTAGTTATTTATTGAGTTTATTTGTTAATTATTGAGTTGATTTGTTATTTATTGAGTTGATTTGCTATTTGTTGAGTTGATTTGTTGCATGTAGATTACTGGCCTATGAGTAGGAGGAAGCATACTTGCACACATGTAATTATAATTAGTTGACTGGTCATTAAATTATCTATTATTGTGTGATATTGTCATCTCAATTAATTGGATACCAACCTATTTAGAGGAGGCTGATCTCTGGAGTTGTCCTGAACTGTGTTGCCACAAGTAGTGAATTATTGGAAACAAATTGGGAGGGAAAAGGTCTGATTGGGAAATTGCCAAAACTCTCAAAAGATGTAGTGAATTTTCAGCAGGATTCAGGGATTCCAGACAAAGTTAGACTGTAGCCAGCTGCCCATGTAGAAGAATATGAGACTGGAAGAGAATACCTTCAAGTTTCTGAGGAAGGTATTCATAAGGCTGAAAAAAATCAAGATCCTTACCAAGAGAGCTACATTCTATTTGTCACTATTTTTGCAAGCTACACCTGGAAGAGAATATCTGTGTCCACAATCTTTTCCATAAGATGTTTCATCACAGGGAGAACTGGAATCTAAGTGTTCCACCATCAAGTAACTGGCCAGGGACACCAGAGAATTTCTGAATGGATGTGCATTCATATAAGGATCCAATGGGGAACTTTCCATTCCAACTGTTCTGTGTGTGCTGAAAATGTTCTGTTTTCCAATTTTGAATGCAGATAAGTGGCACATAAGGCAAATATTGAAGCTGTGATCTGGAGGAAAGCTGTAATATGCTCCAATATAAATTTGTAATATGTGGTTTAGTTGCTAAATATAATTTGTGTTATTGTTTTTGTAGCAAATTTTTTGATGGCTTAAAATGAGTCGTGATAAAAAGTAGTGATTTTAAGTTGAAACCATCTGGTAGCACTGGTCTTGAGCCATGAGTTTTTTTTTAATAATACTTCAGTGAATGAAGAGGCTTGAATCGCATTTGATGGATACTCTCCACTCAGTGTGGTTATTCCTATTCAAACCTCTTCCTGTTGGTTGTGAGGCTGGCAACTGATAGGCTGGGTCACACTTGGCCACACCATTCTCCCATCAATCCACCATAAAATTATAACCCACTCTTAGAGTAGGCACATTGTACACAGTGGATGGGTTTTTAGTAAAAAAAAATTGGTTCACTTGTCCACATGGACCTGGAGACCTAGAAGTACAAACCAACTCTAATCTTATAAGGAAATGGGTTAGTCAAAACTGGGATACAATTTTCCTGTGGCATGCCATTGTATTCCAGGCAAAGCCGAGTATATGCTGCTAGTTAAATAATAAATATGAAACAAAAACAGTATATTCTTCCATTTTTGATGATTTTGACCAATTTTTTAATCATTGAAATGTGGTAATATTGGTTTGGGAAAATGTAATAGAGAAAGCAGGGTCTGAAAAGGTAGCATCAAGCAGCCTGGGGGGGGGGGGGGGGGGGGGGGAGAGAAATTTGGGTGGGTGAGCAAAGCCAAAGACAGGAGTGAAAGTCCATTTGGCAGGCTTTGTAATGACCTCCTCACGCCTGACTGGCCTCCTCTATTAGCATCAGAAACAACTGAAAGTTGTGAATGATACCATTCCAATTCCTTATGCGAAGAAGCAAAGTTGGACTGTCTTAGTCAAATGGAAGTGTCTGCGTTGTGTCTAGCTGTTTGTACTGCTGTTGAAGCTCCATCAATTCAGTGTATCCCAAGCTGTGATAGAAGTGTTCAATTCAGAAACCTTGTGTGGATGATGAGGAAAAGAAAGATGCCTTGCCTGAACTTGACTAAAAATATGAATTTAGTCAGCACGTTTTGTTGTTGTTGTTTGTGTCCCCCCCCCCCCCCCCCCAATGCATGCCTTGAGCTGTGTCTTCATTTCAATGCATTATGTCCTTATTAAAAAAAGAATTAGAAAAAAAATTTTTTAATTTTGTTTATAATGTTATCTATTTCCATGTGTTAGCTACTTTTGGAGTTATAACCAAATTAGACATAATTAGCTTTTTAAGTGTGTGTGAGTCATTAAAATGCAAGAATAATTTCGGGGGGGGGGGGGGGGGGGGGGGGGGAGGGCATTTTCGCCCAACCTGTTGGTACTTTTTGGCATCTTTTTTTTTTTGTGCCTCAGTGGCATTTGAAAAAATTCCACCTGGCAGCCCTGGCCTGGCCTGGCCAGGACAGATTGTTGGTCACCCAGCAGGAGGCAAACACCACACACCTGGTTCAACCACTTCTTTTAAAAAACATTCTTGAATAAGGCAATAGAGGAAGCTAAGAACTGCTTATGATGCTGCTAGTGTTCATATGTTACTTTTATTCCAATTACTACAGTAGATGGACAAAGTGAACTCCCTATTCCAATCTGTATCATAAAACGCTAAAATGTAGCACAATTGATTTAAAACAGCTACCACGCTAAAAACAGGAATTATGTCAGTCGAGGGGGTGGGGGGGGGGGGTGGGAGAATGATCAAAATGCCTTGGGCGATCAAAATGTTGAATAAAATGTGGGTTTACATAACTGCAACAACAGTGGTCTACACTAATAGTGATTACATTAATAAACCAATCACAAGCTCACACTAACCTAACCACCTCCACCATAAACACACATGACCTCACGACCCCTCCTACCTCGACCATGAATGTAGAGGAGTTTGTTTCAATGTCGTCATCAGAGCCAATACGAGAGAATATTTGGTCAGTGATCCTGAAACTGCCATATTCGGCAGGAACAAAACAACCAATCTGAGCCATCACTTGGAGGAGTGCAATCTGACGCAAATATGTCGACTTTCCACTCTGTAGTTATTGATGAAGTCATCACAACATATGCGTGGGTGGACCTTATAGCACATGTGTGGGTGGACCTTATAGCACATGTGTGGGTGGACCTTATAGCACATGTGTGGGTGGACCTTATAGCACATGTGTGGGTGGACCTTATAGCACATGTGTGGGTGGACCTTATAGCACATGTGTGGGTGGACCTTATTGCACATGTGTGGGTGGACCTTATAGCACATGTGTGGGTGGACCTTATAGCACATGTGTGGGTGGACCTTATAGCACATGTGTGGGTGGACCTTATAGCACATGTGTGGGTGGTCCTTATAGCACATATTTTGAGATTTGGAAGTTTACCATCAGTAAACTAGTGATCCTTACCATGTTTGGTCCAGTGATGATCACAAAGTTGGCACCATTGCAAGCAAACTACACAAACATACAGACAAAGGTCAGAAGTCGTGCAGAGTGCAGATGTAGATATAGACAAGTGTCAGAGGTCATACAGAGTGCAAATGTAGATATAGACAAGTTTTAGACAAGTGCCAGAGGTCGTACAGAGTGCAGATGTAGATATAGACAAGTGCCAGAGGTCGTACAGAGTGCAGATGTAGATATAGACAAGTGCCAGAGGTCGTACAGAGTGCAGATGTAGATATAGACAAGTGTCAGAGGTCGTACAGAGTGCAGATGTAGATATAGACAAGTGTCAGAGGTCGTACAGAGTGCAGATGTAGATATAGACAAGTGCCAGAGGTCGTACAGAGTGCAGATGTAGATATAGACAAGTGCCAGAGGTCGTACAGAGTGCAGATGTAGATATAGACAAGTGCCAGAGGTCGTACAGAGTGCAGATGTAGATATAGACAAGTGCCAGAGGTCGTACAGAGTGCAGATGTAGATATAGACAAGTGCCAGAGGTCGTACAGAGTGCAGATGTAGATATAGACAAGTGTCAGAGGTCGTACAGAGTGCAGATGTAGATATAGACAAGTGTCAGAGGTCGTACAGAGTGCAGATGTAGATATAGACAAGTTTTAGACAAGTGCCAGAGGTCGTACAGAGTGCAGATGTAGATATAGACAAGTGTCAGAGGTCGTACAGAGTGCAGATGTAGATATAGACAAGTGCCAGAGGTCGTACAGAGTGCAGATGTAGGGGTGCCACTAACCACAAGATGGGCAGTGGAGGCTTACTGTGTTGTTGGGTACTTGGGGGTCATAGGTTATCTTGTCCAGTATGGGATGGCGTCCATGTTTAATAGCAAGAGTGTCAGTAAACTCCGGGCGTGCTGGGGAACAATCAAAGAATGATTATAGCAATAATCCACATGTATCAACACTTTCCTTACTACCCTTTCCTTACTACCCTCTCTCTCTCTCTCTCTCTCTCTCTCTCTCTGTGTGTGTGTGTGTGTGTGTGTGTGTGTGTGTGTGTGTGTGTGTGTGTGTGTGTGTGTGTGTGTGTGCATGTGTGCGTGTGTGTGTGTGCATGTGTGTGTGTGCATGTGTGCTGTGTGTGTGTGCTGTGTGTGCACATGTACACAGCATGTTTGTGTGTTCAGCGACTCCCACAGCATAGGAGCCATGAGTGGTTGTGGCTTACTGTAGTCCGAAATGGTGCAGAGGTGGGAGAAGGAGTGTAGCATGTCGAGCATGGCCACACCCTCTGCCAGATGGTACAGACAGCCAACATGACTCCTTATGCCTGTCAACATCTCCTTCAGAACACTGCCACACAAACACAAGCAAGTTCAAAGGATGATGAGGTGTACAACAAACAAACCGCAGTGTGGAAATTGAGTGGCGGCCATACCAGCTGGGGCCAGATTAAGGAGAACCATACCAGGTGGAGCCAGATTAGGGAGAACCATACCAGCTGGGGCCAGATGAAGGAGAACCATAACAACTGGGGCCAGAATAAGGAAAACCATATAAGATGAGATATAACTAGAACTCATTCTCCATGACGATGCATTGTGGCTGTAGCACTGCACAAAGGCCCACCAAATAATGGGAAGTGTTTACTTGCGTATGTGCCACATGGAGGGAGGAATGTGATGACTCAGCAGGTGGAGTTGAAGGTGTGACATAATGTGCTAAAGAAGTAACCATGGGGGCAGGCAGGGGACAGGTGAAGTTTTGATTTAGAGGCACTGTATATAGCTTGTCGCTAATTCACATGCATATCTCATAGTCCTTCAGAGAGAGAGAGAGAGAGAGAGAGAGAGAGAGAGAGAGAGAGAGAGAGAGAGAGAGAGAGAGAGAGAGAGAGAGAGAGAGAGAGAGAGAGAGAGAGAGAGAGAGAGAGAGAGAGAGATCTTCATTAAGCTTAGACAGACATACATCAATTTGCAGTATCCTGTGAGCTATGTAACTATGTAAATGGGGAGGATGTCCTTTATCTGGTAAGGTGTGATTACACAGCATTAGTTTTAGCTCACCTGTGAGAGAGCAGGTAGATCTCATCCAGACAGTCACTAGCACGTGCTAATAGAGGAATAAAAAATAACAAAACAGACAACTAATTAAGGTTATCGGTTTAGTTCAGTTATATCAAATAAGATGCATGAATCAGAATGTCCTCGTGCATGTGGTGAGGCACAAGGCAGGGAGTGAGTGAGTGAGTGAGTGAGTGAGTGAGTGAGTGAGTGAGTGAGTGAGTGAGTGGGTGAGTGAGTGAGTGAGTGAGTGAGTGAGTGAGTGAGTGTGTGTGTGTGTGTGTGTGACCCTGCCCGCCCACTCACTATTGAGCTTGATGAAGTCCACGGTGGTGAAGCTGAGCGTGCTGCGCTGTTTCGTCATCTTGATGAACTCTCGTGGCAGGTCTTGCATGGAGGGGGTGGAGGGCTGGTGGGTGCCCCCTCCGGCCCCAACCTTTTCTGGTAAGGTGTGGCCAGTGTAGAGTTGCAGGTGGAAGCCCCTGCCAGCACTGAAGGCACTCTTCACAGGCAGACTGTACTTGTCCATTATCTGATTGGTCAGAGCTGCAAGGACATGCACGTGCTCACTACAAGAACATGCACATGCTCACTACAGGTCATGCACATGTCTGGGCATGCATGCTAGCATACACAGCCATTGCTGTGGGGGGGGGGGGGGAGGGTTGAGAGAGACAAGAGAATGATGAAGAGCAGCAGTGCACATGTCAAGAGTGCAGCAAGCAAGGCATGACTTGGACTGGTCTAGATGGTGTATTGGAACACAGTCCCTATGGAGGAGGGAGGACCGCAGTGTGGTGGGGACACATGGCTCACCTGAGATGTCATCAATGATTTCCGTGTAGAGCTGCCTGGATATGTCCAGCATACCTGAGGGGGTCAAAAAAACATATACAGATTTGGATGCATCAGTAATTAATGCATCTGTTGTGGTAGATAAACCTTAACAATGGTTAACACCTCACTGCCACACCTGATCCCCTCCACACACAACATGATGTGTGTGTGGGACAGAC
The DNA here is from genome assembly GCA_963969325.1 of Lycopodina hypogea. Classification (NCBI taxonomy): domain Eukaryota; kingdom Metazoa; phylum Porifera; class Demospongiae; order Poecilosclerida; family Cladorhizidae; genus Lycopodina; species Lycopodina hypogea. The sequence continues at coordinate 14,753,292 of OZ017786.1, forward strand.
CTCACTGCCACACCTGATCCCCTCCACACACACCATGATGTGTGTGGGACAGACCTCACTGCCACACCTGATCCCCTCCACACACACCATGATGTGTGTGTGGGACAGACCTCACTGCCACACCTGATCCACTCCACACACACCATGATGTGTGTGTGGGACAGATCTTACTGCCACACCTGATCCCCTCCACACACCATGATGTGCGTGTGGGACAGAGTGAAGTATTGCCATGGACGAGTTGTGGGTGGTTTGGTGGGAGAAGAGCATATGTCACAGACAGTCTGAATTAACTTACCTTGTGCCCGCCATTAAGGGCAAGGACCAGCCAACCACACACCTCCACTAGCATGCTAGCCAGTCAAGTTAGACTTCAAATTGTGCAAATATGTCTGCTCTGGTAATAAAGTGTGTCCTTAAATAACGTAATGTACATGTGTGGATGTACCCAACTAACTAACTAGATGGGAAGATTAGAGTGTGAGTGCTTGAAGCAGCTCCACCTCAGGGAATGCACCACCTGTCATCACCACTCTCCCCGGCCACTCCCCCCACACCCACACACCCCACCCCCTACACACTAGATTCTCTCACCATTGAGGCCGGACTTGATGCAGAAGCACTTCTGGGCACGCATGTAGAGGGCTCCCTTCTGGAAGTGTGTGTCGTCATGCACCACTGTCTGGATGATGTCCGAGATGAGCTTAAACCTCGGGTCAGTCACAACCTATACACCAAGATACACATCCTTACACTCCGTCAACCTCCCTCACCTGGTGTCAACACACTCAACAACAATAACAACAACAACACTATGTGCGCCCCCACAGAGCAATTATCAATCATTAATGGTTCAAAATAATAAAAAAACTATTATCAAAGCCAACCAACCCATAATCTTTATCCCCATCCCGCACATGCTCTGTCCCTTTCCTTGTAGAATATTAGTTGGATGCGACCCGATACACTTACTCCCATTAATGCACTGGAGTTCAAAGGGCAGGCAGTACCTGGTAGAAGGCTTTGAGTAGAGCGTCTGTGGTTCCTTGCAGAGCAGCTGCCAGAGGCTGCACCAGTTGCAGCACATGCTTCAAGTAGATCACCTGCAGGGGAACAAACACCATGGACACATGACTTGTGGGAGGGGCAGATCACATGACTCATGTGAGGGGTTGCAAGTCCACCTAAAGTGACTGTGATAAGTAAGGCACCAGCCACTACACACATTGTGCACAGACCAGACCAGATACACCACCAGCAGGAGGAGCTCCAGGCTAGCAAGTGACTTGGGCTGTTGGTGTTCTACTAATTAGCTGAGAAGAGAGACATAGTCACATACATATGTGCTAATGTAGTGCTACAGCATCAGCCTGTGAGCACAAGACTACCAGGTAGGGACAACAGAGACAATAGCACCAGCAGTGAACCAACATTGGCGATGGTGTTCTCTGCTGTCTTCTGTGTGTCTCTCTTTGGCACGGAGACAAGGAGGGAGATAAGGTGGTCTATGTCTATGAAACGCTTCAGCACTGCATGGGAGCAACACACACACACACACACACACACACACACACACACACACACACACACACACACACACACACACACACACACACACACACACACACACACACACACAGAGACTAATCACCACACTACTTTATAGGCCCATAGTATGTCACACAAACTATCAGAGGCTCTATGGGCCTTTACAAGGGTTAGTGTGTGTCCAGCTGCCTCAGTAAGCAAGGTTATTCATTGCCAACCCCTGTCTATCAGGTACAAAGTGCAGGGGCTATTTGTGGGATCCTCTGAACAATGCATTCCTCTTATCTTTATGGCTCAACTGGAGACCAATATCGGTAAAATGTCGTTAGCAAATTAAATAATGACAACATATCATTAAAATGGTAACTAAAAATGGGGACACTTGGCATAACACAGAGTGATGACTAACAAGCCAATCTCACCTCCCACTTCCTCGACCTACCCACCCACCCACCCACCCACACACACAGACAGACAGACAGACTCATCCTCTTGTTCAGTGCACTGGCAAACCGGGACAGCAGGGATGTCAGCAGGTATGCATGTGATATTCTTCTCCCCCTTCCCCTCCCAACCCAAATATCTACCCACTGGAAGAAAGCATGCGGTAAGTTGTAGCACAGACCTGTCCAAATACTGCACATGTCATTCTCCAGACATTCCTATTTAAAACTCATGCCACTCCAATCATGCCCGACAACTGCCATCAACAACTATAAAATCGATAGGAATAACTACTTGACCATATGGATGGACTACTCCATATATTCCCTGTGCACTTGCCAGAGTACGCAATACCAACACCTCTGACTACATATGTGGCATGCACACGCATGCACACACACGCACACACATGCACACAACCAGAATTACTGTCACTCACCTGATTCCAGTCCATAGAACATGTCCTATTAGATACAGAGAATAGTTAAGTTGAGGATAATTACTGCAGGCCATGAGAGAAACTCACTTCGTTCTCCGTAAGCTCTGAAGTGGAGACCAGCCACCAGGTGTGCATTAGATAGAGTAATATGTAAAGCCACAGAGACCATGCCCAGTTATAGCTACTGCATGGCTAACCTTGAATGCAGTCATGCCGTAGCTGCACAGTATGGAGGTCTATACACACACACAGATAGACAGATAGACAGACACACACACACAAAGAGAGAGAGACACACACAAAGAGAGAGAGACACACACAAACATACATAACTCCAAGTCAGTGCTGGCAAAGCTGAATCAGCCATGAGTGAACCCAGGCAGGCAGAACCCACACTGCAGACTCCCTCTCCTGGCTGTATATGCACATGGTGGGGGTGTGCACTTACTAGAAGGTGGTTCAAGGATATTTGACCTCAGCAGTCGAGCTGTAACACATAAAAATAAACAAACTTCATAAATATATGAAGACCAACGGCCACTAGAAGCCATCCAAGGATGGAATCCCACAAGCCACACAGTACATTCGTAACTGAGCTCATGAAGTTCACAGTGCTACAGCTGAGAGGATGAGGATCCTCACACACAGTCAGGACACACTAAACTAGTAACTGGAAATGCGCTTCCATGGTTACTGGGCACAATACAACCTCAGGTAAGAAGGCATTCATACATAGCACAGCTGCTAAGCCAACTTCAGTACTCCTCTGCGCTCAGCTCAATAGCAGTGTCTCTATTAAAGTAGGAAAGGGATACCATGCTTCATGGAGCTTCCTTGCTTGCATGACAGACAGTGAGGCAAGAGGAGGGTTGGTTGAATACCCCACTGGAGAGATAACCCATTCCCCTGCAGCCTTGCTGACATAGCTACACTTGTACCCTCAATATTACTGTTCTAATTATTGGTGTGTCTTACCTCCGCCCACTGTCTTGGTGTAGTTGAGGATGCCATAGAGGGAGTGGCAGGAGGCGGGGTCTCTGGCATTGGTCAGCAACTCCAGGTTCTTCACGGTTGTCACATCTACAGCAGCAACACCAGATGATGCACACCCACAGGGAATACAATACACACGTATAATTTAATAGCAATATACACACATGCATAATCTAATAGCAATATACAGCCATGTATCATCAAATAGTAACATATACACATGTATCATCTGATATACAATATACACACATGTATCATCTAATAGCAATATACACACATGTATAATCTAATAGCAATATACACACATGTATTATCTGATATACAATATACACATGTATATCATCTAATAGCACTCCACAGAGTGTAACGGAGTGCAAATGTCAACCACTGCCAGACCTTACGTATACAGCTCCTCCATTACACTATATACACAGCTACATTAGTAGTGATAAAGCAACAATAAACAAACACATTTATAAATAAATGAAAAAGTAAAGATTTAGAGTTCCTCAAAAAGCACAGAAGCAAGAAAAAGTCATCACTTAACTGAGTCCATGAGCACTCAATAATGCACTGTCCACTCCCACACCCCTAAATCAATAATGCACTGTCCCCTCCCACACCCCTAAATCAATAATGCTGTGTCCACTCCCACACCCCTAAATCAATGATGCAGTGTCCACTCCCACACCCCTAAATCAATAATGCACTGTCTACTCCCACACCCCTAAATCAATAATGCAGTGTCTACTCCCACACCCCTAAATCAATAATGCAGTGTCCACTCCCACACCCCTAAATCAATAATGCAGTGTCTACTCCCACACCCCTAAATCAATAATGCAGTGTCCACTCCCACACCCCTAAATCAATAATGCAGTGTCCACTCCCACACCCCTAAATCAATAATGCAGTGTCCACTCCCACACCCCTAAATCACTGCCTCTATAAGACTGTGCAACACGACTTATCATCATACTCCTAGCAAGCTTGACGAGGGAGTCACCTATCTGGCTTCCATACATTCAGAGCCTTTCCTTTCCCACTTCTCTCATGATAGCCAAAGGTAACCATTCCTATTATGCATTCATTAGAGCAGTAACTAATAGCCACCAACACGTAAACAAACCAACAAAAGGCACTTGAACATCCCTGACTGTTTGTAAACACTGCAATAATCAGTTGTGGTCCCTTAACTTCCACTCCGGTCCCTTCCAGTGCCCAACATACACCAGTTGGACAAGGGACAGAGTCCACCCCTCATGAACTACCATGTTGCCTGTAGCACACGCCCTGGTGCACAAGTACCCACCAATGGTTGTGGTTTGTTCGGAGCCCTTGAAACACACTCGGAGGGAGTTGGGGGCGTACACAATGTTCTGGATGAACTCCACATACTTGAGCAAGGCAGCGGCAGCGGCCAGGCAGTAGAACTTGGTGCTGACATCCACCTCCACAGAGCTGAACTCCGGGGCACACAGCTGGTGGATGTACTCCAGACCTGCATACACCACACACTCATATCACATGACATCACATGACTGTATTAATGTATTCTTGCTATGTGCTTGTTGTGCACTCATTGCAAAGCCACACCCACTCATGGACCTAGGTCAAATGTACATTGGAGTATGATCACACACCACAAAATTTGGCCATGAATCCTTCAGTCCATTTGTTTGGACTGAGTTCAAGGTCCTTTCTATCACATCCTTATATGGAAAGTTAAAGATCTTCGTGGTTGCCCCCAGATTGAGTTGTCAGAGGAACCTACTATAGATAAATTGTGGCGAAGTGTTTGGTGTGGTTTCATGGTAGCATATGGGCAAGTAGCTGGTCCTGGTTCACTATGTGCATGTGCTGACAGCTAGTTAGCAGTGAGATAATGGATATCTTGTACCCACAGCTAAACCTTTTTTTCTTTAATACAGTAAATAAAAATTAAAAATGCAAATAAAATTTCACTTAAAATACTATTGTACATTAAATTAAGTCAAATTTCTTTAAAATCATCTTTCTCTTCATTTTCTGGAGACAACTCTGATCTTAGTATTTTAAAGAAATGTCAACCCCCACCCCCCACCGAGGAAGAATTTCTCGCTCGCCACTATAACAGGAGGAGCCAAAGGTTATGATAGGTCTCAACAAAATCTTTTAGCAGTGGGCTGAACCTGAGCCTATGGCAGATGGTGTGTGAACCATTACAGAGAGATCTCTCTCTCCCTCACCAAAACATCACTACCTTGGTGTACCATATATGGACCAATGGTTGCCATGGAGAGTGCACAGGTGTGCCCCAGCTAGTCCAGGTCGTGCTCAATAAATACCACCCTTTACCAACTGAGATCCCTGTATTTATCCAGTACTGATGTGGGTGACCTTTAGACTCATTGAAGTACTTCCTCTGCACTGTGGTCAGTGTAGTCTCGTCAAAGTGGGCCAACAGTAGCTGGTACAGCTTGGTCTTCACTCCGCCATCACACACAGTGTTGGGTAGCACTATCTGCACACATACACAGACACACACACAGACAGATACACAGCAATGAGCCAGAGATGGATTAATTAGTCAAATCAGCAACAATTGCATATGCTTGGAGTCTGATACAACCCTTACGGAATTAATAAGTCATTTAGGATCAGAAAAGCATAAATATCTTAAATTCTCACACCCCACCTCACCTCTCACTAAGCACTTAAGGGGTGTGTGACCTCACCCTCACTGGCAGATCATCTCATCGCCAACAGAGACATGATGTAGATCAGCTGCCATATATAGGGGAAATGGGTGGAACTAGAACTGAACCTTCAACAGCTTCCCTTCCTTCTCTCCCACCCAAACTGACTATCAAACACTTAGTGTATATATACACACACACACACACACACACACACACACACACACATGTATACACATGCATATATGTATGTATATGTATAAGTACATTCACATACTTCAACAGGGTCCAGGTGGAGCAGCTTGGTGAGCAGCTTGACGTAGGTCTGGCTGTCAGGGAACTAGAGGGAGAGGAAGGAATGGCAGAACACATGCTCAATCCACACACACACACACACCTCCCTCCCTACTGTACCAGGCAGGCAGGGCCTTATATGGGAGTGTCCCCACAGTAGTGACAACATCTATCTGTACACCACAGGGATTATCTTGAGGGCATGGGAGGGGAGTGTATGTGCACACCTCACATCCATCTACACAACATACCCTGTTCTGCACACACACATACACACACATGCACGCAATTCCATACCTGAGATAAAGAGAGCACTGGATTCTTGAGGTCAATGGCTGCCAGGCCCACCTCTCCCTTGGCCAGCCCACGTCCCTCCACCAGTGCTGCAGATACACACATACACACACACATATATACACACATACCTATGCTCTCCACATACAAGCAAGAGTTGCGTACTTATGTTTGTATGAATTATCAGGTACTGTACACATAAAATGTCAAGTGTGTCTGTGTTGCCCAGAGATCTCTAATGAAGAAGTATAATGGGAGCACTAAATGGTTGTCTCCATGAAAGGAACACACCAATGGTGGAGTGCATGGCGAAGGAGATAATGTTCCTCGTCTTATTTCCCACAACACAGGGTGACGCATTGTGGTAAGCACTGAGCCTGCTCAATTTCAACCTCTGAGAAACTCTGTACCAATTTACAGCTTGGTAGGAGGGGAGGCACCTCTGGAAAATATATTTTCCGAGTGGGAATTGAACCCGGCTCATAGAGTTGATAATTGAGTGTGTTACGGATCAATCATGGCAGCATTCAGATCAATCAGCTGACAGGACCACACCTTCCCACTCACACAGGCTGAAGATGTGTGGAGGGTCACATGCATGTCACATTCACGGTGCATGAGTGTGTGTGCATGCAGAAGTCAGGTTGAGGACACCCGTAGAGGAATGCCAGCAGCCTGCACTCACAATGGCCTGTGGCAACAATGTTAACCACAACAGTTGTCAGGTCTGCCTCTTGGACTGCACAGTCACATCATTCTACACTCAGCAATGGAGCTGGTACAACCATTAGCATGTGTGCAGCAATTACAACATCTGGTCTGCCCCTTCATCTGTGAGTGGCTCCCTCCTCAAGGAGAGTGTTGCCATCACAGAGTGGGTGTGGCCATCACAAAGTGGGTGTGGTGTCACTACTCACAGACAATGGCAGAGGAGTGAGAAGTGTGCTGTTGACCTGGAGTGACACTGCCACAGGACAGAGAACTTGACCTTGGAGTTGCTGCAGAGCGGGACACACTGGATGCTGGACGCACACCACTGGAGCTAGGCCACCCTCTGCCTGTGCCTGTGCTGGACCCTATAGAGGTGACACAGCAACAACAAAATAAGCAAACACAATAATGCAGCCCACCAACTAGTAGATAGCCAACTTTACTGCAGCTATTCACATGCTGTGCCTATTAATAATATTTGATGCAGGCAAAGGATTGACAAACATGCCAAGGAAATCTGATATACCTCAGGGCCCTTGTCCACCCAATGCATGCTACATGCTACTAGCTACATGCTAGCTGCCAGTCCAGACCTGCTCCTGCTCCATCTCAAGTGCCATTATAAAAATTAAAAAAAATGAAGTAGACATGGAGCTTTGTTCGATTACCATCAGTTAGACTACCACAGGAAGAAAAACTACACACAAATACTCAAAGAAAAGGGGGGAAAAAAAAATTAGGAAAGAAAAAATGATGGTGGAGAGGGAGGGGGAAGAAGGAAGGGGAGAAAAATTAACATAGGATTTTCTATTAAGTAGACCAGTGCCTTAGGTATTAGGCCACGGCATTTGTAGGCTCTTTTTTTTTGGTATGGAAAAATCAAGTCCCTTTTTTTCCCCACCAGGGTGCCACTTTCAGGGGGGGGGAGGCCTATTATCTCTGCAGGGTTAAACTACACATGTAAAAAAATTTTCATTCAATTTGATCCAAAAATGTGGGAAAGTTATAGAGAAAAAGCCTAAAATTCTCTCTTCTCTCTAGCATGATAACCTCTGCCATTGGGATTATTAGAAATAATTTATGTGCGCCTGTGCATGAAGCTTGAACCACACAGACACAGAGAGACACACACACACTATGACTTTGCCATGTAATGGGAGTGTCACAGATGGTCCTGGAGACAAAATCCCAACCCCAAATTGACCGTCTTACATGTGGAAGTTCAGTGACCAAAGATCATGTATTGTGTGTGCTATACAATAGAATTCAAATTAGTCTCATGTTCTAAAACATTTGTTGTGATTAAGCTAATGGACTTACCCAAGACCCCCTGGGGGATTTAGCTGAAGGACTGCTAGTAATGTCAGATATGTTCAACAGGAAAAACCAATAGCTCAGTAAATTAGGAGTAAACTAATGAGACCTATTAACTATTCTAATCAGATAAAACATTAGGTGCACACCATAATCTACACAAAATTTAAAACTGTTTGATGCTCAGATATGCCACATTCATTAGCCTCAGCAACTGCACCAATTACGAGGGTAAACTTAACCACCCACACCCACTAGGGAATTTAGAATTCATGGAAGCCTGCTGCATCATCTCTGGACTATACAGCTCATAGCCAGTACTTATGCACTGAATGGGCCACTCCTTGGGGCCAAGTCAATACAAGTCAATACAAGTCAATACAAGGCTGGAGATACTCAATGGCTACCTGCTGAAATGAACGAGGACTTCTCCAGTGGAGTGATAAGGCTACCACCACTTCTTAGGCCACCACTGACGTCTCCATGCGTTTTGCTGGGTGTGTTAGCAGCACTGGCACTAGCTTCATGCTTGCCACCAGCTCCCAGCATGGAGGAAACATCTTGGGGAAGGTTAGGAGGGAGAAATTGGTGGCTGCATGTGGCTTACTGATGGTGTCAGAGTGGACTTACCATATTTAGCAGCAAGTGAGGAACATCTGTGGGGGTTCATACCCTCTCACAGCGGTGAGCATAGCAGGAGGAGATAACAACACTACCTTGACAGCGGAGTAGAGCAGCTGCTCCAGAGATAATGAAAATGAAAGTTTATTCTGCAAATATAGAACTGAATTGGACCAGTTTATTTTCTTTCTTTTTCTAACTTCCCACCAAAACGAACAAACAAAAAAAACAACAAAAGACAAAACAACAAACCACACCACAAACAAAGACCACAGAGTTAACACTAATAGTTTACACAGACTATCTAGCTCAAAACCAATAATTACATCCCAAAGTAGCTAATGCTCATGGAATCAGATACCAAGTTGCATTATGGAGTTAATTTTTGAAGGGATTAGTTTTGGAAGGGATACTTCTTTTTTTTTCTTTCTGTCTTCATTTATAACAACAATTTTGAAAATTAATATTACTTTTATATTTCAAGTAACAGTGGGATATATATATATATATATATATATATATATATATATATATATGCATCCCATCCATCAACTGGATAGAACTGGTGTGGAGAAAAAAAAAAACAGTTAATTTATAATAAAAAATTTACAACTACAATACATTTAAAGCATTAATAGTAAGAATAAAATAAACTAATCTAAATAAACTTTGTTTCAAAGCTGTGGCATTTGATTATGGGAAACCAAAAAAAAAAAAAAGAAGAAAAGGTTGGGGGGTGGGGTGGGAGGATGAAAAGAGAAAGTGAGCAGGGAATAGCAATAATGGCTGAATAAATGAATTTCTCTGTATCATGAATCATCAACTGTTTATATACATCATGTACACACACAAGAATGAACAAACATGAACTGAAATAATATGCAAACAATATTTTGACAATTCTAAACCTCGTCTATTTGTTTATCTGATTCAAAATCATTAAATATATCCACATCCGGTGCAACCCCCGCCACTTCCACTCCCTTATGCACTTCCTGCACTTCCTCCACTTCCACCACTTCCACCTCATTCACTTTCTCAATAAACCCTTTGTCCGATGATGAGTTGTGCAATTCTTTCCTCTTTTCCTTCCTCTCTTCCTTCTCTTTCTCATCTTTTCTGTACTTGATGGTGCAAAAGTGCATGGTAACTAGCAACACATACCAGCCGGCAAGCAACAGCATGGAGACAGTCACCACCCAGGAGGTATCCTACACATAGCAGGACACACATGCGCATACACACACACACACACACACACAATCATATTCGACCACTCCGGACATATCCTACATATAACAGGACACACACAAATGTAAATGCAAATTGTCTAGCTGCCATCAACACGGTCACACGCACCTGACATAGTCAGGGTGCCTGTGCACTAAGCAGGCACTATGAGCCAGTGCAAGCAAACTCCTGGAGCCAGGCTAGGAACTCGCAGGAGGACTGACCAAGACTCTCAGCTTATGGGTGTGGGCACCTGAAGTCCCACCTGGACCCTTAGCTGATAGACTAGCAATGGTCAGTGAATTTGCACCCCAGAAACTTCCAGGTCCCTATCACAGCTGGGTGGACTGGTGTGGGAAGATGTTAAAGGACAGGAAAATTTTCCTGTCAGTGCACACACACAACAATCTCACTATCTTATACAGCTATGATTCCACAAGGTTCTAATGTAATGCCTGGTGACACTGTGTAATTCTATGTAATCTCATGTAACTAGCCCAAACACAGCACAGAACTATATTCTGTTTCAGTGGCCACAAGATCTGGTCTCACAACTGTGCTGTGGGAGGTTGTGCGTGAGGACACGCCAGGCAGTGTGAGTGCACGCCAAAGTGTTGCTACTGAACTTCTGGTATAAACTTGCTGCCCAATCTGTGGTACAGTCTATTGCCTGTCCAGTGTATGTGTGACGGAATGGTTTTATCTACATTTCACTTCCAAGGGCTCCCTCCCTCTCTCTTACCATGGCAGCGTCAAGATTGTTGTAGAAAGATAACGTATTCTCCTCATTCTCACTCTTAAATTTCATGGCAGAACACCTGGGGAGCAAGACAGACAGACAGACAATGGTGGATAAGAAGAATATATCTCAGTGAGTGAGTGAGTGAGTGAGTGAGTGAGTGAGTGAGTGAGTGAGTGAGTGAGTGAGTGAGTGAGTGAGTGAGTGAGTGAGTGAGTGAGAGTGAGTGAGTGAGTGAGTGAGTGAGTGAGTGAGTGAGTGAGTGAGTGAGTGAGTGAGTGAGTGAGTGAGTGAGTGAGTGAGTGGATGGGTGGGTGGATGGGTGGGTGGATGAGTGGGTGGATGAGTGAGTGTGTGAGTGAGTGGGTGGATGGGTGGGTGAGTGAGTGACTGGGTGGGTGAGTGAGTGACTGGGTGGGTGAGTGAGTGAGTGTGAGTGAGTGGGTGGGTGAATGAGATGAGTGTGCAAGTGGGTGAAATGAAGTGCAATAGCACATCACAGTTGCTACTAGCAGAGAATGGCCACACCCCCTCAGCTGTTCACTACTCCTGTAACCATAGTTACTGAGATACAAGTGCATATTCGTCTCATTTCAAGCACTGGGGTTCTAATTATCGAAGGTGCATAATAGGCGATTTAGGCACACCCAGAAGAGAGAGAGTGAGGCAGGTCAAAACTAGGAGGGTGGGATTCACAGGAAGAGTCAATATACGCATGCAGGACGGTGTCGAATGCAGACCAATGACTGCCATTCACACTTGGCTTACGAGGATGCGGCAACCATACATTGAACTGGAGTTGAATCATAGTGAGAAGTCTGAAAACTTTGAATTTCTAAAATTATTGTTGCTTCTACCATGTTACAATTTTGTAGGAATCTGAAAGAATAATTTTGAGAAAATAATTTTTTTTCTTCCTTTCTTCCCCCCCACTCCTTTATTTATATATGTACAGTAATATTTATAGTATAATACTGTATAGTGTATGAGTGTTTCATTGAGTGTACTGCTACTGCTACTATCACAGTGAGTGCATGTGGGAGAGTGTGTAAATATGAACAAACAGTATGACCCCTTACCATTTTCATAAGTATATTGTGTTGAATTTATATCTAGGAACCAGAAAAAAATTAACTGTGTTATTTATGTGTGAGAAAGAAGAGATATGGAGAGAAAGAAGATCCTCACAGCTGAATTTCACTGGGGAACGAAAAGGAAGGAGGAGAGGGGGGGGGGGGGGGGAATTCACAGACATTTTTTTATTCACAGCTTAATAACTAATACTTAATTAAAGAAGAATTAAAGGCACTCATGGAGGAAGTGTTAGCTGCAACTATGATGCTACTGATATCAGACTTAGCTGAGGTTACAAGCTTTTAACTTTAGGTTTTTCATTACACACACACACACACATACACACACACACACACACACACACACACACACACACACACACACACACCACTAGTTTCCAACAGCTTTCCTCTAAGAGACATTGAATAAAATAAAACAAAATATACATAATATTCTGCACACCGTCCACCATGACATCAACACCTAAACCAACATGTCATCCTGTTAAGGACCTCACTCATTAAGTAATAGCTATTTATGCATGATACATGGGAGTGGCTCTGTGTGCAGGCCACACCTCCCATCAGGGGGTCAGTGGTGGGGGGGGGGGGGGTCCACTCACTTTAGCAAGATGCCAGGGAAGCCTCTGCATGTCCTCTTGAAGCCGTCTGTGAGCACAGAGCTGACGATCAGGGAGATGACAGCCATGCAGCAAGAGGTCACCAGGTCCACAATGCGCAGTAAGGAAGTGCTGTAACAACATTGCAGGTCACCACCACTCACCCCACATACATGTACACGTAATTGAGGTACCGATTTTAAGAGCTCTCACCACAGTAATTAACAAATTCAAAGAACATACCATTTAGACCAGTTCAATAATTTAATATTGCACTTGCCAAAATAAAAGTGATAGAATTTACTTGTAGTGAGAATTGTATGGCTGCAATGTGATGGTGTGTTGTTTATTCATGGGGAAGTGTTCAGGAGTTCAATTGGATACCAAGGAGACAGGTCCAATGGGCTATATCTCCATTTTAAAATGTCTGTGTCTGTGAGATACAGACATTCCCAAAACATCTCCAATAGGCAGAGCATCTATGCATCTCTATGTGCCCAAGTAGTATTTTCTATTTCCATTAAACAATGTTTACAGTGTCCTTCTTGGCAAAGTGCTATTGTCTGCCTCCATTTGGCTGAGCATTCTTGTCATTCTCCATTAGGCAAAGTATAGTTATCATAGCATGTGTGGTAGTGAACCTGATTGTACATTTGTACTATTTGTCAGTAGCACAACAGGAAAGAAAGAATAGCTCAGTACTTGCCCAGTTGGCCATTGAAGGGGTGAAGTGTCGAAGTATGTAATAAAAGGATATCTTTAGCTTGGCATTATGGGTGGCACCAAGTTTGAAAGTTTATCCAGAAGCATTAGTGTAATAATTTTTTAACCAGGCAATAAACACAAAGATTTCTACCTTTCTTATTCAGTATTGACTAAAATGAAATTTTCTTTTCTTTTTCACCATAATTTTTTTTTTGTTGAAAAGAAAAACCAGAACAGACAAAACAAAACACAGCCAAAAAAAAAAACACTCTGAAGTCAGTGTGTGTGTGTGTGTGTGTGTGTGTGTGTGTGTGTGTGTGTGTGTGTGTGTGTGTGTGTGTGTGTGTGTGTGTGTGTGTGTGTGTGTGTGTGTGTGTGTGTGTGTGTGTTCATTACAAATACTATTGTCAAATTCAGGGAATTAAATCACCAAATAGATCATTTTTTGCACCCCCAAAGCCATAGATACTAAAAAAATTTAGCTTTCTTAGTTTAAGTGGATTTAGCAAGTTTAGAAAAAGTACTTCAATATCTTAGGGCGTTTATACACTGGGGAATTGAACAACTTACAGCCTGAACAAAAGATCTATTCACAACTATTTCCCTCCACAATAACAACTCTGGTCAGTGTTTTGTTGTAACTCATTCAGAGTTCAACAGGTCAAGGGTTTGCACAGGAAAAACAGAAAACTTAGGAAATATAAATGTTTGCTTGTTGTGTGTTTGTAAATGTTACAGGTGCTGTGGCTACTCTCTCTCTCTCTCTCTCTCTCTCCCTCTCTCTCTCTCTCTCTCCCTCTCTCTCATGTTGTGAATTCTTAGCCACAACAATTGTTGACAAGGGGATTGACATTGTTATCCACAAAAATATCCGCTGCTCCTTAAATTTATAATACCAGCCTAAAAGTTAGCTTTAATTAGTTTCCATAAATTAAACCAGCCTAAAGGTTGCTATAATTAGTTTCCATAAATTACACCACCCTAAAGGTTGCTATAATTAGTTTCCAAAAATTACACCATCCTAAAGGTTGCTATAATTAGTTTCCATAAATTACACCAGCCTAAAGGTTGCTATAATTAGTTTCCATAAATTACACCATCCTAAAGGTTGCTATAATTAGTTTCCATAAATTACACCATCCTAAAAGTTGCTATAATTAGTTTCCATAAATTACACCAGCCTAAAGGAACAAAAATTGATCTGTGTAAACAGTAAACAGGTTGGTATTGTTCCCGCCTAATGTGGCAACCATAGAGTTCACATCATCAATAGAAGAAACAAGACCTACCAACATAAACCACAAGTGAAGACCCTTTACCATGATTTCTACCTCAAATTCAACATAGGGGGCACCCTGGAATAAGAGCACAGTTAGCACAAAATTGTGAAGTGGATTAAATTAATACAAGAAGTAGGAGTGGACACATCACCACATAAGGAGGACACATAATGGAAGTTATCTAGCAGAAACAAGAAATACTTACATTTTTGGACGTCCTAGCAACCCCATGATGACGTATGCCACAATCCACAGAATCAAGATGACAATAACAACCACAAGCCCCCATAAAACGAAGCCACAAGAAGCATTATTCCTGAGGTCAGGATTCAAAGAGTTTTCAGAATGCTCTCTTCCATACAGCACACACACATCACGTGCCATTGGAGACACATAGTCTGTCCAAAAGCTTCTGGTCTGCCTAAACTGAATACCAAATGTTCCCAAGGAGACGAGTTGTATGACCAGGAGGATAGAAAAGACAGCCACCATGATAAAGTAGTAGACTCTTTGGCCAGCTCTCTTGCAGCAAACATCAGCCATGTTTCAGCTGCAGAACAAATATCACATACACATGTGCATAGCTGGTTAGTAGCACTGCCATCAGCCCTACAGCTGGCAATTACACCATCTCTAGGGCTAGGGCTAAGCTCATCTAATTGTGATATCTTAACCAGCATCGAACATCATGGCAGACCACATACAAATTGATAAACATCCACAGTGCATGCAAATTCTGAAAGATGGATCAGTACCAGTCTAATCCATGCCCCCCCCCCCCCCCCCCCCACAGGGACCCATGCTAATCTACGTCACACCTCCAGTGTAGGCCTTGCACCCCACCAGGGACCCATGCTAATCTACCTCACACCTCCAGTGTAGGCCATGCACCCCATCAGGGACCCATGCTAATCTACCTCACACCTCCAGTGTAGGCCATGCACCCCATCAGGGACCCATGCTAATCTACCTCACACCTCCAGTGTAGGCCATGCACCCCATCAGGGACCCATGCTAATCTACCTCACACCTCCAGTGTAGGCCATGCACCCCATCAGGGACCCATGCTAATCTACCTCACACCTCCAGTGTAGGCCATGCACCCCATCAGGGACCCATGCTAATCTACCTCACACCTCCAGTGTAGGCCATGCACCCCATCAGGGACCCATGCTAATCTACCTCACACCTCCAGTGTAGGCCATGCACCCCATCAGGGACCCATGCTAATCTACCTCACACCTCCAGTGTAGGCCATGCACCCCATCAGGGACCCATGCTAATCTACCTCACACCTCCAGTGTAGACCATGTCCCCTCTTAGGGACTCTAAACTAAATGAAACTGTAGCTGCAACTTGCATGTCTTCTGAAGTACTTGGCAGCAGTGCAAAACCTAATAAGTGCCAGCATAAGAGTATCTTTCTTAACAGTATCAACTCTGCAGGAGCTGCATGGCAATCAAATACAACCTATAGGTGCAGGATGGCACACCTACCTGAGGGAAACAACTTCTGAGCTGAGTAGTGGATATGTGGTAGTGGATATGTGGCAGTGGATATGTGGCAGTGGATATGTGGCAGTGGATATGTGGCAGTGGATATGTGGCAGTGGATATGTGGCAGTGGATATGTGGCAGTGGATATGTGGCAGTGGATATGTGGCAGTGGATATGTGGCAGTGGATATGTGGCAGTGGATATGTGGCAGTGGATATGTGGCAGTGGATATGTGGGTATCGGTGAAGGAATGGTTTGGAGGAAGTTTAAGCTCCTTTCACACAAGGGTCACTGATCCATGTATTCCAAATCTGGCTATGAATATCAGCAGCAGATAGGTTGACTGTAGAGGTATGTGGATTGCTTCAACACTTGTTGATCATCTGTCACTAGCTATGAGAAGCTGATCCAATTCATCACACAAGCCTCTTACACACACACACACACTTAGAACTTAGAAGCTGCCCATGGTACGAAGTACCATGATGGCAGTGTCCTGGATGAATCCAGGACCAATGGCAATAAACTTAGCTTATGATGGCATCACACAGAAATGTTGGTGTCTGGTCAGATCTCCTTGTCTTCGAAATTTCCTTCCACAGGCACAACTAAGTGTTCTTAATTCAGATTGCTTGTTAGCTGAACAGGTGTTCCATCGCCTGGATGTTGAAATTTTCTCTACACCATCTAAACACAGATGAAACCACCCCTTCCTGTCCTGGCACAACTCATACCATCTATCATACACACCAATTGCCTGCAAATCCACTTTCAGAACATCCCTCCACCTCTTCTTTGCCCCGTGGCATGGTCTCTTCATGTTAAGCTCCCCAAACAACAATCTATTTGGAAGCCTTTCTTCATCCATGCGACCCACATGACCCAGCCATCTTAAACGCTGCTCCACAATGATATCAGAGATGGAGTGCTGCAAGCCAAACCTATGTGATAGGCTATGAGATGTTAATCTTTCATTCCATTGTTGGTACCTCGTCACACCCAGGATTGTCCGAATACAACGGTTATGAAAAGAATTCAAACGTCTTGTATGCACAGCCTTCATTGTCCAAGTTTCAGCTCCATACAGTAATACAGCTAGAACAACTGCCCTATACACTGCTCTCTTTGTGGCCAATGAGAGGTCTTTGTTCTTAAATACTGGCACCCTCAAACATCCAAATGCTCTAGCTGCTCTAGCAATTCTTCTAGTCACCTCACTAGTGATCTCCCCATCTCTTGAGATGTTAGCACCCAAGTATGTGAAGTCCTGGACTACATCCACAGAGCCACCCTCCACCTGCACTGGTCTGACATCACTCTCATTCAATCCCTCACCAACAACCATCCCTTTTGTCTTCTCAGTACTCACAGTCAGCCCCCATTCACTTGCCACTTTTACAAACTCTGCTGCTACTGACTCAAAACTATCCCGAGAGGTTGCATACAATGCCACATCATCAGCAAACTGGGACTCAGTTACTCTCATCTCACTCAATCTAGACTTAGCTGTGCGGTCCCCAACCAACTTCCTACCATGCTTATATAACACACTCACTCCTGCACCACTACTCCTATTGCGCCAATCAGCCACCATAGCACTAAAGTAGATATTAAATAATGTGGGTGCCAGGGTACATACCTGCCGTAAGCCATTCCGGACCTCAAACCTATCAGTTACAGTCGAACCCACTCTAACCTCAGCATGCATCCCCTCATGGAAAGACTTCACAACATTCAACATTTTTTCTGGCACACCATACTTCTCTAGGACCTTCCATAGGGCTTGCCTGGGCACTGAATCATAAGCCTTCCTCAAGTCTACAAACAACACATACAATGATTCACCATGTTCCCTCGCTTTCTCCACAAGCTGTCTAGCAACAAAAATCATGTCTGCACAACCACGTCCTTTCCTGAACCCACTCTGTGACTCTGGCAGAATTTTTTCAGCAATCACTTGCAATCTTCCCTGTACAATTCTGCCTAGTACCTTCCCTACCACATCCAACAAACTTATTCCACGCCAATGGTCACACTGCTTCAGGTCACCTTTCTTTGGGATTGGAACAACTACTGCGTCCTGCCAGTCTCTCACCACTTTACCTTCTTCCCACACCTTCTGCATCACCTCCAGCATTCTATCCCACAGATCTACACCACCATGGAGGATTAGTTCAGGAAGGACACCAGACTTTCCTCCTGCCTTTCTCATCTTCAATTTGGTTAGAGCCTGCATCAATTCCTCTTCAGTTGGTGGCATATCCAAATCCAAGTGTGGTGGGAGTAGTGGCAGAGTGTCAATCACTTCATCATTGAATGCGCAGGGTATGTTAAGTATCTTTACAAAATGCTGATGCCATCTGGCTCTTACCTCCTCGGGACCCTGAGTCAAACTTCCATTTCTTTCATGACAGCAGTGGGTCTTGTTGGTCTTCTTCCAGCATGAGCCAGCTGCAACTTCCTGATACTCTTCCACCTTGTGCAACCATCCTTTTTTGCAGCTTCCCCCTCCTTGGCAACCCTGCATATCCATTCTTCCTTAGCATTGTCCACTGCAACCTTTACCTTTCTCTGATGTCTCCTAAACTCTTTCCGGTTGGCTGAAGTATTGCACTGTATCATCCTCAGGTGAGCATCATCCTTGGCTTTGATCAGAGGTGACAACAACTCCTCACTATCCTCAAACCAGTCTGGTTGCTTCCTCTTCCCTCTACCAACTACTTCCTCTTCCCTCTACCAACTACTTCCTCTTCCCTCTACCAACTACTTCCTCTTCCCTCTACCAACTACTTCCTCTGCAGCTGACACAATACAAGACTTCAGAGCATCCCAGTTGCACTCGATGGAATCTCCAGCTCTGAGTGGTCTAGCCAGCAAATGTTGCTCCAACACTTCACGGTATTCATCCCTCTTGGCAGGGGTTTTCAGTTTATGGATGGCAAAAGGCAAAGAAATCTTCTCTTTTCTTTTGGCAGAATGAGGAACAGTAACCTTTAGCTTAGCTCTTACAAGCTTATGGTCAGTCCAGCAGTTTGCTCCCCTCATCACCTGCACATCTCTGCAAACAACTCTCTGTTCAGCCCTCATCACAACAAAGTCTATCATGTAACATTTCTTTGTTGCTGGGTGCGTCCAAGTTCCTTGATAGATTTTCTTCTTTTGGAACCAGGTATTCATGATTGAGAACTGATTTAGTGCACAGAATTCCAAAAATTCCTCGCCCACAAAATTACGCTCACTCAAGCCATGCTTCCCTATAACACCTTGCCATAGATTATTCCCTGTGTCCAACATACCCACCCTAGCATTGAAATCACCCAGCATAACAAGGATATCATTACATGGAATCCTATCTATTGTATCCTGCAAATCATCATAAAACTTGAGCTTAATGGTTGGAGGTGCCTTAGCTGTGGGTGCGTAAGCACACACTACTGATACATAAGTGCCTGATGCCTTTCCAGACCATCCTCCCTTTTTCTTTCCTGTGTGTACCCACTTCAATCTAGCTGATATTATTCTGGAACTAACTGCTTCCCACACCTACCCTGCATTTTTCCATGCCAGTGTAGCCTTTTCGTCCAATGCTATTCCAACACCCTCATTCCTACTAGCTCTTTCCTGATCCCCTGGCAGAGGACGACCAGAGTGCAGAAAGGTATATCTACCCACTGGCCACACATCCTTTCCAAACCACTTTGTCTCTTGGATTCCTGCAACAGATACACCATATTTCCTCAATTCTCCCATTAACAAATCTATCTTCCTATCAATCTTCCCAGGCTTGCCACTATGGTTACCATGTTTAGCTACACCCATTATTTGCTTCCTACAGATCCGCTCATCACCTGAACACTCTACTAAAGTACGGACATTCCAGGTAGCTACTACTAAACTATTTCTATTTCTCTTTGATTTCTGCTTCACGTTCTGATCTTTTGTCACAAAGCTGTTCTTTATTGCCATTCTCTTGTGCTGAACTTTCTTAACTTTGGTTGCAACACCAAAGAAAGTGAACTGCTATCAAAATCTGGACTACTCCACACGATTATAGACAGCTGCTTGTCAAGACTAGCCCCAAATGTTTATAACAAATGAGGTACTTGACTAGTTGGTAGGGTTTGTAGATAATACAGGTAAAACAAATGCAGTGGTAAATGAAATTGACTTATATACAAACCTAGTGTTAAATGAAATTAACTTTTATTTGTAAAATGAAATGACAAGGTTAAAGTTCTGAATTGAACTTTACTTATAATAACTAGTACAATTTGGTGAGAGATAAATATAGCAATCATTCAAAAATTAAAAAAAAAAAAATTTTTTTCCATTTTTTTTTTTTTTTTTTTTTTTTGTGCTGAACTTTCTTATCTTTGGTTTGAAACACCAAACAAAGTGAATTATTATTAAAATCTGGACAACTCCACAGATTATAGACAGCAGTCTGTCAAGATTTAGCAACAAATGTTTACAACAAATGTGTTACCACGGTTACCACAATGAGTTACTTGACAAGTTGGTGAGGTATGTGACAAGATAGGGTTTATAGATAATACAAGTAAACAAATGTAGTGATAAATGAAATTAACTTATATACAAAGTGCTAGTGTTAAATAAAATTAATTTATATAGTACTCACTAATGATACCTGTGCAAGTTTAAAATGATTTCTGTTGTTATGGAAGTAGCCACTTGAAAGAGAATTTTAAGACTAGAATTATTCAAATTTCGGACTACCAACAGACTTCCAATTAGTTAAGTACAAGTGAAAATATCTGTAGAATAAAATGAAAAGGTTAAACCAGTGCCAAATTAACTTAACTTATTATAACTAGTAGAACTTGGAGAGAGGCAAATATAGCAACCATTCAAAAGTTCAAATTTTTTTTTTTTTTTTTTTTTCACACACCCACACACACACAGACAGAGAGACAGAGAGAGAGACACAGGAGACATGCAAAAGAGATTCACTAAAGTTCTTCACAGCTCAATTTGCAGGTAATTGTTCCCTAATTTAGTGAAGCTGAAGTCTGTCCTTGTTTGTCCTCCAGTAAGTACTGCACTTCATTGAGCACTGCATTTCAGCAATGAAGACACTAAGAAAAAGAAACTAGAAAACAGACTCACAGACACCATCAGTGATCTAAAGATGATTACTACTGAAGGGTCAAATAAATTATCTAATGATTCAGAAAAACTGGTGGACATATGGAGTGAGATCACTTTGGTTGAAAAGTAACATATAAAGAAATAGCCATTTCTATGGATTTTCCTAAGGTGTTTGGGACTACAGGAAGAAGGTAGTAGGTATTTCCTGTGTAGGTGGTGAGGTAACAGCTGTGACTGCTGCTGCTGATCACACCCTCCTTCATATGATGAGGCCTGCTCTGCTAGTGTGATCTAAGGGTCTATGTTAGGGCTAGGCATATATTTATATAAGCCATGGCAACCAAACATTTGGGCATTACATCCTGTCACCTTTGGACTATGAAGTCACTGCACAGTGAGTGTTCCCACAGACATTGTGCCTATTCCCCCCAGACCGGGTAGCATCACATTACTGTGTCCTCATACTGATTGATACTAGGTTCCTTCTGAAGGCAATAACTGGCTTGGGGAGATTAAAAATTAAAAAAATTAAAAAAATTAAAAAACAAAAAACAAAATAACAAAAAAACAAAAAACAAAAAAAACCCAACATATATATATAGTTTATGATATTTAATAATTGTGTGAAGTCAGAGAGAGTGATATCCTGTTAGAGTTCCTGGAAGATTACACATGAGCTCTCCACATGCCATTACAACTTTTAGTAGTCCACTTAGGGCAAGTTGCATAATTTTTAAAGAAAGTGGCTAAGTGTTTTGTTTGTCCACACCCAGAAACACGACTACATTTCTGTTTATAGAGGTGCCAAATTGGAACCACTCCAAAGCTTTGCTAAGTTTAGAATAGACCCAATCACTTCCTAACAATCCATGATTAGAGCTAAATACTCATTGATTCTGACATTCTAGATCCCATCTACCTCCTGACCTGGATCCATTTCTTCTGGTACAGCATGTCCTTTCCAATCTGGCTGCTGAGTTGCTAGCTAACTGAGGCATTTCTCCACCAACCCAGTGTGTCCATCCCACACCAAACAGATAGGAATTAACAAACCTGAAATTGTAGAACCAACAACACTAAATTAATTTCACTTTGTGGTCGTGTCAACCAGTCAGGCTACATGTGTCTGCTTGAGCCAGTGAGCCCTGGTCAGGTTCCACATCACTGTCCATGGGTCAATCAGGAACTACTGCAGTACTAGGGCCCATGACAGGTGGATAACCACATAACATTCTCTGTGTGGCCACACGTACATACATGCATATACAAACACACATTCATAAATACGTGTGGAAGTTTACAGGTTAGATGCTGAATAGCAAAATGCATTTCATAGAGGTGCTGATAAGGGGGTAGGGGAGGGGTTGTGAGAAAGAACACATGGTGTGCATGGGATTATATTTTGTAACAGGGTCATCTTATATGTGGTCTACACGGTTGTTGCCTTCTCTCCTCTACTTTCCCACAGGTCAGTCCTCCCAGAGAGGGCAAACCAATGATCTTCAAGAGCTACTCCATCGGTTTATTAGGTGGGGGTTGGGAGGTGTTTACACTGATGTCCTTCTGGCAGAATGGTCACTGGGCATACAGCCCTGGTCTGGGTATAACTTAATAATCACCAACGCTCAAATTGGCAACACCTGTAACCACAGACACATCAATATGGTTTGCTTCTTGTGCCAGCTTCCACAGATGGAGTGCCCAGAAATGAAAACCACTTTGTGGCTGGCGCCATGACAACCATAAGGGCACCTCCCTTCACCTCAACCACTCCACAACTACTGCATGTCTGAGGCACCCTGCTGGGTGTGTGAGTGGCTTCACTTAACTGGGCAAGCTTCATCCTCACTCAGCCTCACCTGCCACCTTCAGTCCAGACACATTCACCAATTCACTGACCTTCTTCTTCATGCACAAGGACTGTACATCTCACCTAGGCAACATGGCAGTCACAGCTACAGCTCTAGCCCCACAACACCACCATGCATCAACCTTCATAGCATCAACCTTCATGCATCAAACCTTAAAAATACAAAAAGGGAAGAAAGTTCTGGATTTTTTTCAACTCATCTAATGCACTTGGTCAGATTGATGCCAATCAATGAGAGAGATATAAACAGGGGAGGGGGGGGGGGGGAGGGGAGGGGAGGACACCTCATGGTGTCGTAGAAAACAAACAAATTAGTCTTCTTTAGAAGCAGATTGTTTTCCAGTTTTCACATGCATACGAAAGACACCAGAATACCATGCTTGGCTTCTATCAGAGACTTGGGGCAATGCAATCATCTAGACTCAAGTCTAGACTACATGTGGGACCTCACGTCATGCACCTCTTCATGGAACTGCCAAGCCTCCACCTCACACATCCATCCCTTCCCACCCTCAAAACCAAATCCAGCAACAACAGGAAGAACTACTTAGGGCCTAATTTTATGTTTCCATGAATTCAGCTACAGCTACGTATACATGAAGTGTACACATTTCCAGCAGTTATGAAGTGTACACATTTCCAGCAGTTCTCTTCATTCGTTTTGTACCTCTTGGCCATCACATGATACAATCAACCAAATATCTTCACAAAGTTAGAAGTGTGGGAATTACACTGGTGAGCAAGAAAGTTAGCACAAGAGAAGAAGGCTTTGATGGCTGTATGTGCTGAACAACAGAGCCTGTCTGCTGTGATGTTTACTATTCTCCAGCTGTTTCAACTGCTGCAAGTATCACAATTTACATGTTTTTGCACTCTTCTAGTAGCATCTTTCCATTTGGTGAATGGTTTTGTGGCCCATACTCTACCCAACAGCTGAGTGTTTGGCTTGCATAGAATCTGCGTACCTTGCAGAATTCTACATCAAAATCAGCATGATAATATTCCAACCAATCACATTCATTTCCACATTTGTTCACATATTTCCTGCCCCCATCACTTTTGGTACATTGATTTGGCAGTTTCTTGAATAGGGATGGTCTAGCTCAAAACATGGTTTCTTAGTGGTTGGAGGGGAAAATCCCTCATGTTTACTGTTGCTGCTACCACATTTTACCTGTGGCACATAGGTCTAGGAACATTTGAAATGGGGGGGGGGGGGGAAGGAGGATACATCCACAAGTTTTGCTCAAGAATGGATTTTTAACTAATTGTTACTGTTTGTAAACACCCTGTGGTTACAACTAATTGATTACAACTAAGTACTTATACTGTATGGAAACGCTGTGGTTATAACCAAGTGCATTTTTACTGTATAGAAACCAAAACGTTGTAAATTACTTCTTTCTTTCTTTCTTTTTTTTTCATTTTTAAAAATTTTTTTATTATTATTATTTTTTAATTGCTACATTATTAGTTGATCTATCTTTTTTTGTTTGTCCACAACCACTGTGAGAGAACCAATGGGCCAATTGGCAGAAATTTGGCATGGGCACTTGAGGTGGGTTCGGGATGGTTATTACATGATTAAACTCTGAATTAGAACCTCCCCTTAAGTGCTCTAAATTATCTTGCCTGGTCTAAAATACCATGTTTTGTAAATATTACAGTAATTATTTGCCACAGGTCTTAGGGCAGGCTGTTCTTGTTAGATCTAGAGTAGGCTGCTGTACATGATTTCTTCTGAAGTCAGCTCGATTAGTTGTATCAACAAACTTTGGTGTATCCAAACAGTAAACAATTAGTTAAAAATCCATTCCTGAGCAAAACTTGTAGATGTATCCACCCCCCCCCCCTCCCCACCATTCAAGTGTTCTTAGAACTGTGCGCCACAGGAAAAATACATGCAGTTACTTACTATTATATATATATTGTCTGTCTGTCTGTCTGTCTGTCTGTCTGTCTGTCTGTCTGTCTGTCTGTCTGTCTGTCTGTCTGTCTGTCTGTCTGTCTGTCTGTCTGTCTGTCTGTCTGTCTGTCTGTCTGTCTGTCTGTCAGGGTCACAGGATTTAGAAAAACACAGGGCTGATTGGGATGAAATTGGGCATGAGTACATGGGGTGGGTGTGGGATGGTTAATACATAATTAAATTTTGAATTGCAATATTTTTAGTCTATCTCTTTTTCTGTTTGTGCATAACCACTGTGAAGAACCAATGGACCAATTGGCATAAAATTTAGCATGAGCACTTGGGGTGGGTGTGGGATGGTTAATATACATAAAATTTTAAATTGCTATATTTTTTAGTTGATCTATCTTTTTCTGTTTGTCCACAACTTCGGGTGTGTCAGGCTAAAACAGAAGAAGATTGTATGTATGTATGTGTGTGTGTGTGTGTGTGTGTGTGTGTGTGTGTGTGTGTGTGTGTGTGTGTGTGTGTGTGTGTGTGTGTGTGTGTGTGTGTGTGTGTGTGTGTGTAGGTAGGTAGGTATGTAGTATGTATGTAGTATGTATGTATGTATGTATGTATGTATGTATGTATGTATGTATGTATGTATGTATGTATGTATGTATGTATGTATGTATGTATGTATGTATGTATGTATGTATGTATGTATGTATGTATGTATGTATGTATGTATGTATGTATTCATGTTTGTGTGTCCACTTTATCACCAAAGCATCATACCAAATACAACCCACTCATCAGAGTAGACACATCCCACAGCAAGGATGGTATTCTTAATACAAAAACTATTATTTTAAAATTAGGATCCCAGAATCCGAAACTAGGTAAGATAGGATTCCGTGCTTAGCACACATACTTCTCTAGTACATATAATTTCGTGGTCAATTGTTCCATTAGCCATGATTAGTTCTAAAGGTGCTTGACTGTAAATATAATTATTACAAAAGTACTGGGAATTTAAACATTTCCCTGTTAATACTTGCACTGTTGTGTGTCTGAACCACCAAAGCCAGATAAGTGGTGGTTACTAAGCAACCACTGTCATAATCAACCAAAAGGGTTTTTAGGAATAACAATAAATTATGTGGTGGGTTACTAGGCAACCACACTATACTTGACCTCTGCTTTCATCAGAAATGCCAACTTTGACTTCCTAAAACTATTCCCAGCAAATCTAGGGTAAATTATACATTTTAAAAATATATGAATAAAATAATCTTAAAAAAATAAAGAAATCATCAAACAATAATAAATTGAACTACACCCACTTCAAGATAGCTTTTTTTGTTCAAACTTGCTCCATTAAAAAAAATTTATAAAAAAGAAGAGATAGTTATCTCCCCCTATAAGTGAAAACTTACCTTTACCCAGTTCAGCTAGGCCTAAGCTAGGAGAGTCCCACGCAGTAGCTACACGCCGGACCAATTGTCAGAGCAGAGAGTTTCAGAACTTCCAGGCTTAGAGTTCCCAATTTTTAGCGCATGGGTGTGTCCGTTGTGGTTTGGGAGAAGTAAATCAATGAAGTTTGCGTGCCTCACCGATGAAGGCAGCATTAGTCCATAGATATATACGTATATATCTATGATTAGTCGAGCTGGCTAATACATGCTAATTGCTTGGTCTGGTAAGATTGACTATGGTTGTGCAGCGTAGCAAATCAATCACCATAGATTTAACAACGGACAGCATTATTGATTTATGATTGAAGAGCATGCATTGCCAGCTTATGTTATTAATGACCCAACATAATGATGCAAAATGTCAGTGCTTCAAAGTTCTTAAGTAATTCTTTTAAACTGCTACATTCAATTTTATGTTTGTATGACTTTTTGCACTTTGCTTAATGTGATGATATCTATCATCTATATATATATATATATATATATATATATATATATATTAGAAGACCTATGTAACTACCTATGAAATTGACTATGTAACTGACTATGTAACTGACTATGTAACTGACTATGTAACTGACTATGTAACTGACTATGTAACTGACTATGTAACTGACTATGTAACTGACTATGTAACTGACTATGTAACTGACTATGTAACTGACTATGTAACTGACTATGTAACTGACTATGTAACTATGTTCATCCGTTTCTCAAAATCCCTCTGTTAGATTTTGACCAAACTTTTAGGGATGGAGGAGATCCACCCTGAGATGGTTTTATGCCAGGTGGCCAGTCTGGGAAAAATAGAATTTGTCTGTCTGTCTGTCTGTCTGTCTGTCTGTCTGTCTGTCTGTCTGTCTGTCTGTCTGTCTGTCTGTCTGTCTGTCTGTCTGTCTGTCTGTCTGTCTGTCTGTCTGTCTGTCTGTCTGTCTGTCGTTCTGTCTGTTGTTCTGTCTGTGTGTTTGTACCATCACTCTGGCCAAACTGGTAGGTGGATTTCTCTGAAACTTGGCATAATGATAGGTTTTGACCCAACTTAAAATATGGGAAAAAAATTTCACAAAATGGTTACCATGGTAATGAGAAAAAGCCAAAAATTGTATTTTGGCCATAAAAACTCTAGGACTAACAGACTGGTTGTGATATATTGATTGTGACTACTTAAATAGCATCAAAGGAAAATAATAAACTGAATAATAATTTGCTCCACTTCTCTCTTAATAATACATCTTCTCCACCATCACCTTTCACTGGCAAGATATGTTCAACTACTGGATTTTAGCCTATATTGGCCAAACGCTGGGGATATGCTGCTAGTTTTTTTATAAGTAAAAAAGTTATTCCATGAAGGGGGGGGGGGGGCAAAGTTCAAGTAGCCAGGGCTGTGAGTCACAGGAGAAAAAATAAATAATTTTGGAAATAATACATTAAACAAACTTCTTTTTTAAAATTAAATGTAGCTAGTTGAGTGCAACCTTAACTTAGCTGTCTATTCCAGATGGTGATAGAACAATACAGTTGCTGATCATCCAGCCCTGCCACTCTATTCTAGTATTCTCAAATAACATCCAGATATTTGGAAATACTCATCTTGGGTTAACCTCTAGCTACTCTGGAAAGAAATTGTTAATCATGGAAAAGTATTGACATTATAGCAATCAAGATAAAAAAAAATAATAAAAAAAACAATTAAAAATTTTTTTATACTGGACTAGAGTAGACAACAATTTGGCTGACCTATGTGTTTACACATTCGTGGTTTGTAGTAAGTGGGGTGGTTTACTCAGGCATAGAGTTGTGACCACAATCAGGAAATTTTGAGAAAAAAATAGCCCCATGGCAAAGGTTCACCCTGATCTTCACCAAACTTCCACCTAACCACCCCAGGGTACTTCCATCAACCCCTAAAAAATTGAGTCCTTTAGGCCAATTATCACCAAACTTTGTTATAACGCTGGGGATCCGCATAAAACCCTGAAAATTTAGCCCTCTAGGCCCAATTGTCTGGGAGGAGTTAGTGAACAAACCTATCTTCACCAAACTTTGCTATAACATCTCCAGGGTGACCTCCATCAAACCATGAAAATGTGACCCCCCAATTATTTGGGAGTAGTTACGAAGTGACACCGATATCAAATATATAAGGGTTTATGAATATAACTACCTTGGTCCAAGTGTTTTTATTGAAATACCAATTTTAGCATTTTTGCCTTGCACACCAAGAGGAAGAGGTGTGGGACCCACCCCATGTTCTACTATGCCCATGAAAATTAAGCCTTTGAAAATTTAAGTCCTTGGAATTTTAAGCCTGTTAGGCCAGATAGACAGACAAATCATGAATTATAGTAAGTTTGTCACAGGTAAAAATAGTTTTGACATAGTGAAGGTTTCTCCAGCATGAAAAAAATGAAGCAAGTGTTAGTAATTATTTACCATATTTACTTGGTCAAGGAGTGGGGAGAGTTTATACTTAGCAGAAACAAGAGGGCTTTTTTAAACTAAAAAATTGGGGTTGCTACAACAGTTTTTATTACCGAACAGTATTATTTTACTAGCATCCATTTAGAGTGCCAATATGCGTAACTGCAGTAGGATTGGTTTCAGTTACCTCTCTCCGGCTTCAATGATCACTTCTCAATTAAAATATCCAATTGGCTCATTGCGGAAGCCGTTGTCCATGGTCTGAGTGACCTAGACTTTACACCCAGACCTGGGCACACTACCTGCGGTTGTATTACCAGCAGAACTTATCAACTCAATATTTGTACCCTGTTTTCAAGAAGAAGTCATAAGAAGTTTCCAATTTCCGGAGTCAGTCTAGTACCTGTTAATATATAGCAAAATGATTTTCTCTTTTTTATTTCTGAATTGCCTGCAAAAATGAAGACGTTTGTAACGGTAGTAAGCGGGTTGCTTATTCTGGCTGCTTGTTTGCTTCAATGTTCAGCGGTAGAACCAGGTGAGTTCCCACTTAATAAGCAAAATAGGATATTGTGTAGCTTCAATTTTCCTCTATTCGTGTGACATCCAGATATTTAAGGATGTTTTTAGTTTTGAAAACTGCAACAAAAAGGGGAAGCTTGCATTTTGGTTCTTAACTAAAAGAGGAAAAGAAGGAAAATAAATTAATTTTGCAAGCTGAATAGCTGGCTAGCTAGCTTTTGGTAGCTAGCTATATAACTATTTTCAATAGCTCTCTATATAGAAATTGAGGAGATAATGTAACAGAAGTAGCACTAGCAATATATTTAGCTATATGTTGAGCTTAACTAACAGGGTAAGCATGTATGATCAGTTGGCTCTAGATCCTGTGTAAGTGTCCCATTGGTGCAGGGGTGGGAACCACAGCCTGTAGTAGTGATCTGTGTCATTGCAAATTTATTCTCCCAAGTTCGTTCATGTAGACATTGTGGGATGTAGATAAAGTACTTAGTTAAATCCATGCAACAGGTGATATAGCAAACTATGCTAAAGCTGCATTGTCTGGAATTTGGATGTAGCTCTTCACTGTGGCCCATGCTGGCCTCTGACTTGCAGTTGCATTAGTAGATTTGTGAAAATCATACTTTTAAACAAATGCTATTCACAACTGAAACAAAGAAAAAATTAATTTAGACAACTTGTTTTCAAAAAAGATGTAGCTTGTATTTGCTAGAGCAATTAAAGCAAACAACCTATGAAAAATTTTACATGGGGCAACTGTCCTCTATTAATATCTTAAAGGCATAGTCTTGGTTACCAGCCGGATAAAAAAAAAAAAAGGAATAATCTGGCTGGTCACTGTTGCAAGTCTTTCAGATCCCAGTGTAAGTGCATCATGTGCCAAAAATGTAATTACAGCTGCAAATATTAAATGCAGAGTGTATGAACTGTTCACTTGCAAGCATTGAAATGGGCAACAGTTGATTTTCCGTCGCTAACTATATGACAGTGCAATGCACGACATTGTAAAAATCTGACCAATCAGATTTGATCACAATATCTAGTAACTGGCTCACAAAAACCTGCCTATAGTGGTCAGACGGTTCATCAGTGAAGTGGTAGGTAAAGGGTCTGGTTATGCGAGACTACTATTAGTGGTGGTGGTGGTGGTGTTGTGTGCGTGCGTGCGTGCACATGCAGCATGTGTGGTGAGGGGGGGGGGGGTGGGGGAAGAGAGAGAGAGAAGATAGGTGGCAAACCAAGCAATTATGTATATACATGCCCAATTATTTTGATAATTATTCTTATCTCCCCCCCCCCCCCCCTCCCCACTCCAAGTGGAACACTTAGCTGAAGTAATAAAATTAATCTAAATCATATTGTTAACTGTGTTCACACCAAAAAAAAAAACAACTTTTCATCTTGGTAATTTCCCCCCTTATCAGGTGATCCAGGGACAATACTAGTGTCCTTTGTGGAATCTGACTTCGTAGTATCTGAAGGGGAGACAGTTGCTATATGTATCAGTGCTAATGGATTCATAGATGGTGACAACAGTATTGTTACAGGGAGGCTTGATGTCAACTTGATTACAGCAGGTATGTATATACTAGAGGTAGAGCAGGTATGTATATACTAGAGGTAGAGCAGGTATGTATATACTAGAGGTAGAGCAGGTATGTATATACTAGAGGTACAGCAGGTATGTATATACTAGAGGTAGAGCAGGTATGTATATACTAGAGGTACAGCAGGTATGTGTATACTAGAGGTACAGCAGGTATGTATATACTAGAGGTACAGCAGGTATGTATATACTAGAGGTAGAGCAGGTATGTATATACTAGAGGTAGAGCAGGTATGTATATACTAGAGGTACAGCAGGTATGTATATACTAGAGGTAGAGCAGGTATGTATATACTAGAGGTAGAGCAGGTATGTATATACTAGAGGTAGAGCAGGTATGTATATGCTAGAGGTACAGCAGGTATGTATATACTAGAGGTAGAGCAGGTATGTATATACTAGAGGTACAGCAGGTATGTATATACTAGAGGTACAGCAGGTATGTATATACTAGAGGTACAGCGCACGTGTCTAGTCAGTTGTTGTTTTAAGTACATCAATGTGCCTGGCTGTTCTTGGTATGCCCTTTGATTTGGTAACTCCATATCAGAAGGCGTAGGAATAAATGCATGTATTTGAACATCGCATTTGGTTCCCTGAGGACTATATACATTACAGCACTGAGGCCCTCACCAGTAGCTATATGGTCATAATAGCTTATACTAATGAAATTGGCACAACTATTAATTTTAAACATGAGCAATGCTGATAGGACCAGATTATGACCAGAGAGCTTCTAAATTAGAACATTTATGAAGCCCAGCAGCAGAGAATGCTCAGTGTCAATATACCCCTCAAGTTATGCTTGCTGGAAAATCACCCTCCACCATGAAGAAGTCTTATAATGCTGAAATCAACAGCTTTGTGAATTCAGCTTGAGGAAGATAGAAAAGAGCATGCTAATAAACAACAGAAAGTTCTAGATCATTCTGATGATGTTTACCTCAATATCAGCTCACTAATGTATTTGATATCAATGTTTGGAACAAATGCCCTGGACTTCTCCAGGATATTTGTAAAAATGACTCTTTCAAAAATATTTTTTGAGTACTCTTGCTTGTTGCTACTTTTGCATGCTAACGATGTACAGACAGACTGGGTATGGTTTTCCATGATAGCAGATAGAGCATGCCCAGTGATCCAATGCTGGCAGTAATGAAGTGTCAGTCACACCCACCCTTAATTAATGTGTGACTGTTGTTTGAGTATGTAGATTCCACTAAGTTGGTTGTTAGTTGTTCTTGCCTGGAGCTGGTTAGCTATGGTGAGTATAGAATCGCACATTCTTTGGATGTGTGGCATTGACTGAGGACCAGTCCATTGTGTATCTATCTGCACACCTCATGATCTAGGTTGCACCAGCCTCAGTTTCCTGCAGCGGATTTTAAATGACTACAGAACCTTTCATGTACTCCTGTTGTAACCTATTGCCTACCACTGTGTTTACTCTGCAGATATTGATGACATTGACTACAACATCACTGTGGTGAACCTGGATATCAACAATCCATCTGGTTGTCTTGACATCGTTATACTTCCAGATGAGGACATCTTAGAAGATGCAGAAACCTTTGAGGTCATTTTTGACCTTGTTCCTGAATTGGATTTTCCAGTTTTTTTAAGTCGGAACAGTACTCTGGTGACTATTACTTCAGAACTCCCTATACGTCCTACTCCACCAGTAACTGTCACTGTACCTGGAACTGTTGAAGTCAGTCGGGGGATTCCCGCTGTGATCTGCTTTGATGCTACATTTCCATCTCCCCTTCAGGGATCTGTTTTGTTGAATCTTGTAGCTCAAGATGGTTCCGCCAGTAAGTATATATATATATTTAATGGATAGATAGATAGATAGATAGATGGACGGACGGATGGACGGACGGATGGACGGACGGACGGACAGACAGACAGACAGACAGACAGACAGACAGACAGACAGACAGACAGACAGACAGACTAAATAGTTCATACCTCCAGGCTTAAAGTGCTAAGATCAAAAGCACTTGTTTTGATGTTTAACTGGTTTTGTATTTTCCCCCTGACTCATTAGTAGTGTAAGATCCCAGCCTTATTCTACATTAATCAGTCAGGCAACCATTTTCAACATTTATTATTTCTCCACCATTTTTTTTTTGCTTAATACAGCAAGAAGTGATTACGATCCTCAATCCATTCCTGATTTTGTGGTACTAACACCAAGTGACCCTCAGCATTGCCTTCGTATCCCCACAGTCACAGTCACAGTCATGAGTGGAGATGAGCTAAATGACCCACGCTTCTTCACTATTAGGATTTTTCCTGACACAGAGCAGATAATTCTTGAACAAACAATAGTAGAAGTGAACTTGTTTGAGAACTGTGTGCATGGTGATGTTAGGTTGGTAAATGGAATCAGCGATCTCGAAGGTCGTGTGGAACTTTGCTTAGACAATGTTTTTGGAACGATATGTGACGTCACACTGTGGACTCTAGACGATGCTAATGCAGTGTGTGAACAATTGG
Organism: Lycopodina hypogea; assembly: GCA_963969325.1. Taxonomy (NCBI): domain Eukaryota; kingdom Metazoa; phylum Porifera; class Demospongiae; order Poecilosclerida; family Cladorhizidae; genus Lycopodina; species Lycopodina hypogea. The sequence continues at coordinate 14,787,170 of OZ017786.1, forward strand.
GTCTTGATCTTGATGCAGGTACAGCTATTGTATGGTACAGAACAAGCAGATTAGTAACATTTAATGCAACTGCATTTCAATTTCAGAGAGAACTTTCTCCAGTGATCTTGGGACTTTTGGAGTAGGCACAGGTCCATTTGTGGCTGGGTCCTTTGATTGTCCAGCAGATGCATCTGGTATCCTTGATTGCTCCACCGAGCAAAATGTGCCTCTGACCTGCCAGCCCAACACGGGGGTGTTCTGTACGAGTGATGTGGTGTGTGTGCAGGGAAGTGTGAGGCTGGTGGGACCTGAGAGGGGGGCGGGACGGGTGGAGTACTGCAACAACAACGAGTGGGGGACTGTATGTGGAGACGAGTGGGATGACGAAGAGGCCACAGTCATCTGCAATCAACTCAACTTCACTGGTACTTCTATTTGGTGGGATACGAATTGTGTGTGTGATTGTTTATGATGATTATTGAGTACAGTGTATGTTGCTCCAACCACAGCACTACATCGAGGACAACAATAACAATAACACCATTTTTTTGTGTTGGATAAGGAATAAACAAATAATTATTTTAATACTAACAATACAAAACAAAATGGAATATGAATATGGAGTATTGAAATATATTTTTTGATCTACCAACATATCTCATCTACCAACCTAACAACTCTCTAACCATGCACCCACACCTCGTGGTGTCCCCTGTATTTGTTGTTGCCACCAACCCCAGCCCTTGTCTCCAGCTAATGCCATAATGGTGTCTCTTCCCTGATTTGCAGACGTCATTCCAATGGCAGAGACTACTGATGTATTTGGAGCTGGCAGTGGTTCCATTTGGCTCTCTGAGGTCATGTGCACAGGGGAGGAGGAGTCTATATCAAGGTGCCAATCTTCACGGTCCATCTCGGAGGTGTGCACCCATGCACTGGATGCTGGTGTCACATGCCAGCCAGGTAATTCATGATCACATGATCACTCTATGAAATGATTTTGCATTGCACGATAAAAAATGTGATTGCATGAATTCATTTTTATTTAGGAAGTTAAAAGCAACAGCTCATACGTTATGATGTTGGTTAGGGCTAGGGCTAGGGCTAGGATTAGAGCTTGGACCAGGGCTGGGGCAAATGTTAAGGCTAGGGTTAGAGAAGGTAACAGGGATGGGATTGTTAATAGATGTTTTGTGTTTCAGAATGTAGTAGTGGGCAGTTCATGTGTGAATCGGAGCAGCGATGTCTGGATGAGTCTGTGCGATGTGACGGTGTTCCAGACTGTCTGATAAGCAGTTTACAAAATTTTGGTGATTTCGTTGCTGAAGATGAAACTGGGTGCAGTCCAGGTACAACATATATGCCTATGTGACTGTATGAGCACCACTGAGTAGTCTATGTAATGTGATAGATAGTCTCTGAGTGTGACCAGGCACGACAAGCATCTGCACTATTCCTCCTTCACCCGATTAAAATACAGGTTCAGCAGGATTGTGTTCCCTACATTATGTCTATATTTATATACCACTCCCACTTAATTAGATCAGCCGTCCTATCTGATGACCTCTGAGAAAATAGAATAAGGCAGATTCAGTTGTATTTTAATACCAGCACCAATTTTAAACTGGGCATGCATGTTGATGATAGTGGGAAGGTATATTTTACAACTCTATACAAGTAACTAACAACCAAAATAGAAGTTGTAGAGAGTTATAAGAATGATCCCCTTTAATGATCATATTGAGCTGATTCACGTTATAAAGGAAAGTTTATTCTGAAAATGAACCATTTTTTTATATTCCAAGAATGATTACAACTAATTCATGTTAGATGTGTGTGCTCAATTTGTAGTATTCCATTTTTTTAATGGCAACCAGCCAACTATTAGTCATTTTTGGTGGCCTTGTGATGTTTGTGCAAGTGAAGCCCAACATGTTGTCATATTTGAGGTGACATAATCACCACTAATTAACAATCTGTAATGATTGCGTCCTACCAATGACAAATAAAGATCTGTGTGACCCTCAGAAAAAGTTCAAGGTGAGCTAAGTGGTTATATCACTTCAATCAGGTACAAGTGCATAAGTTGTGGTTTACCTATCGGGGAGTATGGTAACTCTCCTCCATTGGAATAACTCTGGATTTTAATATGGAAACACTTAATGTTTGGAAGTAATACAAAGCATCTCAGTACGACCTTGTATCTAAGTCTTTCAGCTGTGATGTGGTGACTCCGGTTAGTATTCCTACTGAAGACTCTCCAAGAGTAACTTACATGCTGAACCAAGGAGTATAGTAAAAACAAACACAAATAACAGAAACCCCCCCCCCCCCCCCCCCCATGAAAGTGAACTTAAAGGGTCCCCATTTCTATCGACTAGATCTATTTTTTCATGCACATAGCACAATGCACAGTACACACAGCACACATGCACATAGCACACATGCACACAGCACACATGCACATAGCACACATGCACAGAGCACACAGCACACATCACAGTGCGCATGCACTCCAGTAAAACAAATTTCATCATAAACATTTTTTAAGGACAGCAACATACAGCTACACATTATGACTCTCACTTTATCTCTACCCCTGTAGCACGCAGGTCTGGAAACACTTTGGAATGGTAGGGGACGGGGACATGGACAAATTTTTATCAAGAATGGATTTTTAAAAAAATTGGTTACTGTATTGAAACATAAAACTTTGTTGTAACTTGTGGTTATAACTAAGTCTTTACTGTACAGAAACCCAAAAGTTAGCATTTTTCTATATGGAAACCCAAAATTTGTAAATTTTAACACAATTCTAACCTATTCTTAAGTGTTCTAAAATATATATTTAGCCTGCTCTGAAACAATATGTTTTAATATATATTATAGTAACTATCTGCCAGCAGTTGGTGTGGGACAGATTTTGTTACTCATCACTTCATATATATATTTACAAGTACAACAAAAATAGTGGAAGAATAAAAATTCCATAATGAGAAGAAAATAAGTTTTCTATGATGTCAAGTTTGTCAAGAGCAATTGAAAAGAGAACTTAAAAAAGGTGTAAATTAATTAGGCTATAAATTTAAAGCTGAGCTCAGCATTATATTAGGCTTACTGTATAGTCTGGCTCTACCCGGATATGTCCTCTTTTTGGTCATTATATTTCAGTCCGAGTGGATTTTTAAAACATCTGAAGATGTACGGGATTTATGGCTTCCATTTGTTGAAAAAGTTTTGGATATTAAAAGCTCCACTCTTTTTTCCAACTTATCCAGCTTAGCAACATTTATGCAGTGAGGTGGTCCGGAAAATTAGAAACTGAAGTTAGAAAAAAAAATTTTTCCTATCCCCTTGGCCTGCCCACAACTTGTGGTGGGTGGTTGTAATTTGAAGCAAAAATTTCTGAAGTGCGTTGGGTGGAAAACTTCCCAGTCAGCGTAAATATTTAAAAAAAAAATTCTATTCTGTGAAATTATCCTGACTGAACGTGTAGTACAGTCGGTGTATACACAATAAATCCTACCACCTCTCCTTTGAAGGCTGATTTCTTGAGTTGATTTTTATTTAAAGCTCTACAATGCACAAACATGTTAAATCCACTCCAAAATGGAGACCAAATTTTTCATGTTTTGGTAGTTAAGGAGAGGAGGAATGAGGATCTCAGTGCTTGAGGTGGAGTGCCAATACTCGTGTCCTGCCCACAAGCCTCTCAGTGCTTGAGGTGGAGTGCCAATACTCGTGTCCTGCCCACAAGCCTCTCAGTGCCCACAAACCTCTTAGTGCCCACAAACCTCTTAGTGCCCACAAGCCTCCCATTGCCCACAAGCCTCTCAGGGCACACAAACCTCTCAGTGCCCACAAACCTCCCAGTGCCCACAAGCCTCCCAGTACCCACAAGCCTCCCAGTGCCGACAAGCCATGCTTAAATATGCAAAAGTGCCTATTATTCTATTTTATAATTCTAATAAGTTCTACCTATCATTTGAAAACACCCTATCATTCTGTAATTCTCAATATAAATGATTAAATTCAGTTTATTATCATGCCAGATTACATATTGTGCTGCAAGATAATTGATTCTTCAATAGTGTACAGTATTCCAAAGACAGTCTCTGTTCTTCACTAAATGTTCTCTCTGCGGCTGCCAGAAGATGTCTGCATGAGAAGTATTGACCGACAGTCACCACATGTGCATAAGGAAACAATTTAACATGACATGTGCCTATCATTCTTGAATATTCACCTATTATTCCAATCATGCTAGACTGCACCTACTATTCCAAAGCAATGTTAGCACAGTTGGCAATGGCAAGTTCACACAAGAAGTTTATTATTGCAAATCCAATCTTGACTAATCAGAAAGGAGAGAAAGATGAGAGTAGATAACAGGAATACTAAAATTGAATTAGTAGAGAAAAACATCAAACCAGTCCATTAAAATTATCAGTAAATGTTTTGTCTAACTGATATTAAGATTAGACCTGTATAGGTCATCTAGTCTTGCTTCTTTTATCAATTTTTTTTCTTCATTGGTCAATCACATTTGAATTAGTTTTAAAACATAACAGTTCCCATGTTAGTAAGATAGTTCTTTATTTATGTGCAATATTGGAGCTGGTTGGGTCGCATGTCATCACTTGTAATGATATACTAAATCACATGACAGTAAATGTGCATGGGGAAATGCATCTGTCATTGGTGGGGATAAGGTGACCTTAGCTTGTCAATGGCTCCCTCTGTGGGCCACAGTACAGCCTCAGACTGTCAAAACAAGTTCAAAACAAGTTCAAACAAGTTGAAGGAGGTTGACCCCAACAGAAGCATTCTCATGTGGACATTGAAACAATATAAGATTAAATCTGTACATGATCATCCACGCTATTGTTGTTGAAGTGAATCTCTGCCAGTATTGTGACACTCTACATGTCTGTATTGTATTCTTCTGCAGCTTCATGTGATGGCAGCACTATTAGACCACTGATTGGAGGGACATCCCCTAAAGAAGGATTGGTGGAGGTGTGTGTGCGTGGTGAGAATCTGCGTGTGCTTATGTCATCTGTGACTGTTGCTGAAGCCAGTGTCATGTGCCGGCAACTGAACCAAGGGACTGGTGAGTGTCTCTGTGCACGTGCACATGCCATGAGCCCCTGTCTAGGGGACACTCACTGCCAAGATATACCATTATACAGGCAGTGTGGTCATATTCTAGCTAGCATCTTTATTGAAAGTTTGTCATTTAATGGGAAATGTATGATAATTTGTTGGTCTTAATTTTTCCAACTCTACTTGGTTTCTGTTTATCTCTTCATGAATCCTCTACTAAAACCACATTTGTGGGTGTGGTAACTGGATCAATATCTTTGTGGTGTTGATTTTGAAATATCTGAATTATAATCTGACTTGAGGTGACAGGCATAACACACGATACTTAGCATCTAATTAAGGGACTTGAGCCCTGACACCACACCCTTCTGGACCCATGACACCACACCCTCTGGACCCCTGACACCACACCCTCTGGACCCCTGACACCACACCCTCTGGACCCCTGACACCACACCCTATGGACCCTTGACACCACACCCTCTGGACCAGGCACTTAATGTTATAACAGTAATGGCAAGACAATGAGCCTTAAGATAAGGCCTATAGAAATTTAATTGGTGAGGGGTGCTTATTTTTTTGCTGTTAACAACTTGATGCAGACACAGAGAAAATAATTTAAAGTAGCTAACGTCCTACATGGATAAGATAGAGTTTCACTATTGGCATAACTCTTGGTTATTATTGCACTGTTATTCTTTAAAATGCACAGCTGGTTTTCCCATTTCTGTGATGGAAGACTTACCTTTTGAGAGTCTGCAACAATCTCCCATACTACCGCTTGAACCAATGAAGCGCAAACGTCGTCAAGAGGAGCCCATTATGCTAGATGACGTGGCTATGATCAGGTGCAGAGGAACAGAGTCGTCACTAAGTGGGTGTGAAGTGGACAAAGTTCTTGCTCCAGTCGGATTTTTTGCAGCCATAAAGTGTGTCGGTTAGTTGAATGTGATCAGAACGGTTGAATGTGATCAGAACGGTTGAATGTGATCAGAACAGTTGAATGTGATCAGATTGGTTGAATGTGATCAGACTGGTTGAATGTGATCAGAATGGTTGAATGTGATCAGACTGGTTGAATGTGATCAGAACAGTTGAATGTGATCTGAACGGTTGAATGTGATCAGAACAGTTGAATGTGATCAGATTGGTTGAATGTGATCAGACTGGTTGAATGTGATCAGACTGGTTGAATATGGTCAGAATGGTTGAATGTGATCAGACTGGTTGAATGTGATCAGACTGGTTGAATGTGAGCAGACTGGTTGAATGTGATCAGACTGGTTGAATGTGATCAGACTGGTTGAATGTGATCAGACTGGTTGAATGTGATCAGAACAGTTGAATGTGATCAGAACGGTTGAATGTGATCAGAACAGTTGAATGTGATCAGATTGGTTGAATGTGATCAGACTGGTTGAATGTGATCAGACTGGTTGAATGTGGTCAAAATGGTTGAATGTGATCAGACTGGTTGAATGTGATCAGACTGGTTGAATGTGAGCAGACTGGTTGAATGTGATCAGACTGGTTGAATGTGATCAGACTGGTTGAATGTGATCAGACTGGTTGAATGTGATCAGACTGGTTGAATGTGATCAGACTGGTTAAATGTTATCAGAATGGTTGAATGTGATAAGACTGAATATGAAGCATTAGCTGTTCAATTGTTGTTCTCACATGACTTTGTTGTTGCTGTAGAGGCCACTCTCTGTACTGATGGGAGCACTCGGTTGGTTCCTGCATCTCCACCTTCTGATGGCAGTCAGCCCAGAGAGGGGAGGTTGGAGATATGTTACCTCGGTGTGTGGGGTGCAGTGTTTGACCCCAACTGGTCCGCCATAGATGCTGCAGTGACCTGTCTTGATTTAGGATTCAATCCTAAAGGTTTGTGTATAGTACAATATAATTAAGTATCATCCAACCTGTTCTCCTTGCTAACCACTGAATATTACAGTACGTGCGTGTTCATCCATAGATATAATACCATCAGATTGGTTAGACTTCACCCCTTACTATATTATATGTAGGCATATATACGTTAACACACACACACATATTGCTATTTGTTAATATTCTTGATGCTTAAATGAATTTCATTTATCACATAATTGAATGGTGCCAGAAGGTGTTACCTCAAATTAGACCCTTTATTTGGTTTCTCTATGAGTGGGAAAAAATGCTATCCATGGTTTTACCTTTTGAAAACCTTGTTGATTAGTAGTAATGGAAGTGGTGGGAAGCATTCTAGAAATGGCCAAAGTTCAACATCATGAGATTAAATGCAGACACTCATGTGTTCCTAGTCATGTATCATTGCTAAATAACTTTCTAACACTGAAGAACTGTAGTGTTTGATTAGCCACACCCATTATATTTGTCTCCACAGGTGCTGTGCCGTTGCTCTCTGTTGTGTACACATCAGATCCTCCACTGCTCCCCGTAGTCTACGACAACCCAGAGTGTGGAGACCTCATGAATGGATCTATCCTGAGCTGCCCTCGACCCCCACCAGGGCCATTTATTCTCCCAGACCCAGACTTTGTTGGTGGTGGTCTTAGACGTAAACGCTGGAACAGTGAATTTGTGCCGAAATTCTCTTCCCAGAAATCAGACAAATTACATCGTCCTCGTAGGCAGCCCATATTCCCAGACAATATTGATGAGATGGATCTGTCTGGTGTGCTGGGGAGGTTAACACAGAACACCGTGGGCAGTGGAGCCCTAGTCTCTATCGTGGGAGTGAGGTGTGACGGTGAGTCTGTCTCTATGATTGCAACAGTTATTCCTTATGGTGGCAGTAGTCTGTATTTAATGGCTGTGTGTTCTAGTGTGGCACCCCAGGCACGTAGACAGGCAGACAGATAGGCAGACAGGCAGGCACTTGCACTAGATGCAGAGTGAAAGAAAACTTGGCCCTGTATAAGCTATAGCTATCTTATAATAATACTCCTTGTAGTTAATACAACACTGAACATAGAGGAGCCAGTAACAGCTATAAGCATACAACCATTCTTGACACAAATTTCTTGCCCAAAGTTGGAAGAGTTAATCATTATTAAATTTAAATACTGTGTTATCTGTTGCTGTTGTTTTCTTTAGCTTTTGAAGACACTGGTTGTGTGAATTTCTCCCCTCGGCTGGCATATCGTGATCGAACACAAAACAGAGGCCAGTTGGAAATCTGCCTAGATGACACGTGGCAATCTGTGTGTGAAGGATCATTTTCTTTGGGTGAAGCCAATGTGGCTTGCCGGCAATTAGGCTTCAATGCCTTTGATTCAACTGAAAATGAGCCATCCCTTGACCTTACCTTCCAGTTAGGGACAGGACCAAGTTTACTTGAACTGGATCTATTTTGTACTGGCGAGGAGCAGCGATTGGAGCAGTGCCAACCTCAAAGAAGGAGGAGAAGAGAACTTTGTCCTGATGGGATGGCGTTTAATTTGGCATGCCTAGGTATGGTGTTACTATACGTAGCTATAATATTAACAAGAGCAGTCCTGCACTAAGGCCTGTAGCAAATGATTACTATGATATTTATTAAAATATGGTGTATTTAGACCAGGAAAAAAAATTTGTTTAGAACACTTAGGATGAGGTTAAAGTTGTGATACGATTTGAAACTTTTGGGTTTCCATACAGTAAAAGCACTTAGATGTAGTGATAGGTTACAACAAACTTGTGGGTTTTCATACAGTAAGCAATTAGTTAAAAATTGATTCTTGACAAAAATATGTGGATGTATCTCTCTCTCTCTCCCCCACCCCCACCATTCCAAGTGTTCCTAGACCTGTGTGTGTGCCACAGAGACCAAGCTGTTGAATAACCCAAGTTAATACTCCCACCCCCGTCCAATCCAATGTCAACATGAAACATTACAGAATCAACTCAAAGGAAAGGAAAAAAGGGAGGGTAAAAAAGAGGGGGAAGACAAAAAGAAGGAAAGAATAAATAGGTCAGAAAGAAGGAAGAGGAGGGGGGGGGGGGGGGAAAGGTGGGGAGGGGTAAGAAGAAAGGATTAAAGGAGGGGGGGTGGGAGGAAAGAAGGGGGAAAAGATCATTTTAAAAATGAAGAAGAAAGAATAAAAGAACCCAGGATTTCGTCATTATCCTGTTCTTGAAGAAATAAATTGTAGACATTGATTGGAAATAATCAATAACAATTACTTATCAATCTATTCGCACAAAACTGAGTAATATCAAAAAAAAAATTTTTATTGGTGAGTGCTACTTGGTATGCAACTTTGTCTGAACCATGGCAGGCAACATAACAAACGGATAATATAGCATGTATGTAACCAAAAAAAAGTATTATTAAAAAATAGAAAATCAACAATGTACATAGACAAAAATATATACTATCACTTTAAAGAATTTAACTCTCAAAATCCAGATGTGGTAATTTTTACCAGTGGGTGCTTTTTTTATAATACTACAACAGTTGAACATATACTGGTTTATGCAGTACAAGAAGTAGCTACATACCACAGGTGTTGCCCGGGCCAGATATATATATTTGTGATGATGATAGCTTTTTATTCCTTACAAATAGAGATAGTCATTCAATGAAACACAATGTAATCACCTAAGGTCATTTATGCAACGGAAATTTTCTGATTGCTTTTGGTTACAAGGTCCATGAAAAGTTGAAGCTAAGTAAAACACCCTAGAAAATGGAAAATCTCTGCTTGACCCAGGGGCGATGTGATGTTCTGGAAAGACTTCTTTTTTCCCCCTTCTCTTTCTCTCTTCCCCCCCCCCCCCCCCCCCAAAAAAAAAAAAAAAAAAAAAGAGAGAAATCAAAAGAAAGGAAAGTTCAGATGTTATGTTAGTGTCTAGTATCTCACCCTTTACCAATTGTTATATTTGTTTGCAATTCAAGTAGGCCTACCATATAGTCCGGCTTTATCCGGACATGTCCTCCTTTTAGGTCATTATATTTCAGTCCAGGAGGATTTTTGAAATATCTGAAAATGTCCGGATTTCGGTTTTCTTTTTATTAAAAAATATTCGCTGATAAAATAGCTGCACTTTTTTTTTACCAACTACTCTACTTCAGCTTAGCAACACTTGTGCAGTGAGTTGGTCTGGAAAAGCAAACTGACACCATATGCCCCGCCCACTGCTTATGGTGGGTGGGGTGGGGGTGGGGGGGATTGTGGTGGGTATTTTCCTATTTTAAAAATATATATTTCTATTCTGATAAATTATCCTGACTGTGTGCAGTGCGCTATCATAAATCCTACCACCTTTCTTTTTAAGGCTGACTTCTTGATATGATTATTATATTTTAAAGCTTACAATGCCCATACGTAAGTGCAAATCCACTCCAAAACTAGAGACCTAATTTTTCATGTTTTGGTAGAACAGGAAAGGAATTAGAATCCGTGTTTGGATGGAGTATTTTTGTAAAATTAGGTAATAATGCCATTAGTGCAGTAGAATGAACTTTTCATTTCACGCAGTGAAGCATCATCAGGACTGCACATATGCCATGTTGACTAAAAAGCTTTAACCAGAGTGAGTGAAGGTGGGATCTTTTCAACTCCAAATTATTGATTTTCTTGCATTAAATTGATGATATGAACATTTTATACTTTTACTGTAGTCAGGTAGAGGGTTAAATATTGAGCTTGGTTCTCTGTTATGATGAATAAAATGAGGGGCTGTAAGATTTGAGATGCTATTTCCCCCCCCCCCCCCCCCAATTACATTCTATTATTGGTGCTCCTTCACACACAAAAAATTCACAAGTAAAATATGATACCCCCTCCCCCCACCCCCCCACCCAAAGTGTCCTCTTTTTTGAATCTGCAAATATGGAGCCCTAATTCAAGGCCACCTCAGTCTGAAGCAGCCATTACGCATTAGTCAGATTCTCTCTGAAGATGTTTGAAGTCAGCTAGGATATCATTTTAAACTTCATAGGTTTGTTGTTTGGGGTGGTGGAGGTGTGGTGGGGGAGGGGGGAGTGTGGTGGGGGAGGGGGGAGTGTGGTGGGGGAGTGTGGTGGTGGGGGAGGGGGGAGTGTGGTGATGGGGGAGGGGGGAGTGTGGTGGTGGGGGAGGGGGGAGTGTGGTGGTGGGGGAGGGGGAGTGTGGTGGGGGAGGGGGAGTGTGGTGAGGGAGGGGGAGTGTGGTGGGGGGAGTGTGGTGGGGGAGGGGGGGAGTGTGGTGGGGGAGGGGGGGAGTGTGGTGGGGGAGGGGGGGAGTGTGGTCCACTGCTCTCTTTCAATGGTACAGTTTGTCTATGTTTCCTAAATTTAATTCTGGTTGATAAAGATTGGCAGGTCAAGTATGTTCTACTTTGGAGCTGCTGCAATGAGTGAGGATAGAATGAATGTGCTCAAAAATAACTTAAGTTGCTTGCATGAATGCTTCTCAGTTTGTTCACCTTCTGCTCATCAAATCAACTTTCCTTATCTTTATGTTTTTCCTTGTTTAGATCGACCCACCATATTCCTGGACCCTCCTGTGCCCTCAGGGGTTCTCACTGTGGAAGCTAACAGGAGAACTAACTTGCGTTGTGCCGTGGATGACTCGAATAACCCACTAGTCATGACCCTGATGTCTGGAGGTGAGTGAGCCATCCTCATGTTAATTCTCTCTCTAATATGCTCACGTGGTATGTGTTGATCTCATGCAGTAGCAGTTGTGCTCCTCATGTTCATACAGTGCTGTAGTGATGTGTGAGTGGGTAATGAACTCTGACCCTTGCCGTATCACACTTTGATAATAATAGGCACATTGCATGATCTGAAATTCTTGTTAGTGTGATAGCCAATCCAGATTGGTTGGCTAGACCAAGTTTGAAGCCCAGGTCAAATAATCACATGCATATCTTACCCAAGGTTCAAATAGCATTCATATCTCTACACTTAATATACTTCTTTAAATCCATACTTCCAGTTGACTCCTTCTGAGGCAGATATTCAGTGTTAGTGATTGGGCAATGGCACTCCTAAAAATTTCTTAGACAAAGAAATATTCATGCCCAAAAATGAATTATTAATTTTTTTTTCCTCTCGGCAGATCGTTCAGAGATTGGATTGGGCAACATTGAATTAGACCCTTTACCAAGATTTCCTGACTTGCGTGATGCTGGGAACTACAGCTGTATAGCCACTAGTGGTGGGATAGAGACAGCCAGGACATTTCAGGTGGTGGTGGAAGGTGAGGCCTTCAATGTATAATGTATATTTAATACTTGATGAGTGTGCTGTTCAGTTTGTGGGGTGAAGCTTATTTTGACATATGTTTGATACATACATACATACATACATACATACATACATACATACATACATACATACATACATACATACATACATACATACATACATACATACATACATACATACATACATACATACATACATATATATTTATTATCTAGGAGGCGGGACTGACGCCACTTTCAACTACCTGAGGTTCTCGTTGCCTCTGGCAGAGCGGCAAATAGATGGTGAAGATCTGAGTGGGCAAATTGAAGAATTTATTGGAGGACTAGATGATTTGGTAAATTTAAAAAAAAATGACAGTCCACTGATGAAGTTATAGCTGGTGTTAATCATTTTTCGGTGTTACAACTTTGATAGGTTTTGGATTCAATAAACACTGATTTTCCCGGAGCGCAAACAGTGCTATGCCAGAATGTTTCAAGGTACAGTTAAGTTCATAGTTTGATCCTATTAGGCAATACATTGCTATCTGTGTCCATGCAACTATATACAAGTACAAGCTTTAGGCACTGACAGGTCAACTGGAATAATTTGTCTTGTCACAGTATTGACATGGTTCACAATTAACGTACACTCTGCACACACACACACACACACACACACACACACACACACACACACACACACACACACACACACACACAACACACTCACAACACACTCACATAATACACACACAACACAGATACACACATTATCGCTGTTTAGGGTTACATTGTTGTTTGATTGTGTTGCTATTTTGTTTCATGAATGTCCATAAAGGTCTGCAGAGGATGTGGTTCGAAGGTTAGAGCGCTATGAGTGTGAGATTGCCACCACGGGAGGGAGCAGCTCCTCCAATGACACAACCGCTGTGTCCCAGTCTGCGGCTGCCGTCATACAAGCCACATATCCCCGCATGTTCGCTTTCATCAGCATCTCAGGTAAGAAAGTTCTTGGAAAATTTCCTCTACAGAATCGATACTATCACTTACTCGAGTTGAACAAATACTATCTACATGATTGTCAGGAATGTTGCATGATACTAGCCCTCACACAGACATGGTAGCTCATGGTGCTAGCCCTCACACAGACGTAGTAGCTCATGGTGCTAGCCCTCACACAGACGTGGTAGCTCATGGTGCTAGCCCTCACCCAGACGTGGTAGCTCATGGCGCTAGTCCTCACCCAGACATGGTAGCTCATGGTGCTAGTCCTCACACAGACGTGGTAGCTCATGGTGCTAGCCCTCACACAGACATGGTAGCTCATGGTGCTAGACCTCACACAGGCATGGTAGCTCATGGTGCTAGCCCTCACACAGGCATGGTAGCTCATGGTGCTAACCCTCACACAGGCATGGTAGCTCATGGTGCTAACCCTCACACAGGCATGGTAGCTCATGGTGCTAGCCCTCACACAGGCATGGTAGCTCATGGTGCTAGCCCTCACACAGGCATGGTAGCTCATGGTGCTAGCCCTCACACAGACATGGTAGCTCATGGTGCTAGTCCTCACACAGATGTGGTAGCTCATGGTGCTAGCCCTCACACAGGCATGGTAGCTCATGGTGCTAGCCCTCATATAGATGTGGTAGCTTATGGTGTTAGCCCTCACACAGGCATGGTAGCTCATGGTGCTAGCCCTCACACAGGTATGGTAGCTCATGGTGTTAGCCCTCACACAGACATGGTAGCTCATGGTGCTAGCCCTCACACAGGCATGGTAGCTCATGGTGCTAGTCAGTGTTGGTCATTGAGGTTGCACCATATCAGAAAAGTAAACACTGTGTGTCTTAGTTTTCTTCCAGATAGTCTCAGTATTATAGATAATAATGATCGATATGGAGGAATATAAAATATGCTAACAATTGCTATAATAACTTTTGGCACCCTCACTTGTGCAGGTGCCGGGTTCTGTGACAGTGACCAGACTGTGTACCAAACTGAGTACTTCAACACAACCTATTCCTGGCCAGACACTGCGGCTGGGGCCACAGCTACCATCCTCTGCCCCTTCTCATCAGAGGTGATCACCAGAAGGTGCGGCACTGACCGAGTGTGGCTACAACCAAATACTTCCCTTTGTGAGATTGCAGACAACATCATTGGCGAAGTCCTAGAAGAAGAAGTAAGAAAACAAACATTATCCCTTTTTTTAATGACCAAGTGATGGATGCTTGAATATTCCCACAAGTAACTATTCTACTGTTTCAGGTTACTTTGCTCTTTTAAGTTTACTATTGCTTTGGTTAGGATCATGAATTGTTTCCACATAGCTAATCAGCATATGATCAAGTAGTTGAAAGGAGAGAACCACCATAAGGTTGGACTTGCTACATATTGAATGCAATTCCTTCCCTGCATGAAGTGTTCTGATACGCTGCAATACTCCTACAAGGTATGAGGGCTACCCATCCCTACCCACTATCCTTCAGATTTTAAAATAAAAATGTTTATATACTAATATTATGAAACAATCATGTTTGTTTGTCTGACTGTTTTTATTTGTCCGGTCTGTGTGTCTGCCTGTTTTCATGTAACTTCTGGAGAAACCCAGCCATGTTTTCAGACGTTTCTCCTGCGACTACTACGGGTATTTGAAGAAGTGCATTTCATAATTTTCATTTCCAAATAAGGGAAATAGCTATTGATGGCAATGGGATTTTTTCCCCTTCCATTTTGGGGGTTACTGCGGTGTTTGGGATTACAGGGATGAACTTTGGTAATCTTTGATACTATTCTGGTTATCACTGTAAGGGAAGACATTTTGGAAAATGCAACACTCACATATGGAACAGCGGCCAAATATATATATTGATAATGGTGGAATTAAATTGAGAGGTTCACCATCTGGTACTTGAACTACTGTTACCATGGTACTATCATTATTATTTTTGTCACTCAATCCTTAGGTAACCGTGGAGACATATGAAGAACAACTTCGTCGTGTTGCTTCGGCTCTGGTGATAACGGAGGTGGACCAAGTCCAGCAGACATCAGCACTCCTGAATAACATCTCATCCTACTTCTCTTCCGTGACTGCTCTGATTATGGAAAATGCAACAGCCCTCAACATCTCCTTGCCAGTAAGTGAAGTGGGTGTGGTCCTGATATGTCCATTATGTTCATAGGAGTGAACCTGTACATGGCATCTTCAAGTGTGAAGGTCTTGTCGGCACTCGTGTTGCATATGCCATGAGCAACATGTGGACAGTGTCGGAGGAATGACTGACACCATTCACAATTAGGCTCTGTAGTATGGTAGTTACTTCACCATATCACTTCCAATTAGCTGGGATGGTATAAAAGCATAAAATTGACTATTTCTGGGAATTAGTGAAAGTAAGTACATCATTCGAGTGGAAGCATTCTCTTGATTGTTTCAGCTCAATGGCTGGGTTTGCTTGCACTGACTAAACTTGATCAACAAGGATTATTCACTATGTAATCATGGCTACTTAATTACTCGTTGGCAGCCGAGCTAATGGGATATTGCCCCTGCAAGGACATCAACTTCCATAAACCACCAGACCAGAACCTACGTAACACTACCTCACCAATTTGTTCAGTGCTTTAAAACTATAGTATGGCTGTATCCTGACGTCACTTGGCTCTTATTATCAACTTCAAAGTGCCCACCCCATGCAATCATGTAGGCCTAGCCCTTTGCTGTAGTCCCTTGATATCTCTGTCTGTGTGGGTAGTAACCATTTGAGAATTGAGTAAAGGATATGTTGAATATGTTAAAGAAAGTGTCCTGTAGCATCCAGTGGTGGATGCAGGAATAATGAAGGGAGGTTTCAAGATTTATAATGAGCAAGTGCACACACTGTGTAGACATTTCACACCACCCACACTATTATATTTACTAGAACGGTATGGGAGCTTTATGTGGGGGAGTGGTTATAGTGAGAGTGCTGGAAAAAAAAGTGAAAAAAAAAAAAAATCTCAAAAGAGCTGGTTCTAGACAACAGGTTAGAATGAACAGATAGCAGAAAATTTGATATATCTCCACTTTTTCCATATTCTTAATATTCCACACCCAACACATAATAAATACAAAAGTTTGGCTTTCGGTGAATCTGCATTCTGTAATTGAAAAATGTTTTTCTTTATCCTGGAATGAGCTTTCTAAGTATGCCAGTAAGCTAATGTGGCTCGGCTGAGCTAACCATAACAAAATGACTCCTTGGTTTGCAACTCAGCAGAGGTGTGTGTGTGTATGTGTCATGCAGCTTTAGGGGGTTCCATGGAGATGATAGAATTCCCTGGATCCACCACTGGCATCCTTAAATGCACCAGAATTCATTTTAGAGTCTCCCTATTCCTAAATAAAACAACAAAAAAAAATTTTTGTTGAAAATGTGGTTGATATTTTTTCTTCCTTTTATTCTCCCATTTCCCCTATGAGAAGCAGCAGCCGTAGGACCTCCTTTCTGTCCCTGCTCAATGCCCAGTTCAGTAGTGCAGCACAAGCACCTGCCTACACACCGTCCATTGCTTCTCAATGATCTCTCTCCCTCCTCTAGACCTTACACTCTGTCATAGCTCCATCACTAACTTATCTATAGCTTGTTGCTGTCACAATCTTCAGCCATTGGTTGGGTAAGGATTCTTTCCCTCACATACACACAGAGGTAGATGAATAACACATAGCTATAACTTACAAATTCATGTCTTACGAGCAGATGTAGAGTCAATGGATGTATAAAAACAGATACACACGTACATATACCCCTCATTTGTAACATGTAAAGGTTAGGATTCACTTGCCCATCACATGACCTGACACGACATCATGGGTTCAGAAGGTTCATAGAACCACATTCATGTGAGGCAGAGTGACCCCCCACCACCTATGCTCTCTTGCTGTACTGCAGGTGGTGCGGCTGGTGGCCCAGAGCATCAACTCACTGCTGCAGTGGCCAGGACCTCGCATTGCAGAGGTCAACGAGTCGTCCATGTAAGTTGCTCATTCTCCAGCTGTACATGCATGCATAACAAAGACAGACAATACTTGCACATTGTTTGAATGCTCTATTTCCCTATTTCCCCCTCAGGGTGATCGTGTCCTTTGAGACTCTAGTTTCACAATATGCTGATAATTTACAAGTGAATGAAACTGCCACCGTCATTGAAGAAGACTTTACTCTTGTTGCTGAGAATGTGAGAATACATTTTCCCCCTCCATTAATTCAATTTTATTAATTTGTAACCCCTTTTTTGTTAGCTTCCATTAAATGCACTGCAGAGAGATGGACGGAGTATCTCCTTCAACATTAATGGTACATGTAACAGTGTTATATAATTCTTAAAGCTATTCTAGCACAGCTCACAAGATGATGCCACCCATGTTACATTGAGAATTAAGGGATGTCTGACTATGTTACACTGCATCACATAATTTGACACTCACTATGTTGCCCTCCATCACAATGAATCACACATAATGTGTGATATACTAGATCACGTCCTAAACGTCCACAATTTATGAATACAGTTTCTTCTTCAAATAAACATATACACCAATTTTCTATATTGAAATTTTCTAGTTGGATAGAGGCCAAAAATAGACTTACAGTATTATTTAAGCGGTATTAGGGATGGGTTGTTTTTTTTTCTTTTTCAAGCAATTGAATTGGTAGTGAAGTGGTGCAGAAAACGACTTAAGGAAAATGAGAACTTTATCAATACTGTCTGAACCTATCCACATGCCTGTTGTGTCTCTACATGTGGTGTACTTTGAGCTGACCACACACTATTCTTCTACTCCTTAAATTCCAAGTGAACAGGTAGACTTTGATGGTACACTTTCAATTACCAACTTTTGGAATTAATTTTACCTGCAAATTTTATTCCTTTTTTTCCACAAGTTCTACCAATCCTGACGTTAGATTTGCAATCACAAACTTTTGAAAGGTAATGGCTAATTAAATCAGATACTTTTCTTTCACTCTATTGGTCAGTGGATGCCTCAACATCAGATCAGGAGTGCTTGGTGAACCACCTACAATGCTGGGTCCTATGTGACATTGTGAATAGTGTAGATTTAATAGGAGTCATGTGTGTATATACACATGATACCATTAAGCCATTGATGGCTAGTGGAGTTAGGACATGGCCAGTGGTATCTGTTCACATGATCACATGGTGTTGATGTGTGTAGAGCCTCAAAGATTTCGGGACCACTATTAAAAAGTTGTTTTAAAATCGGTGGGAACAAAATGTCATGATATCCTTTATTTTATTGTTTAATGCATTTACACACTCCAATTATTCTGTCACATGAAGGAACTCCAAGTGATGGTAATGAAGTTGATGCTACTACTACAAGAGACTCGATAGTGCTGCCACCGAACGTCTTTCAAGGCATCGACAACAGAGAAAATGTTGGTATTTTCTTCGCACTGTACGACACAGCCAATCTCTTCCCTGTCCGGGAGATGGAGAGTGCAGTGGCTGGAAGAAGCTCAATGGTGGCCTCCTCTGTTTTGGCTGCAACGGTAGGGCCTGGACTATTCTTCAACAATCTCAACCCCAAAGTGGAAATAAACCTGACAATCCCTACCTCATTTGTCAATTTTGTAAGTCAAATGTTCATGTTACAGAGTGTGAATCTGCAGACACATCAACTCATTGGATATTAAAAACAACAACAACAAACAACTTTTGTATAGACTAATTAGCGTACTGTTATAATGTGAGTTACATATTCTGGTAGCCAATATACTAATATACTATACTACTTAGCTATTAATGTAACCAAGATCAACATACCAAATTAACATGCAGAACTTTTAATTCATACACTTATTTTGATGGATGCAGCTTATTCGTGATGGGTCTCAAGTGTGTGTTTCCTGGGACTTCAGTGCAGCAGGAAACCGTGGCAACTGGACCACTGAAGGCTGTGCTAGGATAGCAGTGACCGAGGATGGTATGGTGACTTGTAGATGTGACCATCTCACCAACTTTGCTGTTCTCATTGTAAGTCAACCCTCACTGTGGAAAGGTTCTCAACATTTAGTAGAATATTATTGAGTACTCAACTGGAAATATTCCAACTCTGTTCCTTTCATTTTTACCTTTCCTGGTGTTATCATTGTTAGGTTAATGTTTCACGATAAAAAAATATATCATCAAGGAGTGATCCTTTACTTTACACTAGAATACGGATGGAGACAATGCCCCCTCCCCCTCCTGAAGGATTTTTTAGCATAGCACCCATCCTATGGACAGAGACAACAAAGAGCTCTTAATATAATTATAGATCTGTTGTTTGCTATCTCATCCCAGATGCTTGGGCCTACAGGGCTCAAAATGAAGTTAAAAAAAAAAAAAAAAAAAAAAAAAAAAAAAAAAAAAAAAAAAAAAAAAAAAAAATTTAAAGAGAGCAGGAAGTGGTTTGTGCACAGTTTTGCTGACCTATATATTTATACAATTGTGGTTTTAAATAAGTGGGGTGGTTTACTCAGGCATAGAGTTGTGACCACAACCAGGAAATTTTGAAAAAAAGCTGCACAGGCAGGATTTCACTCTGATCTTCACCAAACTTCCTTATAACCACCCACCATCTGTGTCGGTTGCCCGCGGGACGTAATGGGTCCCGTTGGGCCGCCGGCGTGATCCAACTTGGCGGCAAGGGTGACCCCCACCCAACCCACAATATTTGAGCCCTTTAGGCCCAATCATCTGTGAGGAGTTAGCAAACCAACCGATCTTCACCAAATTGCGTTATAACGTCCCCAGGGTGGCCTCCATCAAACCCTGAAAATTAGAGTCCTTTAGGCCCAATTGGCTGGGAGGAGTTACTGAACAAACAGACAAACCAAAAAATTGAGAATTATTGTAAGATAATATTGTAAGCCAAATGACTTGATAAACACTATTCATGTCTATTGATGAATGGTCACCACAAGATGGCTGACGTAACAATATGCAATTATAATCCAGTATAGCTCCAACCCTCTAAATTTATTTCAACCTTGCACAATATTTGGAAAGCAAGTTTTATAGCTATCGAAGTGATCACAAAAATGATAAATTATAATTTAATTATTTATTAAATGCTCAAATGATTCCAATCAAAATTATTTAGATTTTGTATATGTAAAATTGCCTAGTTTGTCTGCCTGCAATGATTGCTTCCATGCTGGTCTGTTATATATCTCCTGTTTTAGGACTAAGGGTATATTTGTTCTAATTATAAGAGTCCATACATTGCTTTAGGAAAGAAAAATTGCAAAGAGGTGATTGAACTCAAGACCGACCCTGGTGGTGCTGTTTCTATGTCTGCAAGTCAGTTACCTCAACTTACATTTACCCACACATGTTGGTCAGCCTAACACAACTTCAAACCACACCCACAACAATACATGCAGGTTATAAAAAAAAAAATGGGGCACAAGTCAGAACCAAAAATGGGGCAAGTATTAAATGGGCATGGCATAACCTAATCAGGAGTGCAGCAGCTGTTTATTCCCCCCCCCCCCCAAGCTGGGTTCAGGAAAAACTCTAGGATTTTGTGGCAGATGGAAGAACTTTAGCTGATGAAGCTATCAGAGTACAATACAACAGGGAAAACCAGCTGTCCAATCTATTGAGAATGAAGACTAATTGTACTGCAGAAAAAAACAACAATAACAAGGTCTTGGGCAACTGACCTATTGTATGTGCATGTTTGAATTGGTTAAAATAAAACACAGTATTTTCACATTTCTTTTGGAAGTCAAGCACAGTGTGATGGAATGTCATTCCACATTTTAGAGAAAAAGTAAACAACAAAGAAGAGGGAGAAGAGGAGAAAGAAAGAAATGGGGGAATGTAAGGTTTTACAGAGAAAGCAACAGCAACAATTCAAAGAACTGGTCAAACACATACCTACCACCCACTAGCCAACTACAATAGTACGCTATCCTGTGTGAGAGTATACAAGAACTCAATTAAACTTATATCCATTGTTATTCATATATATCTGGTCTGGTCACTATCTTGTATGTCTGCATGACAGGCATGACAGGCATTCATTTTGTGTACGTAGGATTATTAAATGTCTGCTCTTTCTATAACTCTGTTTATATGTGTAACACCTGAGTAAGCAAATATTCTCTAATATTAGTTTATCCACGTGTGTATGTGTTGGTCGGTCAGGATATTTGCTCTAGGGTGAATAAAGGAGGCTGCAGTAATGACTTTGACATGGTTCTCTCTGTCACCACGTATATTGGAGTGGCTCTCTCCTTGGTTGGCTTGCTGATTACCATCATCACATTGCTGTGGTTCAAGTGAGTGTATGTAGACACACAATGTTATATGATGACACACTACAACTTGCAGGGTGTAACATTCACCACATGAGAAAATAAATTCACATTAGAGATTGATTGGGCATATGGGAACGTAGTAGTAGTAGTAGTTGTAGTAGTAGCAGAAGTAGGCATTACTATGTTGTTCCTTGAGACAATGAGGGATGAAGTGTCGACCCTGAATTGTGCAGAGTGAAGTGCCTTAGATGGAGTCGTAGTGGTTAGTGTCAGGTATAGTAGTCTATACATAATAATAATAGTAATAATAACAGCAGCTATCTATGCCAATACAACTTCTGCAGGATGTAAGAATAAAGATGGCTCATTAGTTCACATTTAAAAAATTTTGTACTTGTACTCGATTGGTTGAACTCTGCAGGCAGTGAGTGGATATAGTGCCAGTGGTCTTCTCAACAAGAGATGAATTCCTTGTCAACATAATTAGTTCAATCATAATGTGATTATAATTAATTAATACTACAAATAATTGTGGCCAGAGGCTCATTGCAGCTTTGCTTGCCATAACAAGCCACTGGTTGACAAACCTAAAAACAAAATTTGGCTGGGTACACACCACTTGCTTCCCACCATGGTGTCTTTGAGTTTCTTTTATTCAAAATATGGTAGCACTAAACTTCTTAGTGGTTCTTGGCTCTCCACGTCAAGGCAGCCACCATTGGAGAGGTTAAACCTTTTTTTAATTTTTATTGTGGGCCCATCACACCTTGGTAAGAAAGTAACAAAAGTCGAAGGAAGATTGAGGACTCACTCTTTCCTCTGTACCAGAGTGTGCATGATACCACATGGCATGGCAGAGGTAGGTAAGAGTTCGCCACTCTGCCTCAGGCCCCCACCAATGGTTATGAGCGTAGCCTAGTCATGTGACAGAATTTCGGTTGAAATTTGTTGAGGGTTTTACATGTATATACTTACTATTTATGCTACGACTGTTGTTATTATGACTATAACTGGCACTATTACTAGATGTTGAGGCAACTATATTTTTTCCGGAAAAAAACAGTTGTAGGTAAAACTGAGATGTTCGATGTTTTTATTTAGCTTGTATATGAAGAAATTATTGTTGGTATGAAATTAATATAATCACTTCAACATTGCACACGAGTATTTAGAGTTAGCTGCTGCTAAGCCATCAATTTCTGAATCATGATCGAGTCATTAAAGAACAACAGTTTTTTTTTTCATGAGCACTGGTGAAATAAAGGGTAAGGCATTGACATTTATTTTTCTGTGTTTCTGTGCATAGGAAACTGAGGGCTCGTGATGCGTCCAAGTACCACATCCAACTCTGCGTTGCCATCGCTTTCATGCTAATTGTGTTTGTGGCTGGAGTAGACCAGACAGCGGTAATTGGTGGATGCATGGCCGTGTCTGTCCTTCTCCACTACTTCACCTTAGCATCCGTACTGTGGATGTTGGCTGAGGGTCTCCTCCTGTTCCAGAAACTGGTATTTGTCTTTCAGAAAGTCACCAAGAAGGGGATCATCATCACTTCTCTCGCCTGCTGGCGTGAGTTAATCAAATTGATTTATATATTTTTAAATATTAAAAAAAGATAGCAAAGAGTTATTTATTAACAGGATATAATATATTTTGTGATATTTTAGCAAGAATGATCGTCATATTTGGTCTCTTATCTATTTTTAGTGAGTCCAATTATCCCAGTGATGATACCTCTAATTATTGACTTGGCCAATGGCAGTGAAGCTTCTGATGACATCATCATCAATAGAGAACGATTGTAAGTTGTCATCTCTACTGCTAGTAAATTCATAATAATAAGTGCACAACACTACAGTAGTGATGTGCACAACACTGCAGTACAGTAGTGATGTGCACATCTCTATAGGGCCTTTATTTTTTTCGTAAGATTTTATTGGCTGGATTTAGTGACTAGTGAAGCCAATAGAACATTAGAGATAAAATTTCCGCAGTCTTTCTATAACATAGCTTATTAATCCTGCTAATTATTTCTTATCTTTCCTGCAGTTGTTTCCTTAATAACGTCTTTGCATTCTGGTTGTCTTTCCTGGCACCAATATTTGGAGTAATTTCAGTCAATGTTGTCATCTTCATCATCGTCATAGTCATATTAATTAGACATACTCGAGGGTCAATGGCTCGAAAGAAAGAAACCATGTCAACTAAAAAAGCCGTTCATCTCATAATCAGTATATCAGGAATCATGGTCATGCTTGGCATCTCATGGTTATCTGCTGCCCTCACTATCACTGTTCGAGAAGTAAATCTAGCTGGTCAAGTTATATTCGTCATTTCCACCTCTTTTCAAGGATTTTACCTCTTTTTGTTCCTTTGCGTCCTTAATCAAGAGGCTCGTGAGTCTTGGAGAGAACTGCTGAGCGGTGGTCGGTATAAATCGACTTTTCTCAACCCCACTCTGAAAAAGAGCAAGATTTCTTCAAGTGAGAATAGAGACCCTAATAAGTACCAGTACACCAGCCATCATGCCTCAGCAGACTACAGCTCAAGGACCGCTACCACTAGTTTGCTCTCATCCAGTAAGACTAGATCTTCTGGTGTAGATTCAGAGTATTTTGACAAGGAAGATGAAAGCAGTGTTTCCAATATCTATTCTCAGCCAGCACACTCAGATGAAGAAGTTAAGAAAAAGGACATGTCTGAGATTATTGACCAGAAAGATAAGAGCCATGAGTCCAGTTCCAAGCCAGCACACTGCGGGAGAGAAGAAGAGAAAAGGGATGTGTCTAATGATCTCAACATGAAGAAGCCCAACAATACCAATGACAGTGAACTGGATGAACTGTTGGGCATTAGTTTCCAACCTGATGAGACTCGAGCAGAGGTAGTGGAGACTAAGATTGATCAAGGAGATGATAAAAGAGGAGTGAAGGAAGTATCTGTAGAAGTTGATGAAATATTCATAGAATTCACTGATAAAGATATATAAATTAATAGACTGATACTAATTGTCAATGAATAGCTACAGTATAAAATTGAGATGCACATGTATATGTCATGTACATATAGATATACAAAATATTTTTATTACATATTTTAGATTATGATTACAGCAATTTTTAAAAAATGTGAAATGAACTTATGATACTATATCTCTGACAGGATATAATACATGTTAACTAATATTGATGTAAATAAATTTTTGATCATAATAATAAAACCTTCATACTAAAAAGGAAGTATCAATCGGCAGGAAAGCCAATAGTTGGGGGTTATTATCAGATATTTGGTCAATCTGGGAATGCGAAATTTCTTCACAAATGTGTTGATAATGGTGTCTAATAACACATGAACAGATTTAAAGATAACTCCCTTAAGAAGACCCATGATAGCTGACCAAAGTTGGGGTACCTGGAACATTACTAGTGAAACATTGAAAATGTTTGTCCCTACCTGTGAGGGGTCAAACTAGGGTTGTTTCTTTTAGGATTCTGAATCGATTGATGACATATTTGTTTTGCACCAAAACCACTGCTTGATGTAAAGAAGCCACACCCACCCACTTGATCTATATATCCCACTATATATAGTTCACAAATGTCTGTCTGTAAGCATTAGTAATACTATTTTTTACCTATTTCTCCTAATTATGCTCACTGACAAACAATTGTTACAATATAAAAAAGAATGGCATAATCAATTCGAAACATTTTAACAGTTGAAATTATGTATAGTCATGACATCAGCTAAGTGTATCACTATTTTAAAAGTGAAAATTGAGAGGTGTGGACAAGCTGTTACTGTGATGCAATCAGTGACTCTAATGTATAATCTAAAAGGTCTTTTATTTATTCTTTCCTGAGGTTTACCTATTTTCCCTTAAACTCTACCTATTTCACAGCATCATTTTCCCCAAAACTATGCCAGCACATGGGCAAGCATATGCATAGAATTTTGTGAGTTCACCAAGGTGAAGTCACAAGCTCCTGTGTGTGTGTGTGTGTGTGTGTGTGTGTGTGCGTGTGTGTGTGTGTGTGTGTGTGTGTGTGCGTGTGTGTGCGTGTGTGTGTGTGCGAGCATGTGCATGTGTGTGTGTGCGAGCATGTGCATGTGTGTGTGTGCTCACAAATGGAGTCTACCAGCTAGTATGCAGACAAAAAAGAAAAATAAATCAAGGAAAACAATAATAAAAAAAAGTTGACTAAAGCAAAAGAACCCTATACACATAGATGGACGGAAAATTAATAGACCCTGAAATATACTATAGAATACATATAATAGCATTGAAGTAAAAATTAAGGGACATTGAAGTGGAGAGGGACAAATTTGGCAAATCCACACTGACATCTATGTGATGTATTCTCTCACTACTTTTCAATTTAATATGTTAACCTTGGTCTCTTAATATATGCAAACACTATACCCTGTGAGTATGTATATTGTTGTCTTGTTGGGAAGCACACCTCACAGGCTTTCAAAGTAGTTGTCCATTTCCTTTCCCTCAACTATGATTACGCTTTTTTTTTTCCTGTTTTACCTCGGAAGATCTTAGGGGGTGGAGTTTAGTCTCGCTAGCCGTACCCTTTATCCTCTAAATCGCTAGACCTTTTCCTCCATGCTGGCGGTTTAGAGGGTAAAGGGTCTAGCTAGCGAGATTAGATGGAGTTGGGATTTGTAGAAAAGGTTGATAACCCCGAGGAAATAAGTAATCCTTTTCATACTAGCAAAGTTGGAGGGAAGCCAGCATGGCTGGACTTTGCCAGAATCCCCTCCACAGGTTTACTCACGTGCAGCCTGTGTGGGAAGCCATTGATTCATCTTCTTCAAATACAGTCCTCGCCTCATACCTCGTGCAATAAAGATCGCCACAGAACCCTCTATCTCTTCCTGTGCACGAATCCAGACTGCTACTCCTCTGAAGATTCCACTCCTTGCTTTATGGCGCTGAGGTGTGAGCTTGAGGTTGTCATAAATGACTATGAGAGTCCAGATTGCCTTGCAGAACCAAATGACAGTTCACCTAGCAACCTTACCAACAGTGAGGAGGATGGTAACACATGTATAGATACAGAACCAACCTAACACATGTATAGATACAGAACCAACCTCCACTTGCTCAGAATCTAATAGCATATCGGCTTCTATGAGGAAAGATATGGAGATTTCTACTGCAGCAATTACTCTCTGTATTGTGTGTGGAGGCAGCGGCCCAAGTCATTGTGGCAGCTGCAAGGTGGCCCACTACTGCTCCAGGACTCACCAGCTGCATGACTGGAGGGTCGGCCACAAGGAAGCATGCTCCTCACTTGCCCAAGGTCAAGGTTCACTGCATACATTGAACTATGACCCATCACTAGGAGTGCTCTTGCCGGAGCTGGAGATAGTGACTGAGCTGGAGTCCTCGTCCTGCCAGGAGGGAGGTGGAGAGAGGAGTGAGGACGAGAGGATGCAGGAATATCATGAGTATATGAGGAGGAAGGAATGGCAGGGGCAATTGCTGGAGACTGGAGGAGAGGAACTCCAGAAAGCTGCCACAGCTAGTGAGGATAAACTATTCCAGAAATTTAAAGAGAGAATATCTGCAGAGCCTTCTCAGGTATGGTGAGTGGGTGGGTGGGTGAGTGGGTGGGTGAGTGGGTGGGTGGGTGGGTGAGTGACTGCATTGGTCTTGGTTCAATGTCATTGTCAAAAAAAAAACAGAATTATTTTTTACTTTATGTAAACAATTGCTAAAATGATGATATTTGAAAGAGGCGAGCTTTTAGAACATTTTCTATCTTACGCGATTATCCCCTTATACCTACCACACTCACGTGATGAGGACGTAGCCAGCCTCTCTACTCCTGGAGAGAGGCTGGGCAAATAAGTATACCCAAGCCGTACTGTTGGACACATTTTACAGCAACTGCTAACAAATTGCCAACTGGCCATATTCAAGCACTATCATAGCATCTCTGCAGCAATGGGAACTGGTATAGAAGAAACAAGGATCACAGCTGATCTTTATTGGTGTTTCTAGTAGGTAAGTCTCCTCCACCACCTACACACAGCATTGCTCAGCCCACCGCTAGCTTCTGCTTGGAAGAGGCCTAACAGGCGGAGCTTTGCAGGTCGGTTGTATTTTTTCTCCTATTTCTGCAGCTGAGCTTTGCTGTTTATTTTCAGCCCAGCCCACCTTTTCCATAATGGTATTCATTGGCATGACTCCCAAGTTAAGTTAGCCAGAGAATATTTTGTATTGACCTGCAATTACCGTAAATCTGGAGGCAATTAAGGGTTGTCTAATTATGTCAGTTTCCTCCCTTGAGGAGACGTGGCAGTCCTATGACCTGACAAGCCATTGGCATCATCTCTCTATACTGGCTCTTTCTGCAGCTCTCCTGACCACACATGGCAGAGCTTGACCTCTGACTTCTTGTGAACCTTTGTCAAATTATAAATAGTTTGATCCATATTGTGAATATTATGTCATTTAATGAGATAAGGAGGCTGGAGTTCTAATGATATGTCCATCCATCCATCCATCCATCCATCCATCCATCCATCCATCCATCCATCCATCCATCCATCCATCCATCCATCCATCCATCCATCCATCCATCCATCCATCCATCCATCCATCCATCCATCCATCCATCCATCCATCCATCCATCCATCCATCCATCCATCCATCCATCCATCCATCCATCCATCCATCCATCCATCCATCCATCCATCCATCCATCCATCCATCCATCCATCCATCCATCCATCCATCCATCCATCCATCCATCCATCCATCCATCCATCCATCCATCCATCCATCCATCCATCCATCCATCCATCCATCCATCCATCCATCCATCCATCCATCCATCCATCCATCCATCCATCCATCCATCCATCCATCCATCCATCCATCCATCCATCCATCCATCCATCCATCCATCCATCCATCCATCCATCCATCCATCCATCCATCCATCCATCCATCCATCCATCCATCCATCCATCCATCCATCCATCCATCCATCCATCCATCCATCCATCCATCCATCCATCCATCCATCCATCCATCCATCCATCCATCCATCCATCCATCCATCCATCCATCCATCCATCCATCCATCCATCCATCCATCCATCCATCCATCCATCCATCCATCCATCCATGGTGTCTGTATTTTAATGTCCAATTATTCTATCCTTTTGTTGCTTCATTCAGACCGTGCTTTTGTGTAGAGGCATTCCCTGGGGCTAGTCCTTGCTGTGTGCGGTCTTAACAGCACTTGGAGGGTTGGGTGCATGTGACTGAAGAGAATGGTTACAACCACTGTGTGTGTGTGTGTGTGTGTGTGTGTGTGTGTGTGTGTGTGTGTGTGTGTGTGTGTGTGTGTGTGTGTTGGCCACATGTGCAGGTGCTGCGTTATCAGCGAAGAGGTGGGGTACCTCTCTATGTGTCGGGAGAGATCCCCAGAACTGCAGACATTCCCAAGTGTGGGTGTGGTTATGACAGGACCTTTGAACTGCAAGTAAGCATTGATGGTATTCATTCACACCCCATTTCTTAATTTGTAGGCAAGACAGATCCACTGTATACCATTTATACTGCCTAACCCAAAACATCCGTACATACTAATCACATTCCCCTTAACATCACATGGCACTAACCACCACTGATGTGAACTACTGCACAACACTGAACATGATATGACTAAGTTAATGATGAAAGCTAAAGGTTGTAAACTTCTCTAGTGGATGCATGAACTATTGTGTTTAGTCCAATCATAGTGTGTGTGTGTGTGTGTGTGTGTGTGTGTGTGTGTGTGTGTGTGTGTGTGTGTGTGTGTGTGTGTGTGTGTGTGTGTGTTGTGTGTGTGTGTGTGTGTGGTGTGTGCGTGCGTGCGTGCGTGCGTGCGTGCGTGCAGGTGATGCCCCAGCTACTATGTCATCTGAAATTGGACCGATGTTCTGTGCGTGACTCCATGGTGGACTGGGGGACATTGCTGGTGTACACGTGCAGTGCTGATAGCTGCCAGCTTGGTGAAGGATACCACAGGGAGTTCATATGGAAGCAGGACATCTCTTGAACCATCAGCCGTTATCTACAAGTGTTTTTTGTTTTTTTTGTAGTCATAAACTTTTTCGACTTTTATTGAGCTGAAACAGTTCCACCATCAACTAGAGTTTGCTCATGGGGAAAAGCTTGGAGGTCGTGTGTATTTCATGCTGTTCAATTTGTGTGTGTGCGCATACGATATATGGCATCCTTGGATGTCAATTGTGATGGTCCCATTCAGTAGTGATTCACAAGAATCTTCAACAATAAATAAACTCCTTGGGGTGTGGAGGGAGAAGTGATGATTATCTTTGTTCATTGTGCCCTGGAACAGATACTGACTGACATAAATAAGACGTCATTACAAGAGTAGCCGTTTATCTTTACCTTGCTACTTCACTTACTTAAAATAAATAATTTCTAAGCTCTAAAAAATACCCAGAGAGGCATGGAGGTAGGTAATTCTCAATACAAGACTTTCATATAAGTCAAGCAGGTTCAGGGGTTGGTCTAGTAGTTCTAGATGGAACTCCACACAAGAAATGGTGTCAATGCAACTGCTAGAGGAAGTGAAATCCAGTCTACTAGGGCCAAGAAAATAACCATTTGTACGAATATTTAGTTCAAGAAATGCAATGCTAGAGGATTAACATGATTTGTTCAATGATTCTTACACTTGATGCTTCACTAAAAAAAATTAAAAAAAAATCACTGCTGCATACTAATTAGTAATTACAAAGAACAAAAAAAGAGGGAAGTAAACATACTAATTGGACAGTTATAATTTAGAGTATATCATTTCTGCCATTTCCTCTGACACGAACTCTACAAAGGCGTGTGGAAAGTGTGCTGGGCAAAGGTTGACATCTTTATCTGGATATCTTGCAGCCATGTTGTGGTAACAGTTCTCAGTGTTCCATCTGTCACCCTGGCCATAATAGAACACAATCTTGTCTATATTTGCATTGATAAGGTCCAATGGAGGTTCAACCACCTCTTCCATTTCCTGTTCAGCCATTTTCAAAACATTATAAATACTTTTTTCATCGATGTTCTTTGCTGCTCTGGTGATGGGCTCCAGGTGCCTCTCTGGAGTTGTGTAGAAGACTCTCGTCAATATGAAGTCCTTAATGAAGTTTGGTGTAAAGCTTGACAGGGCCCACACAAGTCCAGTGAATGGAAGTCTTAAGGAGTGCCACAACATTGGAAGCCATGACAGACCCTTGGGAGACAAAGCCATTTTCTCTACCACAGGGAAAAGCAGGAAGGCCTTGGAGATTTGTGTTGGGGGCAGGTATGCCATCATGTGCAGAAGCATCCAACAGCCTATGGAGTGCCCAATGAGAATTAGGGAGTGTCTGTGCAAAGCCTCTTCCTGGATGAAGGCTAGCTTGTGAGCTATTTGGTCTTGCAGTGTGTACCAGTCAGTGGGGTCTTCAGAGGGCAGGCCATCCTGTCTAGGGGAGGTGGCTGTGGTCTTGTAATGGCCTGGGGAGTGGCCAGCATGGGACACCACTGAGACATCAAACCTGCTTTGGCCCAGGGAGAACAGGCTGCATGCCAAGGGCTCATAGGAGTGGCCCATCCCAGGACTTCCAGGTATGATGAGAATGAGGGGCACACTGCTACTAACTCCCTCCAAGCTGGTCTCACTCCTCAAGGAGAAGACATGGGTTGGAACACCATTAACACACTCAATTGACATCTCCTATGTTGGGAATATAAAAAAAGAGGTGATAACCCCTTTACCAAGAATTTCAAATACTGAATGTTATAGCCTGATGTAGGTAAGGTGTTACTGTTGGTCTTTGCAATCAGAAGCTCAGAGCTGCTGAGCTGAACTCCACTGGACTGGTTTAGCTTCCTCTACTGCTCATGAGTAGGGCAGTAGAGTGTGGTGGTAGGGGGGGGGTGGTGGTGGGTGAATAGAAGTTGACTGGACAGTGGTTCCTCTTTAGTTCACTGGCATTTTAAGTGTCTTGTTTTATGGCAAAGTTTCAATAGCCAATGGGGACTTCCCCTGTTGGAGCTGAAACTTAGCTTGTTAGAAAGGTGACCTGCTATTGGTTATAGGGGGTGAATAATTGCAGCTGGAGCTGACAGGTTTGGTCTAAAAGTTTAGTTTGGAATACATCAAGTTTATTGGTGTATACTAACCTCAATACTGTTCTCTGCAGCTGCATGCAGTGGTTTATATTGTGTTTCAGACAAAATGCTAATGGGTGTAAAGTTTGGACCCCATTTTGTGGCATAGCCAGTACAGGACTTGTCCTAAGGAGACACACTGACATACTCAGACTTGCCGTGTGTGTGTGTGTGTGTGTGTGTGTGTGTGTGTAGTGTGTGTGTGTGTGTGTGTGTGTGTGTGTGTGTGTGTGTGTGTGTGTGTGTGTGTGTGTGTGTGTGTGTGTGTGAGCAGCCAGCAACTGCAAAGAAAAGCTTTCCTTTATGCACATTAGCTGCTTTTGTTTCTGTTAACAAATGTATGAAATAGTCCAGACAATTATAGACAGGAGCCAATGGAGTCTTCCGAATAACCAAACTGGGCAGGAAATCATTTTTTTCCTTCAGAGTCAGTGGAGCAGCTGTTTATAGTGTGTACATGACCCATAAGCATGGGTGCCATAATTATTTAGACTATTGAAAACCACACTTATGTCAAACATTTTGAAGGTACAATTATAAAATGGTGAAGAATATGAAGGACTGAAATCAGTAATGCTATAGCCCAACAATCAGACAACTTGTCAACAATTTTTAAGCCCAATTGTATTCCCTTTCTCTAGAAATGTATTCCGTGGGCAGTGATGGCTGCAAGTAGAGGAGACCAGATCATAACTTACACCTCCACACTGTCAGGAGTGCCAGCAGGTTTACAATCAAACTTTCGGTCATGATTAGGCCAACATCTTGTGTGGTGATGACAACTTTCATCTTCACAAGTTTCAGAGGTGAATGTGGTAATGGTCATTAGCATAACAAGTCAATTTTAGTTTATTAATATTTAATAAGTTTGGCATGCCTAAGTTCAGGCATGTGGACCCAGAAGAACTGTCAAGACCCTATAATTGAACCTGAAGGCAATGGCAGACACCAATCACTCAGTGCCTCCACAAAACCAAGAATTAGAACTCAACATCAACTAACAATAATACAAACACATAAACAGTAAAAATGCAGAAATGAAGATACAGAAATAAAAATGCAACAAGAAGAGCACCACTTGGACCATATATTTCTATGATGTGTATTGAGAAGAGAGTATTTCAGGTCAGAACTGTTGCTGGCCCATGTTGAGTCCCTGGAACATGTTGTCAGAGTTTATGGAGTCTGCCTGCACCTGATCCAAGAGCATGCCAAAGTCCGCAGGACTGTCAAACTCAGAGAGAATGTTGCGATAGATATCTTGTGAGTCCAGCAAGTCCAGCTCAGTGTTGAACAGACTCTCGGGGAACTTCTGACTCTCGTTGTTCCTGGGCTGCGGGGGCACAGCATGTATGCGGCTGTAATCCTCCAGGATTCTCTGAGCAGTGACTGTGTTGTCTTCAACAGCAACGAGTGCCTCTGTGGTCACATGCACAGGGACACATATCATGCAACAACACACTATTAGGATCTGTTGCTGCAATTACGCCCGATATCTCACTACAAATATATTTATGGACATGTGCATCAAGTGTCAGTTAGTGGAGACCAATTGAGAGTGATTGCATTACATTAGTGCCAATCTAATATCCTACACAGACAGACCATTAATCACCAGGTCACTGAGGGGGTGGGATACCTATGAGTATAAAGTATATATCTATATAAATACATGTTCAGTGCAAGTCCATTTTGGATTTCGCTACTTTAAGATGAAGTTAGTTCCATTGGGCCACATATGACATCCTTGGACACGCCTTTCCCTTTTTTTCTTTTCTTTTCTACTTCACTCCACTCCAAGAGGTGAGAGTGCAGAGTTCGGTATTTCCTCAGTATACCACACAACCGTTCGTAACTACTTAACAAGCGAGTATGCTTGTTTGTTTACTTTTACATGTGTGTGCATTCCAAACACACATACCTAGCTTATAACCACACCCATTGTGATAGTAAACATACCGTCTGAGGTGGATGTCGTGCAGACAGACAGAGGCACAGGCTGCAGTTGACCAGATGGAGGCAATGGAGCAATGGCCGCCATACTCTCTATAGCTTGCTACACACACACACACACACACACAAATGACTATGAGAAGGGAAGTGTGTGGATATCTGTGTGGGCACATGCTGGATGGAATTGCACAGTCACCAACATGGAGAGCTCATATAAACTCATTATTGTTGTTATGTTTTGTTGTTGCTGAACTAGTTGTGAATAACTAATTACTGTCTACAGAGTCGCAATGAAGTTGTCACTTGCCACAATTGGTGGTTAAGCGTCCACAGCTGCTGATTTCAACAATTTACGGGTTATATAGTAAAGGTCATCAAATATATATGGTAAAAGATTGCTGTACATATGGTAAAGGTGAGTAGTTCAGATGAGGAATGCATTCAGATGGCCAGTTGCACATGTGCAGTGAGGAGGAGCAATGTCCTGTACTTACATTACTTGAAGGGGGCACGAAGTCAGCCTGGTTCTGGATTGTCATCTGCACGTACTTCTCTATCCTCTCCATCTTGTCACTCATTGTGTGTGCATTGTTCATACCACTCAGACCAACAGAACTGCTGGCGGCTGACACAGAGTCTGCGTCACACGGAGACACAGCAGGAGATGCCCTCGTCTCCACGGAGGAGCTGCAGCAGCAACATCACAACAACAACAAAAGTGAAGGTTGTTGTTTCATAAATAGGAATAACAACATGTGACATGCAAGTGAAACCACTCCCCCTCTCACCCAACCCTCACTGCCACTGCTGCAGCGCACAGAGACATGGCTAAACAGGTCAGAGAGAGAGAGAGATTAACAATTGTAAGATGAAACATGTCCCAACCATTGAACAAGACCAGTTCCCTCAATCTGCTTAAAAAATTTCAGTTCCATCAATCAATATGAGATGTCCATTGTCATTGGAGCAGCCATGACACCACCTGCTCTGTTTCTCTCCCTCTCCATGAAGGAACACAACTAATAATAGATCTCAAATGACAATCATTACCCATTACCATATACTTTCGCCCTTTCAAACACACAGACACTCATACACACACACCCTTCAGAGTATTTGACATGTTGGAGACAGAGCTCCCTTCCCAGTACCTGAGAGTGGTGACGTTGGTGCAGACGATGTACTCGACCAGCTGGGAGAAGGGGTTGGTGAAGGAGAACGCCTTCATGGCCAGGGACACCCACTGTTGGCTCCTGGCCAGAAACCTGTACTGCACTGTGGCCATGGGAGTGCGCTGCTTCAGGGCTGCCACACACCAAGGGGGGGGGGGGGGGGGGGGGGGGAGAGGGGGATGGGGGGAGAGGGGGATGGGGGAGATTGAAGATAGTGGGAGAGAACATGGAGAGAACATGGCAAACATTTTAATTTTTAACAGCTCAAAAGTTAGCACATAGAAAAGGTTCTGTAGTGAGAGCATGTGATTGAGTATGTAGCACACAGGAACAGCACATATGATTGAGTATGTAGCACACAGGAACAGCACATGATAATGTCAACTGCAAATGTCACTCTGGGTCACACGCACGCACACACACAATAAAACAATGTGAGATAGTTACCAATCATTACAGAGATTATAAAAACTGATACATGTGTAAGAATATGGCATGCAGACCTTCACTACATTAAGGTGTTGACACCTGAATGACAGACAGACATACAGACACTCACCCACCCACCCACCCACGCACACATAGACATCAGGTGAAGGAAGTGTAAAATTGGTACAGATGTTCCTAATAATAACTCTGATGAAATATTGCCATGGTTACACAGGAACATGCCCACACCCCTTACCACCATGGTGGAGGTGGACCATCTTCTGGCGGTCGTCAGGATGGTAGTAATCGTAGGACAGCTGTCCGTCCGGCCAGCTCCTGTGGCATGTAGCCCAACACCCCTGTCACCCTGCACCAAGGAGAGGGGGGGGGGGGCATCAACAGGTGACACGCACACACACAAACGCATAGAGTTTGGGCCATGCACTCCTGAACACTATTTGACTGTCCGGACACTTGTGACATTGTCCACTGTGTGCGGTGGACTACTAGGCCAGTCTATGTAACTATTAAGGTATGCTGTAGTCAGCCATGTGTGTTATCACCCACATGTGTTGTAACACTTATGTTCCAATTCATGCATGTACAGGTACACTCCACAGTCACAATAGACAGACTCTCTCTCTCCTGTACTGACCTTGGGTCCACATATGTAAACCTTCCGTCAACACCAACGCGAACTATGAACTCATTCCCAACTTGGTCCACTTTATTGCTCTGAACGTTATCCCCAAAATGCTGTAATCTAGCAACAGCCACAAGACATGCCCCCAAGGAAGAGTCCTCAACCTTTAGAGCTTGTTTCTCTGCAGCGGTTAGGTGACTGGGGAAGAAAATGGATGATCCTAACAATGGTAAAGTTCTGTGACGAGTGTGCATTCACAGTGTTAGCATGTCATATCATGTGACTAGTGTGCATGTCAGTGTTCATATGTCACATCATGTGACTAGTGTGCATGCCACAGTGTTCAC
Source organism: Lycopodina hypogea (assembly GCA_963969325.1). NCBI lineage: Eukaryota > Metazoa > Porifera > Demospongiae > Poecilosclerida > Cladorhizidae > Lycopodina > Lycopodina hypogea. The sequence goes on from OZ017786.1 coordinate 14,823,473, forward strand.
ATGTCCAGTGGAAGCTAAAACTACATGTATATAGTTTATAAACTTCAACTGGAGTGGTGGCTTGCCCCTCCCCCACCCCCAATGAGAATAAGATAATGTACCAAAACATGTTAAAAAATAAACATGATTGAAGCATAACTAAGAAATTGTCTGTGAAAAGGGGGTTCATTATTTCCAATGAAGACAGTCGTGTGTGTGTGTGTGTGTGTGTGTGTGTGTGTGTGTGTGTGTGTGTGTGTGTGTGTGTGTGTGTGTGTGTGTGTGTGTGTACATACGTATGCACACACCAACCGTATAAAGCCGGTACAGTGTAGAGCAGCGTAGTGGAAAGGAGTGCATTGTTGGGAGGAACCTGGCAACATGGTGTCGTGGTTGCTGTCGTCTACCTCAGGAGGCGTGGAAGCAGTGGACAGGGCGGCCGCCACACTCGACACGGACCTGCGCTCATTCATCTTCTTGACTCGACACAGAAATGACTTCCTCAGGCCATTGCCGGGCTGAGGGGCAGCTGTAACCAATCAAGGAGTGCTATCAACATTTGGTGGGAACATATGAGGTGGACACTATTCCATCAATATACACACAGACATGTACCCTATCAACATCAGGTGGGAACAACTATCAACATAGGGTGGGAACAACTGCTATCAACATCAGGTGGAACTACTTCAATCAACATTAGGCAAGCTGGACCGTGAACTCTGTCCACTTTGGTCCACCCACCCACCCACCCACCCACCCACTTACATGTAGAAGCACTCTGCTTCATGTTGACAATCTTCTTAGCTTCGTCTCCATCAAAGCTGGTCAACTGCTCCTTCACCTTCTCTATATCCTGCAGAAGAACACACACACACACACACACACACAATCATTGTCACATATGAATAAGTAACTCTTGATAATTCTGATCAAATGAGCCTAACTCCAAATAAGGTTCTTTTCAAATAAAGACATAATCTCTAAATAGAGAGCACTGAGGTGTGTCCACCACACCAGCAGGAGGAGAGGGCAGGAAGATCCTCTGGAGCAGCACCACAGAGCAGTGCATGATGAGACACACACACGTGCACACACACATGCACACACACATGCACACACACATGCACACACACATGCACACACACGTGTACCTTGGGGTGCAGCATGTTGTACAGGCAAGATCCTATCCAGTTCTTAGGCTCCTCGTTGAGGATGGCTAGGATAGTGTCCGACACAAACAGGATGTTGCCCTGTGTGCACTCCAAGATGAGCATGAACCCATTAGCAGCCTGCCAACAAACAAACAAACAAAACAAACTTCAATAAAAAATAAGACTTTTGAAACTCGTGAAGACAAGCTACGTAAATACTTGAGTAAGATTAAAAAGATGCCTACTGCATGGTGCATGCATACTCCAGCTCCATATAGAGCACACCAGTATTCACAGAGTACATGTACCCAAAACATTCAATATGGAAGTCCTGCTGGAGGTATCACCTTGTCATTGACACGATTGCAAGCACAATTATGACCACAACAAACACCAATAACATGTGATCATACATGTCCAGGCAACATCTCCCAGTCATTCCACACAACATGGCATGTTGATATGCCACACCCACCTCCACCACCAGCTGCTTCAGCTCCTCGTCGGAGAGGAAGCCGGAGGAGGCATGAGGGTCTCCCCGCAAGTTCTTCATGTGGTCCACCGTCATCTTGAGGATGGAGAGTTTGTCTAGCCGCCGAGGTACAGCAGTGCAGGCTGGGATCATTTGGGCCAGCTCCGCCATGTAGCGGTTCATACGCTCACGACGCCTCTTCTCCACCTCGCAATGTTGAGAACGCCTGATAGCAAACATAACACAGTGTGACAGCATGTCACATTGTAGGTTAGAGATTGACATGCACTAACACATTGCAGGTTATAGATTGACATGCACTAACAGCACACACATTAGTCCAAATGATGCTATAATGTAATCAACACCATGGTAGACCTAGTAAATACATATTTGGCTGAAGAAAATGAGCTCAAGTAAAGGTTGGGAGACCTTGTGTGTGGATGGGTAAGGGGTGGAAGACCACATATGACGATGGGTAAGGGGTGGGGCCATGTATATCGACACATTCATATAACTGTCACAACAATCACGGCTCACTAGCTAAAGCATAATAACCCAATGACAGCAAATTCTGGGGGAGAATGTGTTTATAGCCCTAGCCCCCCCCTCCATATATTCTTGTGCAGATGAAGGGCCTAATGTGTGTGATGGTATTATAGCTGCAATGATGCCTTCAGGTAAACCAGTTGCACCCAACACTCAATGAAATAGAACACGTCCTTCATAGCTTTGCACCCTCAGAGAGCGACCACAGTCTGGTGCATTTGAAACAATTACATTACACCAAATCTAATCCAGGAAATAGGTCCTGATAAAAAGGACCTATTGGGTTGACCCCGAACAATTATTTAGGATTGGTGGGGCTTATCCTCCTGGAAACAAAGTAAAAAAAGAAAAGAAAAGAAAAAAAAAAAAGAAAGAAAAAAAAAAAAAAAAAAAAAAAAAAAAAAATATATATATATATATATATATACACACACACACACACACACACATATAAATAAAAAATTAAAAAAATAAAAAGGGAAGAGAAGAAAAAAAAGAAGAAAGAATGGCTATGCCCAAAATGTCATTGCACCAATCAAGGCTGATAAATGTTCAGTAACTGTATTGTGTGTGTGTGCCTGTACTGATCAGCATTCAGTAATTATATTCACATGTGTGTGTGCATCTTGAGTTGGGCCAGTAAGAACCTAATTGTTCAGGCATTTGATGGCAAAGCCACTCAGTGTACAAAACTATACCTCAAACACTTAAAAAAATTTCACTCTACTGGAGCAAGACATGCACATCTATCTTACCTATAGCTCGCCACACGGCTGTAAGGATTTTGATGAAACTTGGCAGATATGAAACTTGGGAGTGGGGAAGTAATTTAGGCTTGGTCCCACCTGGCCACACCTCTTGCGGGTGTCTCATCCAAAAATGTCAGAAATAGTGCTTATATGGTGACTTCGCTGTTCTTAGATACCTAGGGCTTGCAGCTGCTACACTTTCTTTTTGTGTCTATTATCAATCTTTTAAGAATGCCTCACCAAAAGGACCAAATGAGTAACTTGGAAACCATGGCAACTTATTCACATTATAAAGATCCCTGTGATCCACAGTACAGCACCTTATTTGTCTGCTCCTTTGTAGCGAAATCTCTCCAATGTAAAACTTAAGAAGCAAGTTGTAGTAGCCTCACAATGGATCTAAGTCCACACGCTTGTATCCCAGTAATCAAAGGATTGAAAGAAAGCTTTTATTGAAAATGACAACTTGACAGCAACAGACATGCAGCAACAACTCAATTCTACTCGACAGACAATGACAGTAGAACAAAAGGTATTTGTAAAAAAATGAATAAAAGAACTAGTTCATCATGAAACCACACTTATGAATAACATTAACATTAAATGAATAATAAGGATAATCAACAGTCACCACACTCCCTCCCGTTAATTTGGAAGAGCCGGTCTTTCAATTCGGATTAAAAGGAAGATTTGGTTTGTACCGATCTGGAGGTTGACGGATTCTTGTTGATCTACGTAGCGTCGACATGTTTGATCCTGTATCCCCTTGTAGAGGATTAGACGATGTAGCAACGATCGGATTGGACGATGTAGTAACTATCGGATCGGATGAAATCTCAGCACTGGTAAGTGGTTCAGATGCTGGAGTATTTAGAGGATTGGTACCAGATAAAGGAGTATCCTCAACGAGTGGAATGTCGGAAGATATAACTCGACTTCTGATGTTATCAACATGCCTACGCCTGGTTGTTCCATCTTGCAACTGAATTACGTAAGAAAGAGGACCTGTCACTTCTGCCACTGAACCTGGTAACCATTTAGGAGACTTTCCTGTGAAGTTCTCTGCAAAGACAACTTCTCCAACTGCAAAAGTGCGAGTTGGTTTAGAGTTGTCGTGGGACAGCTTTTGTTTAGCTTGTCTATTCCCAACTTTCAGCGACAGATCTGGACGTAAATTATCCAAAAGAGAACGTGGGCGACGACCCATGAGTAGCTCTGCTGGCGCTATGCCAGTTGTAGAGTGAGGCGTTAAACGATATGTTAACAGGAACTTGGATAGCCTCTCCTGAATTGGAAGGTCATGCATTCGCTCGACTGCTCTCTTAAAGGTCTGGACTGCTCGTTCAGCTAAACCATTGGTTGAAGGATGATATGGAGCGGATGTAACATGGTGAATGCCATTCCTATCCATGAACTGGCGGAATTCAGCACTAGTGAAACTTGGCCCATTGTCAGTAACAATCTTTTGAGGCAACCCATGGGTAGAGAAAATCACACGAAGTTTCTCAATCGTTTTACTTGAAGTAATTGACGTCATTATTTCGACGTCCATCCATTTAGAGTGTGCATCCACTAGTACTAAAAAGTTTTTACCAAGAAAAGGACCAGCAAAATCCAAATGCAATCTGGACCATGGTTTACTTGGCCACTCCCAAGGATGGAGCGGAGCCACTGGTGGAGATGGTCTCGATTCTTGACACACTTGACATTGCTTAACAATTTGTTCAATCTCAGAATCCATCTTTGGCCACCAAATGTAACAGCGTGCAAGGGATTTCATTTTGCTGCAACCAGGGTGAGTGGAATGTAGTTCATTCAAGACAGCCAGCCAGCCGACCTTGTGGTGGAACAACCACCCGAGCTCCCCAAAGCAGACAACCATCAATGACACTTAACTCCTGTGCTCTGGACTGGTAAGGGGTAAATCGCTCGTCTAACTTGGTCACAGGAAACCCTTGTAAGACAAATTGTCTGACTTGAGAGAGAGTAGGGTCCTTAGTGGTCCACCTCTGAATGTGAGGACAGCTAATGGCTGTAGTAGATAAGTGATCCATGACATGTATGGCATCTCCAGCAAGACCATCATGGAAAGACATGTCAGGTTGTGGAAGTCTACTTAAAGCATCAGCATTGTTAAGAGATTTCCCTGCCTTGTACAGAATGCTGTACTGGTAGGCTGCTAGAGTCAGAGCCCATCTCTGGATCCTTGAAGATGCCATGACTGGAATGCCTTTGATCTCACTGAACAAAGAAGAAAGTGGTTTGTGGTCTGACTGAATAGTGAAATGTGTACCATAAATATAATTATGGAACTTTTTAACTCCAAAAATGATTGCTAAGCCTTCTTTTTCAAGTTGTGAGTATTTCTTCTCTGCTTGGTTCAAAGTACGTGAAGCAAATGCTATTGGTCTCTCCTGACCATCACTCATTTGGTGCGAAAGCACAGCTCCAAGGCCATACTGAGAAGCATCACATGCCAAAACTAGAGGTTTGGAAAAGTCAAAATGAACAAGTAGAGCATCTGTCTGTAGTGCATCCTTAGCTAATCGGAAAGCTTCATCTTGAGAATCACCCCAGACCCATCTAACTTGCTTACACAGTAACTTATATAGAGGTGCAAGTTTAGAAGAGAGGGTTGGCAAAAATTTACTGTAATAGGTTAGCATACCTAAGAAGGAACGGAGTTCAGTAACATTTTTGGGCTTAGGAGAATTTTTAATTGCCCTAACTTTCTCTTGAGTTGGATGAAGACCTTGAGCATCAATGATGTGCCCAAGATACTCTATCTGAGGAAGCAGAAAAGAGCACTTCTCTTTGTTAAGACGTAACCCAGCTTCAGAAAGACGTTGCAACACCTGCTGCAAGTTTTCAATATGTTCAGTGAAGTTTGGACCAGTAATCAGGATGTCATCCAAATAAATGGATACCCCCTTAAAACCCCTTAATAGAGTCTCCATAGCTCTTTGAAAAATTGCAGGAGCTGAAGCCACTCCAAAGGGCAACCTGTTGTATTGGAACAGTCCCTTATGGGTATTGACAGTTAAATACTCTCTGGATCCCTCCTCCACTGGAATTTGTAAATAGGCATTTGCTAAATCCAACTTGGAAAAATATTTTCCACCAGACATATTAGAAAACAGTTCCTCAATCCTAGGAAGTGGGTAAGATTCTGTGTGTGATGCCTGATTGATTGTGGTTTTGAAATCACCACAAATTCTGACAACACCACTCTTTTTCATGACTGGTACAATGGGTGCAGCCCACTGAGAGGATGTAACAGGGGATATGATTCCTAGGTTGGTTAATCTATCCAATTCATCCTCCACCTTTTTCTTTAAAATGTAAGGAACTGTACGAGGTTTTAAAAACCTTGGCTTGACATCTGGTTTCAGATGAAGTTTGACAACATGACCTTGCATGCATCCCAGATTATCATTAAACACATCAACATTTTGGTTGAGCATACTCTGTAATGGCTCCCATGACTGAGCAAGGTGGTTAACCTCTCCAAGTGTAACTGTAAAATGATCTAACCAATCTCTACCCATCAAGTCTGGTCCCTCCCCCTTAACTACATGAATACATAATCTCTGTTCCTGAGTATCATACCTTGCATTGACTTTTGTAATTCCCAGGACTTTGATGACCTCACCAGTGTAAGTCTTGAGGGTGACATGGGATTCCTCCAAGGAAGAGATATCAGTTTGTTGAGCGATGTCTTGATAAGTTTTCTCACTGAGGATGGACAGAGATGCACCAGTGTCCAATTCCATGTCGACATGTATTCCATTGATGCTCACATCCAGTACCATAGGTTGACACGACGTAGTACGCACTGGAAACATACCATACGAATCTTGAACTGAAGCTTGAACAAACTCTTGAACTCCATCATGATCCACCTGATCATCTTGCATATATAGATTCTTTTTATGACCAGGGTTAGGCTTTGCAATAGTAATGTCAGATTTTGACCTACAAACCTTGGCTAAATGGCCTTTCTTCTTGCAACAACGGCAAATTGTATCTTTAAATTTGCACACTGGGGCAAGATGTGGTCCCCCACACCTGTAACATTTTGGAGTACTTTTCTTGCTTGCCAATCTCTTGGCCCCTTCAACAACAGGTAGCCCAGAGGAACTGTAGTGTAGTTCTGGCGAATTGGCTGAGCTGTTTTTAAGAATTTTATTATTCTTCTCAGCAGCTTCAATAGCCTGTGCTAGGTCAAAAGCGTTTTTGAACGAGAGGTTCTTCTCGGACAGGAGGCGCTGCTGAATGCCGTCATGGTTCACTCCACACACCAACCTGTCCCGAATCATTTCTTCCATAGCGTCACCGTAGCTACAATGTTCGGTTAGTTTGCGTAATGCTGCAACATAAGAAGCTATTGACTCTCCGCTAGCTCTTACTCTTGAATTAAATAGGTACCGCTGCATGATCAGGGAAGGCTTGGGGTCGTAGAATGACGTTACCTCCCTGACCAGATCATCGTACGTAATGCCCTCCAACTGGGCTGGAGTTAGAAGGCTGCAGATCCTGCGAAATGTTGCAGGGCCGCACGCTGAAAGCAATATGGATTTCTGTTTATTTGCCTCTGTAATACCATTTGCATCGAAGTAATACTTCATGCGCAAGGTGTAAGAGCCCCAGTCTTCTCTGCTGGACTCAAAAGGTGACAGGGTACCGTGAGTTGCCATTTAAGTTTTATCCTCGTCGCCAATGTAGTAGCCTCACAATGGATCTAAGTCCACACGCTTGTATCCCAGTAATCAAAGGATTGAAAGAAAGCTTTTATTGAAAATGACAACTTGACAGCAACAGAAATGCAGCAACAACTCAATTCTACTCGACAGACAATGACAGTAGAACAAAAGGTATTTGTACAAAAATGAATAAAAGAACTAGTTCATCATGAAACCACACTTATGAATAACATTAACATTAAATGAATAATAAGGATAATCAACAGTCACCACACAAGTTACATGCAAATGCCTTTCAGGGGCGGATCTAGGATTTCAAAAAGGGGGCCTCTTTCTCTTTCCCAACAGTGGGTGTGGCTTCTAAATTCAATAGGGTATATATACATATATATATATAATGATGAAGGCACTTTGTCCAACAAACACTATCCAAGATATTATTGAAAACAGAATTAGAAGAGTTAAGTTAATTCTTCTGCTTGGCAGTGATTGAAATTGTTGGATAAATGACTTGCACAACAGTGCTTCCTCAGAAATTGTGAATGTCTCCAGTTTGCTTTGTTTCAGTTATTGATTTTCTAGTGTGATCAAGGCACTTTGCCCAACAAACTTTATCCTATACATTATAATCCAATACTAATCTGGTCAACAATTTATGAATTGGTGGAAGAAGAATTTCAAATTATTTTTTATCTTCCATCTTTTAAATAGGACTATTTTTTTTTAAATTTTAGACATGCCCACAACACAGAATTGGGGCTACTGCAGCTGTTTCTGCTCCCACCCCCTCCTTCGAAATTGCTGCACTTGGTGAAGTGTGGAAAGTTAGAGAGATGAAAGGGGAGGGGGGGGGGGGGGGGGGAAGAGAGAGGGAGAGAACACTGCAGCACCATGCATTTCTAAATCGATCACTCTAGTTTAGAATAATTATATAATTATCAGGTACTCCCATGTCTTATTGTCTTCCTGTACTGTTGGTGAACACCTGAGGCTATACAGAACATAACTCCACTAATAGCTAAGAAGAATAACTTCAGGTACTGCAGCTGTTTTAGCTAAGCATCAGCTCACTAAGGAGTCTTCCATTCTCAGCTGCACTGGCAAGCTAGATTTAATTTTCTTTCATTAATTTTTTTGGCATTTTATCAGCCATTTCAAAAACAGGGAGTGTGGGTGGATACAATGTCGACCTTTTATCTACTTTACGAACACATTTTGCTTAAAAGAAAGACTTTAGCTTACCTCTAACTTTTTAGTTGGACATTTTAAAGAAATTCGAAGGCCTTCTGCACCCCTAGGACCATGTAGGGAGCAGAATGAAGTTTAATTCGCTGTCCTAAGACCCACAGTTCAAAAGTTTTCTTGACAGTTACGAAGGCAGGCAGGCATGCAGGGAATTAGCAAAAATAATATATAGGTTATATATATATATATATTTTTAAAAATTTATCATAAATTTTTAACTAGCAGAGCTACCTAGCTTTGCCTAGGTAAAAGGATATTGAATTTTCATATACAACCAAAATCCAAAGCCAGCCACTGTGGGGCACTTCAAATCTCCCCAGGGAAATGGAACAATTGCATTTTAAAGAAAATTGGCAATTAAAATTTAGCCAGCAAATTTTTCTTGGGCACCAACAGCTATACCCCTTTCTATTTGTAGCAGCTGCTTAGCCATTTCTAATTCTCTCCTTTTGGTTCTTGTTTTTAGGCTTTTTGTATAGAATATTTGAATTCATTGTTCCTCCACCAGGGGTCACTTTTGTTGTTTCAATTTACTCTATTATCTACCCCAGCTCCCAATAATTATGCCTGAAAAAATTCATCAAAATATGTCCAGTCAGTAGAAGCCTTATTCAACATAAAGGCATGTCTATGGTTTTATATGTACACAGATAATGTCAATTGCACATACATGTATCAGCAATTTTCAAAATTTTAGAGATACTGGATGCTCCACCTGAAATAAATTCTTTTTGTACAAAGGAATCACTATATAAATAGCTCTTTATCTGTGCATATATAAATAACAAAAGTTATTTCAGGCACACTAATCAGCCGTTGCATTGGAGCTGTAGTTTGGAACTGCTGTATTGAAAAGTCTTAACGAAAGAACAGGTTGTTTTGTTGCTCCTGGCAAAACTTGCAGGACACAGGAATTCATTTTGGAGGGGACTAATATGTTTAAAAATAAACTCATTTTGTGGTGTTTCGTTAGTGAAATAATGTTTCTAGGTTTTCTGGGGTAAATAGGTAGTTATGTGTTGGTGGCAAAATCAGAATAGTTATACTTTGAGAATAAATTGTTGAACGAACACATATAAACAACAAAAGATCATGGAAATGGAGCCCTGGGCTTGGCATACCAAATAAGGAGTTATTTGGCACAGAAAAGGAGTGGGTGGGTTGAGATCAGACTCAGACTCTGAGGGAAGTAAGAGTTTGATTGGAGGAACCAGCTTTCCTTGGCAACCTCTTCATGGCTGCTGCAAGAGTTGGCATCCCTTCTCACTTCCACATAGCCACCATCAGATACTCAAATTAAAAGGTATGAAATTTTGAGCACTTAGAAATGCTTATCAATTGATTGATTTAAGATAACTTGTGGGAAATAAAACAAAATTTAGATGATCATTCCAACCTCAAAGGCAAATGGTCCGTCCTCCACAGTGCTCATCAACCTTTTTCAATTCTATTCACCCCAATCAGAGAATCTTGTTACCCCTAAACATTGGGAACCAACAGGAGGCTACATGGAGAGAGAGAGAGAGGAGAGGGTGGGTGGGTGGGTGGGTGGCAGGGTGGCAAACAAACAACCTAGCTAGTACTTGTTATTTGATATATTTACACACAATTTTGATAATTTTGTCCCACTTTAGTCAAGCTCATCTGGTGAACAATCACTTTGTAGGAGGAGGGGTTTGAAGTGGATTTGAAAAAAGCCTCAAACTTTGATTTCCCCCTAAGTTCTCTGGAAAATTGCATTTGAAAGTTGAAATTCTGGAAGACAATTTTGGCTAAAGAAGGTTCATATCACCCATGAAATGATAAGTTGGGCATCGTTCTGAGGTCATATATAGGATGAGAGGTGTGACTGTGTTAGGAGTCCAGAACTGCGTATTGTGGCTACCAGGAGCTCAGCCAATCAGGCAGCCCTTCCCCAGGCATAGGCACACAATGGTTTCCACACCATCAGATCTTCTCTTGTATACAAGGTTAGATAAAAGAGTGGTAAATATCTGCAAATGTTTTAGGCATACAAAGGCATTCTTGACTCCTTGTTCAGCACTTCCTTCGCCTTGAAGATCAAGGATTCCCTTTTCTCAAGCTACAGGATTACAGAATACCATTGCGTTCTTACAAAAGACAGTCATTTAAGGGGGGGGGGGGGGGGGGGAAAAGAAGCATAACCACAAAATTGTAAAAACACTTATGCTCATAACTTCTACTTGCATCACTATATTGTCCATCCCATAAGCTTCCAGATGATATAATATGTTTGCATGAAAACCGCTCCACATTCCAAGACCAAGTTATGGATTAGGGAAGTATTTAGCATTGCATGGGAAATGTGCCTTTCCTTGGGGCACTTTAGCCCTGAACATTTCCCATTTATACAGTAGTTGGAGTAACCACAGAGGGTTCTTCTGAATAAGAATAAGAATATAGCTATAGTCGAATCAAGAAATGATTATAAAACTCTCACTATTCACTCTTCCCCAATGTCTCAGATGCAAGCCAACTCCTGCTGAAGTGATGTTACTCCTTATGTTGTTTCTGGGGCTCTCCTTAAGGCCAGTCCACACTGCACACTAAAACCAGTTTGACCAGTGTCTGGAACGGGTTCCACGCATCCACACTACACCCAGTTTTATCCTAACGGGTTCCACCCGGTTTCACTTGAAACCTTCAGAAGGGTAGGCTTCAAGCGGCTCAGATTTGTTTAACACACCTGCGACATTATTGTTGATATTCGTTATCAGGAGTTTACATACAACAGCTCTTTTCCCCCTCTCTAGCCTCCCTTTGTGCGATGACATTGCAGAGGGAAAAAGACAGAACAAAGTAGCACACAAGAAAATAAAATATCCTATTTCTACACGAGGTAAAGGCAAACCAATTAATCAGCCCAGCAAATTATTCTGCCCACGCAGGTGATGTGGAGCAGGTTCAGCACTATGCCAGTGTGGACGCAAGAAAACGTTTGGAATCGGGTGTTGCTGGAGAGAGGTACAAACTGGCTTGTAGTGTGGACAGGACTTAAGAAAGATGCAGGATGTAGCTGCACAGCACATGAGGAACTACAGATATTCTGTGAGGAACAGGAATGGAGTTGGAATAATATCTTGTGCAAACAGCAGAAGCAGAAAACTCAAGGATTTAAGACAAAAGAAGAAGAAGAAATATATATAGCAAAGAACCAGGCGTATTTGAGCTTTCACGGCAGACTCCAGAGGTGGCTAGGGCTACTATCAAACCAGGAGACCACCAGACTATCCAATCTACTAGCACGTTGTCTATTACAGTAACTGATTCAAATGCCATCGACCTCTGACCCTACATTCTACAGTGTACTATTTGAATGGAGTGATAACCTCAATCATGGAAACTGAAGATCATTAAAAATAGGAACAAATTATGGTGTTAGTCAACATTGATTTAGTTGCTAGATACACATGCTCAGGTAGACATGCAATCATCATTGAAAAAAGTAAAAAAATTAAATTACCTGTGACTATCAAATTCTTTGCGCACATGCATATTTACATAAACCTCTCATACGCGTGCACGCACACACACACACCTCTCATACGTGCACACACTCACACAGTTATCCACAAGGTAAGAAAGCTCTGGAATACCACTTACTTTTCCTGGGAACTTTGCTTGGTGCCTGGTCTGAACTTGCTGTCCTCGTGGTCTGAACCTCCTCCGTCATCAAAGTCCCTGCAGCCAACCATCAAGAAAGAAGGACCATTACCAATTCAACACAGATGCATCATTCACAGTATTTCACTAGGAGGGGAGGGGGGGGCACCTTGGATTTCCCCCTCTCTTCCACCCCAAGCAAGACATCATGTGGGATGCATCAGCAGCTAATAAACTATGTAACACACAAAGTAGTTATTGCTGGCTGGCTGACTGCACCAAAACCACCAAAAATCATATCAGAGCACCCGGGATTAGGGAAGGTGTGTGTGGGGGGGGGGGGGGGGGGGGGAGGGCAGGGCATGGCGCCAGACCCCCCTAGACGTGCCCCTCATGAAAATATTCTGTGTCACTATACTTCCATCCCCCCCCCCCCTCATGAAAAATCTGTATTTTACCATGATTCATCGAGCAGTATATAAATTGGCTAATGATTAGAGTATTTGAATAATTGGTAAGGTGTCATCTAAATTGTGGGCTACATTGGTAGAATCTTATTTCTTCTATTTTCTTCACAAATTATTCCAATAATTCTATAGTAGTCCATTCTGTGGCAGAGTGTGCCCCCACCTCTAATTACACAGAGTTGTGCCAGAGGATACTAGAGAACCCACACCCCAATATAAACATGCGCACACACAAACACACAGTTTGGCTCTCTTTGTGGGTGGCTTCGACAGCTTCCTGGTCTGGTCGGGGCTGGGTTGAGGCAGGCTTCCAGCCACAGCAGCACCCCGGGCAGCATGGGGCATACCGGGAGGGAGCCGGTCAAAGGGAATGTGCTGAGGTAGCACTCCAGGAGGGCCAGGCACTAGATGGGGGTGGGCGTGCAGTGGCTGGTGCTGGGTCTGGAAGGAGAAGTTGGCCAGAGAAAGAGGGTCTTGGGAGCCAAGGAAACCACCACCATTGTTGGAGATATCCATCTCTGCAGGGAAGAGAGACAGAGAGAGAGAGACTGTCATATAATATGCCAGATCAAATGTGATGACAATTAGTCACATGATCAAATGCGATTATAATTATTCACATGATATCCCAGAATATGACACACATACACACCAGGATGTGTTTGTTGACGCGTACCCAGAGTCTACTGCCTGGCTCAATAATGATGGAGTCAAATAACATCTGGCCAGTACCTACTAGTCTTGTAAGGAGATGTTATAGTGTGGCAGCGGGTGATCTCTGCCATAGCCACTCGAACACAACATGTAAACAGCAAACAGATAACACACACTCACCACACACTCACAAACCACACACACTCATACAGCGCACACCTCACTCACACAAACCACACACACAGATTAGAAGTAGTGTCTCTCAAAGTTAGAAACAAAACAGGAGAAGTGGCATAAAGAGATGACCGGCCAAACCTAGTGTGTGCTCTCAGTCAGACATGCCCAGAGTACAGAGTGCAAGCTTTTACCCCCTCACACTACCTTAGAGAAAGATTGGGTCGTCAGGAACACTTAGGAACAGTAATGTCCAAGGAGAAACTTCACGTTATCTCTACAAGTTTAGTGAAGTAAGATATCATGCAGTGAGTGAATTAACAGGTTTCTACTTGTTCAATATCTTACCACATGCGAAGCCAATTAACAAGCCATTCTCAGACGAAGACAGGTTTTATCATGACAACAGAATAAGGTTGATGGAGTTGGCTATTCAGTCCCACTGTAGTGATGATGTTTATCAAGATACTTTGAGGGAACAGCTGCTCTTGTCTCTGGAGTGAGCTGAAAGGAAGTAAACTTTGCCTTGTAGTGTTACTATCCTCTATCTACCCCTAGTGGAGGAATTGTGCCCCACGTGCAAGGGCATGGGAATATCTCTGTTGGCAGGCAGGCAGAGGTAAGCATAGGACCGCACTTCCCTACCTACTAGTATAGGGCTGTGCTATGGCATATCCAGGACATTGCACTGTGTTCATGTGGGTGTAGCATTGAACACAGTGGGGTGTGGTATTAAACATGGTAGGGTATGGCAGAAGATGCAGATTTAGCTAAATGAAGATAGCTATTGGCCAGCCATGTATTCCAAAAACATGCAATGTAGCATTGCAATATTGATCACTTGGAGAAGACCTCCCACACCTTTCACAGGTGCTAGCTAAGGCTCCTTGTTAATGCAGGTACCCTACCATCATGTTAGCTGCAGTTCCTCAATACTATTGCAAAGTTACCTGATTAATCTAACATAGTGATCACTACTGTTAAAGCATAGTGAACTGTGTTAGGTATAACCACTACATATGATGAAGTGTGGTAAGTTCTACAAACCAACTAACAGAAAGTTGGAAACAGACCATAAAAACCAACATGGGATTCATTCCCTTTGATAGAAATTCTTTCATCAAATTGCACCAAGGGTGAATCCTCTGTACATTCTAGGAGGTTGACGTGGCTTAACATTACTAGGCAGAGCAGGTTAGCAGGTGGGGAGGGATAACGAGCAGGGTAAGGGAAAAATATAGACCGGAGGAACTGCTCACGCTAACGAAAAGGTAAACAACTACTCACCCGAATGGCACCGATATTCCTTCAACAGGTTGAAGGACTTTAGCAGTCAGCTCACACAAATGTTCAGTTTCTGCTGAGTCGGCTGTGCAAGACAACACACTCAGACCACTAATTAAACGCAGTCGTATTATTAAAATATAAAATATATTATAGCGCGGATTAATTCACATCCCGTAGCTTCTTGGTGTGAAAACACCAGTTTTTAACAGTAGAAACGGTGTCTTACCAACCCAGCTGGTGTCAAATTCTAGTACTCACAATTTCGCACGTTTAAGTTCTTAAACACATTTAAAATTTGCAGTAAATACTTATCATTAAAATGATAGAAGCTATGGTACTATAATTTATTATAATTATAATTTATTTACCTTCACCTGTGTTCCTTACAAACAAAAACAAACAAAAAAACTTTGGACATAAATTCATGTTTTACATCTACAGCTTTTGTCTAGCCCACCAAATGTTAAGCAAAAAAGAGCAGATTACTTAATTTGGGATTTGGGATAATGGCACAACTGAAACATTGAGAAGCCAATATCTCTCTCCCCCCCCCCAAACTGGCTGGCTTCTTGTGCTAACAGGATTGCCAACCAGTGTAGTTAGATGTTGTCATGACAGCAAAATGAATATAAAAAAAAGCTTGACAAGCAGATGATCAGAGAGAAAAAATGAGTTCTACATTCATCAGTCTTCCTCTGGTGGTCTCTTTCTCTTTCTGTGACTAGATTTCTTGAGTTTCTTGGACTCCAACTCTCCCACCAATGACAGCACATCGCTGGATATGGGTCTATCTATTGACAAAACCTTGAAACTAATCTCAGTTCCAATTTTAAGTTTTTTGTAGCTGCTGCTGAACCCATCACTGTGCCTTTTCTCTTTCTTCACTATGGACACGTTAAAACAGTCATACAACAAGCACCCCACATGATCGTTGCCTATCTTATTGACACTGCCATGGAGCACACTGCCCAGCAAAGGCCTAAACACATATGCTGTGTAGCTTAAGTCAAAATGGATGTGAGGGAGCTCATCCAGTATCCTTCCTTCCTTCTGCAACAAGACAGGCTTGGAATATGAGAGTAGAACCCCATTGAGTTGGGATGAATTTTTTAATATCTTATTGTTGAGGTAGCTTATGACTCCCTGGGAGATATTTCCCACGTAACAGGGGAGAAGAGAGAGGTGTTCTTTCACCTGAATACATCTAAATGTTCCGTCATAATTCTCAACTCCACTAACTGAGTCAGGTTTGGGTAGCAGCTCTTCACCCAGCAATGTCATCTACACGGGAGGAAGCTTTGAAATTACGGTATCCGAGACGTCACCGTCCTCTACTTTTTGCCAGACTGAGAAGCTGAAGACATCCAAGTCTTGGTAAAGGTCGATAGAAAGGTAAACTGAGGAAATAGGGGTGCACGTGTTCTCTCTTTCTGTTGGGTTGGAGAAGATAGAAAATGGTGAGTCCTCCAGTGATTATATCCGGATAATCCGGTCTACGTATAGCGTGTTTATGTGCTGAACTTGGCGGGTTGTCATCACCTGTTGAATCTTTACAGGTTGCTAGGTTGAAGAAAACGAGAAAGCTTCGAGGGCATGTTAGTCACGGCCATGGGCGAGTTGGTACGTTATGAGCTCCATGCTGGTGTCAAAATGACTGTTGGCTTTATGTGGTATGGTTCGGATGAAGTCTTTACCTGGTTAATATTTGTTTGGTGTAACATGCTTTATGAAAGTGGTAGTCATTCCCTGGTTGTTCTTGCACTGAAATCAAGTTCCTTGGGATCCACTGACACCAATAGACCAGATGGAGTAAGGCATGGAGCAACATTTAAGAAAATGATGCACCAAATGCACAATTATAAAGAAATAAAATTATATATAAATGGAATAGAAGAAGACAGTGGGTCAGATGTAACCATGGCAATGGGCTAGCCAATATCATGTTTTATAGGATGTTCTGTGTGTTTATTTTATATTTTTATTATTATTAGTAAACTTTTAGCTAGTGAAATGCCAGCCATCCTACATTAAGGACTTAGTTATATTTGCCTAATGTATCATATAGGAGCTATAATTTTTTTTGAGAGATAATTCCCTGTTTCAGTGATTTTGACTTTCCAAAGGTAATATTTGAGTAGTCGACCCTGCAGTCAGGTGGATGGAGAGCTAGACCAAGGGTACATTAAAAATACCCATGAGGTCACCGATGGCAGTAAAATTGGCCCAGCACCCCAGATTGATTTTTTGTTGTTGAGAGAATCGTATTGATGATCCTCTACCAGAATCACTCTGAGTGTATATAATTATCTGTGGCATCCGTAATTAGCAGCATGGTCCAGGATTTTTTTCTTTCTTTTTATGGATTTATTCAAGGATCAAAATGTCATACCTTGAAACTTACATTTGGTCGAGCTGTTGAGTAGATTTGAGGACATCTGTGTACATATGTTAAGAATAATTCACTGATGTGTGCTGTGTGGGTATGTCCAGGAATTTCTCCTTGACATGAGGACCGATTCTAATGAAATTTTGCATAAATGTTCCCTATGGTCCTGGGATGAGACGGAAAATTTTTTTTCCCCTTGAAATTCCAAGTTAAAGCTAATAATGATTCACCGTTGTGTGTGTGTTTGTTCCAGAACTCCTAATGTAACCGACGTAGTGAGTGGTGTCTGCCTTCAGCAACCGTTCTACATGTTTTTATAAACAGACAATTTAAATTTTAATTATGTTTGGTATATTATGTCGCTTAGATTTTAGCGCACATTAGAGTCGGTTGATCCATTTAGTACCTTGTGCTGAATGACATATAGTCAGATATGAAACAAGTGATATGTATACTCCTGTTAGTGATGCAGCTGCAACTGCTGGTTAGCTCACCTTATTGTGGTCACTTTCTCTAGGTCATGGAGCTCTCTGGGATAACTAAAGAGTTGGCAACAAATATTAAGGATTGAATGGCACCAACTTTTCCTGCATTGTCTACTAAGTCTGGCTAAATATATTTCCCTTATTTTTATTAGGAGCAATGTCATTATTGTGGGTGATGTTCCTTCAAAATTGAAAGTAATGTTCTTCTCAACCTTCCATCCCCCCACTTCTCCCTAACTCTTTCCTAAAATGCTGTTGTATATTTTTAAGAATACTAGCTGTTCAGTGGGTGGGTTGGCCACCTTCAATAACCATCATGTTGAGTTTGCTTCATGTAACACTAGCGAAAAACTCGCCCTACCAGCGGTTTTTCGGTGGACCTCCTACTTACAAATTTGTTCAGTTTGCTTAATGTTTTATATAGGGGGTGGGGATGTGTGGGGCATTTCTGAAGTAAGTCTTATGAATGCATCTTTAGTAATTATTGTCACCTGCAGTAACAAACATTGCCTTATGTAACATGTAGAAATCATTGGCACTAAACTCCTTAGTCAAACAAATATGATAGAATTAATAAACATGCCAAATTTCAGGTATAATTCAGGTATTCCATGTCACCAAACCACACCCATTGAAAAACTACACCCACTGCTACCCGATTTGAACGAAATTTTCGTGAGGACGTGCAGTGAGGTGCCCTAATCAATCTCTGAAAGTTTCGTGAAGATCCCTCCAGCGGTTTGGGAGGAGAAAGTCCATACGTACAGACTGACAGGAAACAATTATTGATACTAATTTCATTAATCAAACAAACATGATACAATTAGTAAACATGTCAAGTTTCGGTGATAGTGTGTGTTATATTTCATAATACCACACCCATTGACAAAACCGCACCCATAGCCATCCGATTTGAACAAAACTTTTGTGAGAACGTGTGGTGAGGTGCCCTAATCAATCCTTGAAAGTTTCATGAAGATCCCTCCAACATTTGATGTAGTTACAAAATATCTAAACTGCTTGACTCTGCCCAAGTTACTCCCAGAATCAGGTTGTGTATATATACTAAGTTTTAGACCTATAGTTCAAGGGTTTGTATGGTCAAAGTACCACTTTTTATTGTTTTTTTTTTTTTGGCCTGACATGAACAAAGAAAGGGGTGGCCTTGTAGACATTCTTGAAACGTTCCCCTGGCGACACTGATTCCAAATATATATGTGGGTTCGTGGATATAGTTTTCATCCATGGTTGACCAGGACACTATTATAAGCCTGGGTCGTCTGTGTGTGAGTGTCAGAGTTAGGCGTGTCATGTTTCATTCCAGATGCAACAACAATGGATGACCAAGTGGCAACCATGTCGTACAAGTCTTGTCTCAGGCATGGACCTTGCCCATGTCTGGTCTCCATGCATGTGTGGGAAACCTAGCAACCTGCCCCCTGCTGTGGTCTGTGTTGTGTGTGGCATATTACAATGGTTACCCAGGATGACGCTAGGAGTGTTTCTGACAATATTACGGACAGAAAGCAACGCTTTTGACAGGAGACATTTGTTGACTATCTGTTGACATGTTGTGTGCAGGGAAACACCGCAAGCATCCAGGTGGCAGGGGGAATGCCGGTGGGCAGCACCATCACAGGATCAACTTTGACAAATAGTAAGTTTGTGTGATGTGGGGGCGGGGTGTAGGGGATGGGGTGTGAGGGGCGGGATGAGAGAGAAGTGCAGAAGGGGGTTATGAGGGCATGAATAGGGTTGGCCTGGTGGGCCACACCTTCCTTGTGAGTGTCTGTTGTTTGTGGCTACATTTTTGGGTTCCCTTCCCCAGCATTCATGGGGAACCATACTGCGTGTGTATTGCAAATGCTCCTGATTAAAAAAAAAAAAAAAAAAAAAAAAAAAAATTTTTAATTTTTGGGTTGAACGTTGCGTGCATATCTGGAGGGCTCATAATTATACTCAAATTATTTCGCATTTGTTTGTGTAAATATTCTACTCACCAAAACACTGTTAATTGCATTCAAATGGGACATTTTATTGTTGTTGCTGTGGGCACCAGACCCTTTCGATGAAGGGGTGGCCTGCCAGACTGGAATAGGGTGTGGTGGGTAAAGGTAGAGGAGATGTATGGGTGGGTGTGTGTGTGTGGGGGAGGAGGAGGGGGGGGGGGGGGGGGGGGGGGCACTGAGAAGGTTTATTTCAGAGAAAGGGGGTGGATGGGGGCAAGTGACAGTGCAATGATTCATTCATACTTTCTCAGATCAGCTAGTCCTAAAAATTTCCAAATTTATCATCACCAGCCAAGTACCCATCCTACTGATGGAGATAACTATTCACAATTATTTGTTTTCATGTTCTAACTCTCCTCCAGATGTTTGGCCAACAAGACAAGAAATATAGAAGGAAAGGAAAGGGAGTTTGGGTACAGTTTAGCTGACTTCACTTGATGGTGTCATAAAATTTACCCACCCCCACCCCCTTCCCTCTCCCTTACAGGAAGTGTTGGGTGAGAAATCAGCCTTGCAGGCAGGGTTTTACTCCTATCTTCACCAAACCCTACCAAAAACCATTCTTGGGTGACCCTCAACAACTTCTGAAAACTTGAGCCCTGTAGACCAAAGTGTCCAGGAGGAAATAGTAAACAGACAAACAAAAATTTAATTATAGTAAAAATTTTGATCCTTATGTTAGTGTTAGTGCTGCTCTGTTCTCTCCCCATTGCAAGTGTTGCTGTGTGTGTGCCTGCGTGCAACCAAATGTGTAGATGAGTAGGTGTGTGTGTGTAGTAGGTGCATGTGGGCGTGTCTGCGTTGTGATTTGCATCATTTGTTTGAATATCTTCTTTTTCTAACTCACTATTTACAGCCATCCTGGTTATTTTGGCAAGGTGGGTATGCGTCACTTCCACTTGAAGAGGAACAAGTACTTCTGCCCCACTGTGAACTTGGACAAGATCTGGTCACTTGTGTCGGAGCAGACACGGGAGCAATACAAGGGCAGGACAGACAAGGCTCCCATCATAGATGCAGTCAGAGCTGTGAGTGCAACTTACAGCATGCTTGGGGGTGTGGTCTGGCATAAAGAGGACTACCTGTGTATGATGATGATTCATGTGTGTGTGTTTCTGTACCCACTATTGTATGGGATACTACAAAGTTCTCGGTAAAGGTCATCTTCCAAAGCAACCGCTCATTGTTAAAGCAAAGTTTTCAGCCGCAGAGCAGAGAAGAAGATCAAAGAAGTTGGAGGAGCTTGTGTACTTGTTGCTTAGACTGATAAGGTGGACTGTGACTATCAAGTTTTATGCAGCAAATGTTTAACAAGTTCACAATATTTTCTTCTTTATGGGTGGGAGGTTGCACATGAATTGAATGCATGTTGCAGAGTACTGTGTGCGAGTGTGTGCGTGTTGAATGTTGCATATGAATGTTATGTTGTGTGCTGCATGTCTGTGTTACTGTTCCAGGTTGTGTGAGTGTGTGCGTGTGTGCGTGTTAAATTTGTGTTGTGTTGTGTACTGCATGTTGTCTGTGTTAGTGTTCCAGGTTGTGTGCGTGTGTAAGATTGTGTGCAATGTTGTCAGGGCAAGACATTTGTGCTCAGTTAATTTGTAACCTTTTTGGTTTTTGAATGATTTTGTTGTGTGTACGTGTGGTGGGAAAAAAAGGAATTCAAGTTTTTAATACAAAAAAATATATATGGAAAAGAAAAAAAAAAGAGGCTTAAAAAAGGTAAGAAGTCTGTTCAATTTCTGGACTGGATCCCCCCTCAAATTTTTTTGGGGTACCTGGCCTTCACCTTCTTCCTGTAGCCCATTAGGACACCCCCCCCAAAGTCAATATAGAAACGTGGAAACCTTGAAATGTCCACAACATGGCTCTAGGAGGGACATGGACAAAATCCCAATGTGGCCACATCTCTTCCCTGAGTATGTCTGACAAATCAAGAGCATAGTGCACTGTAACCTGTAAGACAATGACTACTATAATATTTATTGATAAGGCTAAAGTTGTGGGGGTGGGGGGGGGGGGGGTTTGCATGGCAATGAAAGTACTTATTGTAACCATATGTACAAATTTTTGGGTGTCCTACAGTAAAAGTACTTAATTGTACTGACAGGTTACAACAAACTTGTTTCCATACAGTGAACAATTTCTCAAAAATCCATTCTTGGGCACTAACCTTGCCACTACACTTATCTTCGTAACAAATTTCATACCTTCCACCTCAGCAAGTACCTTCCACCTCAGCAAGTACCTTCCCCCCCCCCCCCCCCCCCCTACCTTTATCTCTCATATCATTCCAAGTGTTCCTAGACCTGTGAGACACACAAAGAAATAGTCATATGTATTCATGTTTGTGTGTATCTACTTTCCTGCCAAAGCATCATATCATATGATACATATGATACATGCTCTTAAGGGTAGACATGCATCCTACAATGAGGATGGTGTTCACAGTCAGTTCCTAGGGTAGACATGCATCCTACACTGAGGATGGTGTTCACAGTCAGTTCCTAGGGTAGACATGCATCCTACACTGAGGATGGTGTTCACAGTCAGTTCCTAGGGTAGACATGCATCCTACATGAGGATGGTGTTCACAGTCAGAGTTCCTACAGGAGTGGTCCATGATTTCATTGGGACTTGAAGGTTCTCATGAAAGTGGGGGGGGGGGGGGGGGGGGGGGGGGGGGAACCCTTGCAAAAGTGAGGGTAAACTGTAGGGTAAATCCAACATAATGGCAGAAAGAGTGCATCATATTCCACTTGCAGGCTACGAATGAAGGTGTTATTTGTATCCATGTATACATTTATGTGGTCACACAATCCATATATTAACTACATATATGGTTTTTTAGACCCTTAATTCAATATTTTAGTTGTAAAATACTAGAAAATCACACCCAAATTGTGAAATTAGTATTCCCTGTTTGCAGTTAACAAAATAGTTAATTTTTGTGTATTAAAAGTATGTTATCAATGTTAACGATTTATTTTTCTGTTATTTAAAATTTTATTTTAGGCATTCAGAATCTAAGAAGGGATGACACTGAAATAACAACATTGTTTTTTATAGGCATCACATATCAGGAGACCCTGGACCAGGTCTTGCCCACCCCGAATCTCCCAGCTAGTAGCTTCTGATGCATTTCATACTGTGCCAATGGCTCTAATTTAATGAGTTCACTTTAGCTGCAATGTAGCTCACTATTCCTAGCTACCTTTCTCTCTACCTGTGAGTAAGTGATAATGTGTCATAGAGTGCATGGAGTGATGATATTGATGAAGATGTGGAAAACACAAAAGAAAAAACACATTTAAACAGAGACATTTACTTTTGAGGATTGAGATTGATTAAATTATGTCTAGTGTGTAGATATTTCCTTTTTACAAGTGATATAGAAAGAAATTCTAGTAGCACTAGTGACTTTGCATTTTAGAATTAAGGATACTCCATGCTAAACGGCTGAAATGTGAGAAATGGTTTCATTCCACCATTTATGCCTCCACTGTTCAAGATGGGACAGCAGTGCTGTGGTAGCACTGCTAGACTTCCCCACCCCCACCCCCCACCCCACCCCCCATTGTGATTGTTCAGGAAGGCGCGATAAAGACTCTCACACTCCTTATCCCATCACAGCATGTAGTAGTTTCTGCGACTGAATTGGTTGGATCTTTTGGTCGCTTTGATATGGGCACTGCAGAAGTCCTGATAAGCCTTCTCAACATTGGTGTGCTAGAAGATGTTAAGCTCTGTGTGGCTTCATTGGTGAGGAAGCTGTAGTGATTCCAATCATCCTTGTAGAAGTTCTGTTGCTTCATTGACTCACTCGGTACTGGGGCCACAAGTTTTGCAGCAGTGATGAGCAGGGGTCGATGTACACACTGAGGGTACTTCTCAAGCATACATCTGTCAGGGAGCCTGTTACCTGGACCAGCACTCGCAAAGGTCAAGTCCGGAGTGGTTCCGGTGTTCCAGCACCCGGAGGAGAGACTGATAGCACCCTTTGGATTATATAACAGCATTAAGTTATTATTTGCAGCCCACTCAACAAAACACTCCTTTTGTTGAATTGGCTCTGTTTCCCCACTGCATATGTTGGCAATTGAAATCACCAGCATACACATGATTAAGGGAACACCGTGAGAGACATCATCAAAAGGCGCGAGGAAGGAGGTTTGTACATGCTAATGACCTTCATGGGCAGCAACGTCCACCCACAAACATTGAATCTCTGAATCTTCGGGAGTCTGACCGGCTCACGTCCAGGACAGGCTCTCATGGACAAATATGGCTAGACCATGCTTCCTGTTTGGGATTGTCCCAGCTAGTTCAAAGTTTGGAATTACTAGCTTATTAACACAAGTACAATGAGTCTCCTGGAAGAGGATGATGAGGGCTTTGGTCTTATGTGCTAGGCACTCGACCATGCCAATCTTGATAGCACTGGTCTCTTCAATGTTCAGCTGGAGCACCGCTGGTTGGAGGTAGTTTGCTAAGAGCCCTTAAAGAGACATTTCCCTGCATTCCAGTTAACTTCGCCGAACTCCAGCCCAGTTGGATGGACTTCTCTTCTTTTTTTATTTTTCTCTCCTTCCTTTTCTTCATTCTTTGCCCACTTTTGTTTCCCCTCTCTATCAAAAAGACATTGCAGATACTTACGAGCCACACCGAGTGAATGTCGCTGACATGTAGCACACATCTGTCAGACAACTATACCAGTTAAAGGAGTGACTACGCAAACAATGGGCGACGAGGGCTCTGACGAACTACATATTTTGATAAATATTCATGGAAAACATCATAGCACAGATACTTATCATTTCCTGAAGGTATATCATGAAAAAACCTGTCCACAAACTAACTTTGCAACTCCTTGAAGCTTCAATGACTTTGGGCTCTCACATCTATAGCATTTAACTGATTCTAAAGCAGTTGCTTAGATATCAATTGATGAAGTCATCCCTTTATTAATTTATTTTGGTCACCATAATGATATTCACCACATTGGGTTACCATCTAGAATCAGAAGTTGTTGAACTGGTCAGGTAGTGTAGTGATTCCAGATCCATTTACATTCTTGGTAATGGGTCTGGCTAGACTGGAAATGGGTCTGGCTAAGTGCAATACATTCTATGACAATCATTATTTTTCTTATTAATTGGTTATGATATTAATATGGCCTGTTCGTTAAAAATTTACTATGCGACAAGTTTAATGCATACATGGCCTCCATAGCATAGCAGCACTGATTTAAAATTAAAAAAAAATTTCCTTCCTTCCTTCCTTCCTTCCTTCTTTCCTTCCTTCCTTCCTTCCTTCCTTCCTTCCTTCCTTCCTTCCTCTTCCTTCCTTCCTTCCTTCCTTCCTTCCTTCCTTCCTTCCTTCCTTCCTTCCTTCCTTCCTCCCTCTCCTCCCTCCCTCCCTCCCCCCTTGGTCGGTCGGTCGGTCGGTCGGTCGGTCGGTCGGTCGGTCGGTCGGTCGGTCGGTCGGTCGGTCGGTCGGTCGGTCGGTTGGTCGGTCGGTTGGCCAAGCTTGTGTGTGAATTTCTCCAAAACTTGGCGTGGTGATAGGTTTTAACCCAACTTAAAAAATGGGCCAAAAATTTTGAAAAATGTTTTCCATGGTAACGAGAATTAGCCAAATATGGTATTTGGCCAGAAAAACCCTTGGAGCTACAGATCTAAAACTTGGCATGTATATACGACTTCACTCTGGGAGTAACATGGGCTGGGTCCCACCTGGTCACACCTCTTCCTTTCCCTGTGAAGGTTGAAATGCCAAAAAAAAAGGTATTTCAACAGAAACACTTCAATCCTGGGAGTTAGACCTGTGAACCCGTATATATTTGGAACCAGTATAATTTGGGGAATGTTTTAGGTTAGGCCCCCCAAGATAGGCCAAATATGGTACTTTAGCCATGCAAATCTTTGGAGGAATAGACAAAAGATGGCATCATGGTATGCATACACACTTGATTTTGGGAGTAACATGGGCGGAATCCTTCCTGGTTACACATCTTTCCATTGGTGTTTAAAATGAAAAGTGCCAAAAAAAAAAAAAACAACTTCTGAATAATGCTTGGACCAAAGGAGTAAGATCTACGAACACACTTCAATATATATTCTGGTTTGTAAGGATGTGTGTCTAGGCATCACGGCTAAACACTTGATCTTAAAAGGCCAAAGTTTTGGCATGTACTATCCATGAACCGGGGTGAGCATTATTAAAAACATGTGGCTTGGTAGTGGGTGTGGTGTTTATAGCCACGTCCACAGGAATTTTTTTTGGCCGGAAAAAGTTAACCAATGACCAATCAGGCAAAGATTTTGTGTGTGTTCTCCAAGTATCAGGGAAAGCATTATTAACCAGATATGGGTGTGATATAACTTTAGCCACACCTACTGGAAGTTGTTTTGGCTATTAAAAGCTAATCAAGCGACCAACCAGACTGAAATTTTTGGAATGAGGCTTCCAAGCAACTGGGTGAGTATTACTAATCACATGTGCATGTATCAATGTGTGTGGCTTAGTCATTGACACATCCATAGGACAATATTATGCCTACAAAAAAAATTTATGGACTAATCAGGCTAAAATTGGGCATATGGAGTCCAAGTAACTAGGTGATCATTATTAATTACATGTGGGTGTGGCAATGTGTATGGTTTGGTATTAGCCACACCCTCAGGAATTAATTATGGCTGCCAAAAGCTAATTAAAGGCTCAACCAGGCTGAAATTTGAGTGGCCTCTCTATTGTTTCATGCTCACATTGGCAGGGCAACGCCAGGTATATGCTGTTAGTATATATATATATATCTTGGCTCCTTGGTTAAAGCACAGTGCCCTTAAGCTCAAATCAGTGGTTCAAACTGGTCTAGGTTGATTTTAATTTCCTTTTCTTTTTTCCTCCTTTTTTTTCTTCCTTCCTCCCACCCCACCTTTTCACAAATTTTCTTTCCTATCTTTTTTTCTTCTTTTGTTTTCCCAATTAAAAAATTAAAAAAAATATTCTGTACACTGTATTTTACATATCATCTCTTTGTTCCAAAAATGGTTGCATAACTATTTATGAGCTGCTGTTATTTGATTGAAAATACAACATTCAGAAATAGAGTCTGAGTTACAGGATTTCTACATGTCTAATATCTTTTACCCCCCCCCCCCCCCCAAAACAAACAAACAAACAAACAAAATAAAACCTAAACAGGTAGTGCTGGTTATCTGACTACTTACAAGCTGCTGTTATTTGATTGAAAGCACAAGGTTCTGAAGTAGAGCCTGAGTGGTTTCAGAATTTTTTTTACATGTGAAATATCTTATTCCCCCCTCCACCCCCTCCCCCCAAAATCAAGGGGCAGTGCTGATAGCCTGACTACTTATGAGCTATTGTCAAGCTTTTGAATCCACAAGGTTTAAAAATAGAGGAAGTGTTTCCAGTCATATTTCATGTTGCCATTGGCCTGTGCAATGCCAGGATAACCTAGTTTAACATAAAGTAGAATATTCAAGCCATATGAAAAACAAGCACCTTTATTGATTAAAAAATTTGTTAATTTATTATACAGTTATATTTCTAAATAATGTCAGTTCTTTTAAAAAAATTTTTTTTTTAGATTAATTTATTTTTTATTCTTTGTTTTACTCTTTTCAATTTCTGTTTTATTATTACTATTCCTTTTTCTTCATTTACAATCCCTATTATTTCCTGTTTAGGGGCAGATCAAGAATTTTGAGTTAAGAGTGGGTGTTCTAAAAGCACTGTTTTGCTGAAAAATAATCTAGGAATGCCCTTTATGAATCATTTCACAACTTCCTCAGTCTGTCGTCTATGTAGTGTACAGCTTTCTCTTTTCCCCCTTTTGTTCTGCATCTCTCTCCTGGTGGTAGTTCATTCATCTACAACAGCTAAAATATTTTTGATAAAGCCTGTCGTTCCCACTGGAGTGAAAGAATTAAACTATGATAAAAGAACCAGTCATATGATGTAGGGTGGCCTATCTAGCTGAAAAAGGTCTCTAGTTGGACTAAAACTCTGTCAACGGGGGTTCCTAGTGTAAACAGAAATTGAATCGATGAAAGTGAGATATCAGATATCCCAATGTTGCTGTTTATTATTTTGGAAACTTCACAAAGTTTTGCAGGCATTTTGTAACTGAATAATTTTTTTGTTGTATGAATGGACTAAATAGCAGTAATGAAAGAGTTATCTTTATTAAAATGACCTGTTCACTAAGCTAAGCAGAACTGTGGATGTAGTATCCTTTCCAATCCTGGGTTGTAACTTTTGTGGGTTCAGATTACATGTGTGGTCTGTATTACAACTTTGTGGTTACTCACTCAGGAAAAAGGTTTACTTAGCACAAAATCTTTTCCCCTGTGCAGCCCCAGGAGCCCCCCCCCCCCCCCCCCCCCCCCCAGGGTTCTAACATTAACACCAGATTACTACCCTGGGTTAAGCCTTACGTGCACCCCCTTTTTTTAGGTCTCAAGGTTCAATAGTTTGGCAGGACTTTAGCCACATGGTACATACGTAGGTAGGTTGATACCACTTTTAGTTTCATACTAGTAGGGTACAATTGCCTGAATGAAGCCACTCAAAATATCATTTTTAGACCTTGTAGTTCCATTAAAATAAGAGCAGCTCAAAAGTAGGCATGCAACCAGGTTCCCCTTTATTTTTTGGAATGTTCAGGATATTTTGAAAATATTTTGAAATGCTTAAAGATTGATTTTTAATGTGGCAGGTTGAATTTTGAATTTTTTTTTTGTAAGGTCAGGATGTTTTGGAGGCATGATGTGATGCTGAACAATCAGAATCATAAGGTGTACTTTAGTAAGTAAAGCATCAAAATCAGTAGTTTGCTTACTTAACCAGAACTATGAATGTTTCTCTTCCTTTAATTGTTGCACAGATTTAACTCACTGGCTTTATCTTACTGATTGGTGGTGATTGATGAATTTGGAACACAATTAGGTTATTAATTTTTTTTTTGTGTATGAATTGACTGCATAGCAATAATGAAAAAAAAAAAGCACTTGGCATTTCAAAATGACAAGTTCACTAAGGTAAACAGAGTAGTTTGTTTGGGTTATAACAATTCTGGTGGGAACAAATTACATCTATGGTTAATATTACAACATTATGGTTATTGATTTAGGAAGAAGTGTACTTAAGCATTTCAAAATATAGTTTTTCTGGTCCTGCTACCTCAAGGATTCCTACATGGGGTTTTAACATTGACCAGATTACTCTCTTTGTCAAGTCTTGTAAGCATGACAATTTTGAAGTCTCTAGGTTCTACGGTTAGGCAGGCCATGAGCCACATGGGTAAGTATGTAAATAGGTACATACAGCTGTGAGTTTTATATAGTATAGATTTTTATGTTTGGTTAGATTTTGAACTCCCCTAAGTAGCAATATTTGGAGTGGGTAAAGTTTTGTGTGCTGAACTTGAGTCATGGTGTGGAGACATGTTTCTAGCACATGTGACATGGCTGTAATCATATAAATCTTGTGATCTTCCTTCTTTAGAGTTTTCAGTTCCATAATTTTGTTTAGTATAACCAGTAGGTGTGACCTTACTTTTGGTGGGCATATTCTCACATGATAATTTACTTGAATTAATCTTTGGCCTGTCTAATACAATATTCTCATAATGATGTCTGTTTCTGCTTGGAAGGCTGCAGTAAGGGTTATCATTCCTTTTGTAATAAGAGTAGGTGGAGTCATCAGTGTTAAGCATGAAATATTCATTCTCTGATGTCAATTTCTTGTCAACAGAATGGAATACTGGACCTCCATATTCTGTACCAGAGTTATTTTTGCTTATGGTTGCATCAATAAACTTTGGAGGGATTTTACCAAATTTGTCAACCACATCATTGTAATATGCCTCAGAAGTGTTAGCTGCAGCTGAACCTGGAAGGGAGATGATTAAATTTTACAAGTTTAAAGTTCATTTACACATTAGTTACACTTTTCCTTCCTTGCTAATTCAGTTTACAGGTTGTAATTATTACCAATAGCTCAGAAAGTAATCAACTACTAAAACCACATGTTTTCAACAGAGCATGTGGTGAGGATAACATTTTTATGGTTTACTTTCAAGATCATTCCAATATTGACAAATATATATTTAGAATATAAAATGCCCATGAAAAAAGAATACATGCAATATCCTACAGCAATAATAAATTAGCTCAATGTTTTAGTGATGGTCAGAAACTGCCATGAGTCTGAGGTTTTCAGTACTATATAAATTGTCTGCTCTTCACAATTCAACCTCAATGAATGATTCCAAGCAGGATAATAAACTCAATATAGATATTAATAATTAATTTTTTTTTCCTTTTTAAAATTCTTTTTTGATATATGTCACTATCAAACTCTATAGAAAATACCATAACCAAAAAAATAATTGGTCTTGTTCTCATGAAACTGTACTAAGTAGACAGACCAACAATATAGTTTAGAATATGGAATAAGTAATACTGTTGGGCAAGAATGAATCATTTCTATCAACACAAGTTGTGTCTTGCATAGATACATATGAAAACAGTGACTTATAAGCAGATCACTCAATCTCATTAATCTCTCCCCTTAATTCCCAACTAGTAGCATACCTAAATACTGTAGGAAGGCTAAAGAAGGATTGGAACATACTCTTCCATTAGGCATCTCAACTGCAAATCTCAATAGACTTCCCCCCTGCCCTTTGGGATCACTTGGATAGAGTCGAAGTGACTTTCCATATTCTCTCTGAGCTTCATGCCAAGTGATTGGGTTAAGTTGAGAATAGATGCCAGTGTCTTTGGACAAATGGAATTGTTTTTCCTTCTTTGACATCTCTTTCATCGGATATGTGGAGTGAAGGTTGTAAGTTGCTTCTGTGGACACATTTTCAGAGGAGTTGTGGGTTGCTGGTGTCAGCATCATTTCCATTCTCGTACCAGGTTCTTGGGTGCTGCTTGCTGAGATAATTCTGCTAGATGTGATCTCAGACAGAGGAAGCTCGTCCTTGTGGACGTTGTTATCAATAGATACATCAGAAAGGGTGGAGTCTGAGTAGATTAAGTTGCTGAGACGATGTTGAAGAGGAAATGCAGGCATGGTGGAATCCTATAGGAAAGGGTAAGGATGTTGTCAAATTTAGCACTCTATCCCCTATCACTCTACATACCCGCACATAAAATCCTACTCTCTGACTAAACCCATCTCTCACCTTCTCTACAGTATTCTTCATACATGATGTGGTAAAAGTTGGGTGACCTGGTACCATGGGCAAATCAAACTCCTCTGTTGCAACAAGGACACCTTGCACTTCTGTTAGAGAAAATGCACAATAATTTTCATAATACATAAAATAACAACAATAACATTACATCCTTAGAATTTCATTCTCAGCTACATGTTAAATATGCACTCCCCAAATAATCCATGCCCTCCTCACACAGAACATGCATTTATCATAAGACCTAGCTTCCTACAAGGCAACACAGTCTTAGATTGGTCTTTTTCCAAGACAGATCACACAATTCCTTCATACTAAGTAGTTTCTAATTAACAACTTGTTCCAGAACAAAATTTTTTTCACATAAATCCACACTTCACTTTACCAGTGTAGAAAATCACATCTTTGGCCATAAAACTGCCACTGTGCCCATGGATAATGCCCTCATAGAGTCCTTTCCCCAGGGTCCTTATCATGGTAATGTGGTCACCTTTACTGAAGGTTAGTGGGTTTGATATGTCCACAATGGGCTGAGAGGTAATTTTTGCAATGGTGATCATTCTAGAAGTGTGTTTTGCCATAATGAGGATCCTGTATGATATCTGTTATCCATGTGGGCTATATAGGGAATAAAGAACAGTTACAGCATCAATATTACTGTGTTCAATAAAATTTACATGCATGTTCTGTTGCTTCCCCCTACCCATCCCTTCTCTTGCTTGCCACAGACACCCTCCCAAAATCCTCTATGTGAGGAAATCAACACCACTATTCACTTTCATTAATACGTTTATAATTTGTATTATAGTGGCCTCGTTGGATGTAAACTGCTTCATCATCTCCATCACAGTGTGACCATTGGCATCCTTCAGGCCAAGGTAAACTCCTTTGTCCAGAAGGAGCTCCACCAAATCCACCTTCCCATAAAGTGCAGCTTCATGTAATGCTGAGCCATTTTCACACTAAAGTGGGATAGATAAGGATTGATAGTGGTAAAAAATGGTAGGGATGTAGTATCAGGTAAGATATTATAGAGGGTAAAACTATATAAGGGTCTCAGTTGGAGAAAAAGAAGGCAGGGATGGAAAGTAAGTATAGGTTCAAAACATAGTAAGCATCTTGAAATAGCTCACACTGAGCTTGATTGGTTAAGAAAAAAAAGATGATATGCAATCCACAACTATAATTCGCACCTACCACAGTATTAATTGAGATGCCTGCATTAATGAGTGCGAGTGCCACAATCTTGTGTCCATTCCTACAAGCCAGATGTAGTGGTGAGAAATATCTGGGTTTTGGATGCAAAGTTTCAGGAGAGATGAGAAGATGAACACAGGACAGGTGACCATATCGTGCAGCAAGGTCCAGAGGGGTTTCCTCAAGTGTGTTTGGAATAGAGTATTAGCATTACACTATAAATAGAATTAGTGAGTAGAGAAAAGGGAATGAAAGTGGAGCAAAAGTGATTGAAGTTCATTATAATCTCCCCAGTATTTGCCGCAAATTGGTCCTACAGTAATTTCTCCAAAAACACTTTCTGCTGATCCATTTCTATACCTTCCCATTTATAGGTTTCTCACACTTTTCTATTCATAACTTATCCACACATTAAAATTCACACATCCACTATTAAGACGAACAAACAATAGATTAACTATTTGTAAAATATAATATTGAGGAATCCGTAAACTACAGGTGGTGAATATAAGAATTAACAATAGTAAGTCATTCCATTTCCAATTATATTCATAGGTATACTACACCTATGTGCTTATACACATACCTGTAGCAAGTATTCCATGACTTCATCATAGCCATACTGGCTGGCCAAGTGTAGCGCAGAATCCTTAAAGTTATTCTGGTGGTCAATCTTTGCACAAAGGCCTCTGTGTGATGAGCATCTTAACCAATGTCAAGTCTCCTTTCCAGGCTGTTGCATGCAAGGGAGCACATCCAGAATTGTTGATTTACTTGGAGCTGCGCCACAACTTAGTAGTAAGAAGACTGTGCCTCTGCAAAAGAGCAGTATTACCTTTAATGACACCTTACAGTATAATAAGAAAACAAAATAAATATATCTACTGTCTAAATATAAGTTAAAACCAAGAATAAATTAAGGTTTCACCAGGAAGCATCTTTTATCAACAAATCTAACCCTATTAAATGACTAAGAAAGTATAAATGTTTCACAGGAAAAAAGGTAAGTCACCACCCTACTTCATTATTAATGGTAACTGAGCACTTCCATTTGATTGAATTCTTTATGCTAATATTATTATAGCTTTGCATAAGATGAAAAATAGTCAGTTTTCTGTAGCATATCCAGAATATAACTGGAACATCATGGTTTACTTACCATAATTTGCTTAGCTATCACAAGCAAACAAGCTTTTTTTGTTTTTTTTATCACAACATAAAGCTCAACATTATGAAATTCTACTGATGTATCCAATTAATGTAGAAAGGCTTGGTAGATATTGCTTCAAGAGAATTGAAGTGGAAGTTAGGGCAAAAATAGCTTTACATTTTCAGAAACCATCAACTTCATCTGCGTGGCAGTACAGAATATAATTCACCAAGGGATACTCAAACTACTTTCTATTCACATGAATAAGATAGAAGATATATATGCACACAAAACATTGCTGACTGCATGTTAGATGATCATGTTAGCTTATCATTGATAGAGGGTTAATATAATCCTTAAACTGAACTATTATTGGTTTTAGTTTTCATTATTTTTATTAATATTTTTCTTAATTTCTTAATTTATCATTGCACTTAATTCATATCTTTGTTGTTGAACTTGCTGACTTATTCACCTGTTTGTATGTCATTGGGGAACCAAGTTCATCAATAAGGGAGGAGTTCTGTATGCCTCTATCACATTAAAGTATATACCTCAATGATATAAAGGCAAATAAACATATTAGATTTCACTATATAACAATTCAATGCCTAAAAAATTTCAAATTTAAGTTGAAACTTTTAATTATATTTTTGAAGAAGCACTGGAGCAAGAGAGAGCAATCTTTAGAGAAATGAGTAAAATTTTTTTTTATTTCTTGTTACTAATTAGCCCAGCAGAGCAGAGCATAGCTGAATTATCCTACACTAGATTGTAACAATTTTTTAGAATCCTGGATTTTTTTGTAAGGGAACTCCTACTAAACCATGAACTTGTTAAATTTCTAATCACAAGACATATGCATTTCCACCTGGTGCATGTTTGAAAGCATCTTATCTTAAAACTTTTTTTTCAGAATTCAGGTCTGAGCTAGACGTACCCTTAGCAAGGGTGGTATTTGATAGTGGGGAATTCTATCTCAGAGCATAACCATCTCATTACTTCATGATTTTCATGACTTCTGCTTTAATAAAAAATATATATATTAGTTTATGGGCACACCACCCCCACCCAATTAAAGGAAACACAACTCCAAATGCAGGTAAGGATATGATTTTGAAGTAGGGCACTGACTTGTCTAGTTGAAAATCCTAGTGTATTAATATGTGGAATTATCCTCACCTCCACAACAGTTTCAACAGGGAAAGATGTACCACAGAAGTAATCTGTTACTTAAAATAGGTGAGCTAAGGTCACACCAGAAATGCTCATTGCTGTTAGAACCTTGCTTGGTCATTTAAATCATGGTTGCAAGGCTGAACTCACTTGGCAGCAGCATTTCAAAAATGCTGATAGTACCAGCACAGAATGCAGTGTTATCCTTGTGATTGTCTGACAGGGTAAGAGAGCACCATAAAATAGTTATAGGAAGTTGGTGAAGAATCACAAGAGTGAATAGAGATGAATTTCATATATCTTGTAATGAAATTTTTTTAGAGAACTACAAGTAAACTTTTCTAGTTGATCAGGGTGTTGGACAATATAGCTACAGACACAGATAATAATGATCTTGATGGTGCTGCTACTTCAACAGTTGTTTTCCATGTTGACTAGAGTATATAGAAGGATATCTGTAAGTGAGGGAACTAAAAACATAATCATGCTGCTAGGAAGGCTTTCCAGAAAAAGCTCATGAATGAAGAAGTTGTCAGTAGTTCACCCCCATGTTGTTTCATATGACCAAGAAACTATGAGGGTTGCAGTTGCCAAGCGCACTATATTGTGGAGTTCCTGCAGTTTCTGCTCACTCTAATATTTCCACTGAATAGGGAACTCCAATGGGTGGTGTTAAGAGTAAGTCTCCATTGTCAGTGGCCATTTCAGGTGAAAGTGATGCTATAACGTTGGGTTGACCTCTGTTTTGTAAACAGTAATGTCTCAAATGGAGAATTGAGCTGCTACCTGAGAAAATCATACATCACAATCAGCTAGCCAGAATAGTGGTAAATTCAGTGTTGTCCTGCAGCAGATGAAGGTGTGTTTTCAATGTGTCACATTGTATTGGAGTTGACAATATAAGAACATACTTCGTGCAGAAAATAATTACTATCAATAATATTATAACATACATATATGAGGTAATATCTTTTGCCTGGAAAACTAGCTACTTCAAATGTGGTAAAGGATCTACAGTAGTTTTTTCTTGTTACTAATGGCATATGTTAGTGTTTTTTTTGAAAAAAATTCCCTATTAAGGCAGTGCACTTAAATCTAGTGAGTGTCTTACCATCATGGTAACATCTGCTTATCTTTAATGACACAGGAGCGATTTCTTCAGTGCTAGTCTGGAGCTGAAACAGTGATTAAATATCCTATACACATTGTTTACGAATGCATTTGCCTAGAAATTTATTCCCTGACATGCACTTCATGTAGTTAGATTCTGGGAGGTAA
Source organism: Lycopodina hypogea (assembly GCA_963969325.1). Lineage (NCBI taxonomy): Eukaryota > Metazoa > Porifera > Demospongiae > Poecilosclerida > Cladorhizidae > Lycopodina > Lycopodina hypogea. Next base: position 14,859,441 of record OZ017786.1, read on the forward strand.
CTGTTGGGGGCATAAAATGAACAAAAACAAAGAGTAAGTGCAGTCAACTTAACCAGCTGAGCGGGTAGGCATAAAACATTCCAAAAAAGCCTAATGAAGTGCCCCTTAACTAGTACTAATTGGTCATATAAATCATTTATGGGGGAAAATATTAAGTAATCGATGGATGGCCATATGGAGTTGTATTTTTGTTCAAAATGTTCACTATGTCAATTGAAACATTTCAGTATTCAACATAAAATTCCTTGAAATCAAGGTAATTAGTTAATTAGGTAAATAGATAACTGATCATGCAATAGATAAAATATTAATTTTTCAAAAATGTTGATCATGTACAGTGCTGCTTAACTTTGGAATATTCAAAAGGCCAATAGAATGTAACTTTTAAAATTAAATCATATTCCATACTCCCAGTTCACTAGCTCATTACATTTAAAAAAAATGTAATTTGCATAGAAAAGGAAAAAAAAGTCGTTGGTTTTATGTTGCTGTGCTCCAATTTAAAATTGTTCTAATGTTGATATGATGACATCAGCAGCATGGAGTTATAATTGGTTCCAAACCATTCCATTCCCAATATCAAGGAGAAAATTTGGTATTCAACACAGATTTCATAGACACCCAATTAATTTGTTGATTACAAAATTGATATAACTCTTGTGCTTAAATGACATGCTTTTACAGGGTATGATGCCATTGGAGGCCCACCAGAATAGCTTTAATGCATTGTTGGATAACCATTTCCAAGGTTGCAACCACATAGTAGTAATATATTTGATTTTCTCTACTGATGAATTCTTGAGTACAAGCTGGGTATCACACTGGATAAATCACAACTCAGGGTCGATGGGATCAAATACAGGATGTTTGATTGCTAAAGTCTAAACAATGACAACATGCACTATATTCATTTGAGAATGTCACAGGCGGGATGTAACATGTTGTAGTCACCAAGCTTACTGGAGCCCTAACCCCCCAATCCCTATGGGAGTAAAAAGAAAGAGAGAAATAGGTAATTATGTGATGTGTTGGTTGATAAAAATAATTTAAAAAGTACCTTGGTGTTTACTCCAAACATCATTGTAACCATTTTGTCAATTTCCCTGGAGGGCTCTATTATTGCCCTACCTTCCCCAATTTTTTTATGTGTGGGGGGTGGGGGTGGGTGGGGGTGGATGTATATGGTAATGCCCCACCAAGCATTATAAAAACTTAATAATTTAGTAAGTAAATTAGGCTGAAGGCTGACTGAAAAATTGCCAGTATGTTGGGCTTTTCTGCTAGTAACAAGAATTGCTCCTAAAAATAGAAGGAACGAAATACTTCAAAAAGGTGAAGGATCTTCACTTCTGTTAATAAATAATGAACACATATTGGCATATCATATCAATATTTATATATCATTACTAATGATTACAAAGATAGAAACACTGCATAATATCAATAGTATATGTCCCATCAATGTGTGATTGTTAAATTGTGACCCTTTAACATTTAATAGTAGCTTACACCTCAGTGCATAAGTGATCTCTAATTGTTTTTTCTCACATAGTCATCACTTTTGTGATGGTCATTAAAATCTCTTATCATCTGCATTTTAACACAAATGCCAGTTGATGGGGATTTCTAATGTTGCTGCTTATAAAAATATAAAATTTCAGCATGGCTGGTCTTACTGTTTCTGTCTCCATTTGGCATTAGTTAACCAAGAACAGCTGAAAGTCTCACTCACCTGTGTCCATTGAGAACAGCATGATACAGTAGAGTGCATCCATCCGGATCCTTGATGTCGGGGTGGAGCTTAGTCCCATCACTAGGGAACTAAAAAAACGGAGAAATAATAAAAAAATGTAACAGATATATGGTTACTTTTAACATACTCCCTTTTTCAGCATGTATACTAAGAATAATTATACACTTTTTGTGAATACTGCTCTTAAGTTTACTAATTGTCGTAAACCTTTTACCAGTTATATATCACTACTTATCATATGACATCATTAATTCCATCACATGTCATGAGCTATTAGTCATTACCATAAGAATGGTTTATCAGAAAGTAAAGAATTGTTGCCAACTTTTTTTTTTGTGTTCTCTCTTGATCTCTCTTGATCTATCTTGAATAGTCTGAGTTGTCTGGAAACTTAAAGCAGAAGGATATGTAACTAGTGAACTAGACTACTTTACAGCTACTATTGCTCCTTGGTTGAATGAAGTAATTACAAAGTCACTTCAGTGCATTATGCTACTAATAATTAAAAGAAGTAATAATAATAATAAAATATCATTCATTGTTGCAACAGAAACGAATAAGTAAACAAATTAATTCAAATATGAATATATATATTTTAGGTAGATTGATAGATAGATAGATAGATAGAGTTATTGATATAGATAGATAGATAGATAGATAGATAGATAGATAGATAGATAGATAGATTGATAGATAGATAGATAGATAGAGTTATTGATATGGATAGATAGATAGATAGATAGATGGATAGATGGATAGATAGATAGATAGATAGAGAGAGATAGATATAGGTATAGGTATAGATATAGATATAGATAGATAGATGGAGGGAGAGATAGACTAATACATAAATAGATAAATAGACCATTGAATGAAAAATAAAAAAAAGACCTTCAGGCACGCATTACACAACCTTCAACATACAATTTTTTTATGATCATAATTTCCTTATACCACGTCTCATTCAAGTAGGTTTGCTACCATACGATAGCTTGTGATTAGCTTTCCAGTGGTATGCTCCATTATAAATTTTGACCTAGTAAAAATTAAAATCCAGAGGATTCTATCTCAGATGCTTGCGTGAAACCCTACACAGCAAAAGATAGATATTAAACTGCACTATTAAATCTTTAAAAAAACCCTTCAAGGCATTTCCTCCTGTGTGATATATGTTTTTTTCTACAACATGTTCACCCATGAGACATGTTCACCCATACGATGTGTTCCAGTAAGATATATCCACCTGTAAAACATGTTCTCTCATATAATATGTTCTACTACAAGACATGTCCTCCTGTAAGACATGTTGTCCCCTAAGACAAGTTTCTCCATAAGACATGTATTCCCATTAGGTGGCTATGAATTTACACCTGCAGATATGGCAAGAGTCCCTCAAACTCAAACTCAAGCATTAGATGACTGTTGACATCCTGAGACATTTCAGGCTTCTGGTTGATATGCACTACCACCAATTAGTGACTCATATGCGCACGTCAGATTTCCAATCACTCATGCAAATTAGCACACCACACACACCTGTTAGACATGATATAACTCATTAGATTGAGACTATAGGCATACCAAATTCAGATCCTTCCTTATGTTTGGTATTTGACAGTCTCTGTGCTGCCAAACCTAAAATTGGAGCACATGTTACAGCTTCTTATCATCTGGCCCTCCTCCAGTGGTTCTAGCCTCTACACATGATCTTAAAGAAAAGACCCAGTAATTGGTGTCCTTGTGGCAACTACTGTGCCTTTCAACATGTCATTGTACTGAATTGCCACTCAGCTCCTCATATTCATGACTTTTCTTTATTGCTGCAATGTGCCGCAATCATTTACAGAAATTATCTTGTGTGTGCATCCTACCAGATCCAAGCTGCTCCTTTCAATATCCCTAAAACTGCTTTCACAATTCAATTTGGCACGTTTGATATCTTAAGATGCCCTTTGGTCACAGCAATATTGCACCGGTAATGCAATGGTTCATAGAACAAGTCCTCCATTGTGTACCATCAACCTACAATTACATAGACAATGTCCTCATTGCTAGTCTCAACCCAAGTCTCAGTGAGTGTTATATCAGTTCACCAGATTTGAAAAAAAAAAAATTTTAACACTGTTTTCTTCCTCACTACTCCAACCTGATACAACCTCATCATGCTCTCCTATCAATAACATAGCCCAAGTCTCAGACTCTCACTTGGACTGATTTATCTCTGGGCGCCTTCAATGCTACTAAGGAAATCTTAGCAATGCCTCTCCCTTCTGATGTCCAGATGCTGATGGGCATGCTTACCTCCTACTGATGCATCAGATACAGCTGTCAGAGCAGTATTACAGCTGCAGTAATTACCATACAAGTGGTTCATTAGACAAAATGACTTTTTTTTGGTTCTCTCTCACTCTATCTTGACTAGTTTGTGTCATCAGGGAATTAATAATAGCAGAATTTTAAAATAGAAGACTTAGATATTTACATATTTCATTCCAGTTTATTTTTTTTATATATACCAATAAATCACTACACTTATGCATATAAATACATATTACATTCCCACGGTTGATTGATTATGTGGTAGTAAGGTTATCATAAATTAGAATAATAGGGGCTAAATTGGCATACTTCAAGTGCCTTGAATAAAACTTAATTGTTCATGTTTGTCAACCTTGTATACATTACAATTTACTGTAGTTGCAGAACTACAACATTTGGTAGAATTTTATTAAAAACAAACATAAAACTATACAGATCAATAGTTAGCCCTATATGAGCATAAACTCCTTAAAAAGGTGATTTAGTTGTCCTATGCATATGTAATACATTCTCATGGTTTGTTGAATTATGTAGTAGTAAAGTTATCAGAAATTTGAATGGTAGAGGCTACATTGGCACACTTCAAGTTTGTCAACCCTCATATATAACAATTTACCGTTCTCGCCAACATCATTCTTGAGATTATAACATCTGGTAGAAATTTCATCGAAAACACCATAAAACTATGCAGATATATCAATATACTACTTTAAAAGTTGATTTAGTCGTCATAATGTATTAATCCTATAGTTCTAGACAATATAGCTGCTATCAAAATTAAAAAAAGAACAATAGACTATACTCTGACCAGCTGGAGCTCCTTTCCTCTGATACCTCTCTTAAATCTATAGCTTCAAAATAGAATGCATTAAATTATTCAATTATTTTATCCTATCGCTTTCAAAATGAATTATCTTGCACCAATTCATTTACAAAATATTTTCTTCCCTTATTCCCCCCCCCCCACCCACACCTAATTCTTCAATGCAGCAATTAAGAGTTAGTCTGCCTGAAAAATGCCATTTCCCTTAGTGCTTTTAAATAGAGCTGCTCCCATTACTCTCCTTAAAATGGCCTTTTTTGATTGAATAAGATTGATCTAAATTTAATAACTATACTAATAGGTGCAAAGCTTTATTTCTATTTTTTGATACCATTGTTGACTATGCAGCTTCAAAACTGAAGGAATATATAGCAGACACACAGACATTAAAAGCTATTTATAATTAGATATTATTGAGATAGTATAAGGATCCTAGCCAGGTAGGTTAATTTTATTGCAGCATCTATCTTGGTGGAATTGCTTTGCTCATCACACTGGAGCTGAATTCACAAATTGCATGTATATGCACACTAGTAGGCACCTGAAACTTGGCTCACAAACATAACTTGACCATGGGAGTAACTTGCCAATTTTAAAATCCAATAGTTGTATTCTAGAGGCCTCAGGACACCAAAAACAGGAAATTAAGTGGGTGATGTGAGTATATTCCAGACAAGAAAGATCTGTTTAGTGTGCTTAAAAGTTTTCTTGGTCTCAACATTGACCCTCACCCATCACTGATGCAAAAGTCATGGCCCCAGTACTGAATGTACTAGTGAAGCAATGAAACTTTGGCCAGGCAGATTATAATCACTGCCACCTCCTCACCAACAAAGCCACACAGAGTCTAACATCCCCTCACTCCACCAATGTTGAGGAGACTTACCAGAACTTCTATAGTGCCCTTATCAAAGTGGCCAAGAGATGCTTCCCATGTGGTTGCAGAAACTACTACATACCATATTGGCATAAGGAGTATAAGAGTCTTTATCTTGCCTTCCTGTATTCTTCAAACAGGGAAGAGTCTAATGGTGCTGCCACAGCCCTGCTTTGCCATCTTCACCAGTGAAACCATCTATTCCATTAACCTCTCACACTCCAACCACTTAGCTTGAATTATCGTCAAAAGGCTGTGAGGGAGGTCAAGACACATATTTTCAAATGTCCCATTTCAGCAATTTCCATCATATCACAAGTTGTGAGAGACAAGATTTTTCCTGTGAGAGACCGCAAGTCTGTTCCACTTATGGCCTCAGTGGTATCCCACCTCTGGAGTGTCTTACCACTGGATGGTATTATTCTCTCTGGTTTTTCCACTGTAAAAGAACTCACATTTGCCCTCCAACCCCTGAAGCCTGGGATAACCCTGTCCAGGATTTCATCGCCCCAAAGTTAATACTCCACACCATCTCTGATTTTAAGTCATGGCTCTGTGAATTTATATTTTTGTGCTTGTACAACCTCAAGATTCTCAAGATCTAGAGAAAAGCAGTAGTTGTCTCAATTATTAAGTCAAACAAGCCCCCTAGGTGATTTAAAGATAAATTGACCCATCTTTTTGAGGTCCATCCCCTTCAAGATCTTTGAGCACCTTATTTACTCCTGTGTCAAGTCTACCATTGATCCGCTTCTCCCTAGGAAGCAAGCTGTTTTCCAACATGGAATATTAAGTATAGATCAATTCAGTATGCTGATACCATACATCGAGGAGAGCTTTTTAGCCAAGAAGAAGACCAATGCTGTGTTTATTGCTTATGCAGCAGCTTATGATACTGTATGGCACTGCAGCCTCATCTTTGAGATTTTGCATCTGCTACAAGACCAGAACATGGTCAAAATAATCATAGTGCTATTCATAGTCTTCAGCCTCACTCTCACCACCTGGAATGGAACATGCAGCAGGTTACAATGCCTCAAAAATGGCAATTCACAGGGATTAATGTTGGTGCCCCTTCTACATAACATCTGCATCTATGATCTCCCAACATCAGTTTCTCAGAAATATACATAAGCAGATAATCTTGCATTTTGATGTGTGAAGCTTAATTGGTCAAAAATAGTGTGTGCTACCTCTCATTTCAATAACGGGGAGGCAGGTTGTATGCTTAATATTACCCTTAATGGGAAGTACCTGTTCTCCACTTGCTTACGTATTAGACACCTTGAGTCACTGTGCATAAACTAACTTCATGCATAGCCCATATGAGGTCAGTTGCCATATCAGTTGGGGTGCTAGTGCGGCTGTTCTTCGAACAACTACCTTAGTCCTTATGTACTCCACAGCAGAGTACTACACACCTATATGGGCTAGCATTGTACACACCCACTTCAACAACATGGCAATTAGTGAAGCACTCCACATAGTGGCTTAATGCCTGCATCCCACACCATGGATAACTCTCCTTTCCTGGCAGGTATCCACTTGCTGAGCTTTGTCCAAGGCAGGCAATGCTATCCCTCAGTTGCCGGCTGACATCATTGTACTAAGGGCACAGCATCAACCGTGAGATGTCCTTGAATGGGTCTAGAAATAGCTTTTCCACTGAGAATGTGTTTCACAGCATTTTTTGCATAACTACCTCAAGAATTGAGCAAGACCAGTTTCTGCCATTAAATGACCAACACCCCAAGGAAGCTCATCTCAACATGAAGCCCTCAAAGTCTAAGAACTGCTTCTCAAAGGTAATTTACAGTTGGTTCATATTCTACAATGAGCATGGCTTTCCGAAACAGTGATTGAACAAAGGCGATTATAGGTGTCACATTGAACTTCCCGGTTTTGTCACAGAGGTAGTTAAATGTTGAGATTATAAAAGACATTTTGCTGTGGCTTAAGTCTATCATAGGAACAAAAATGATTGATGACTTACTAGGATGAACACCTTGATGGACAGTTTGCATCATACCAGACCATGCATGTTTTCTAGAATGAAGAAGCAAGGAAATATCACAGAGCATGTCAATGTCTGCTGTGAGATCTGTATTCTCCATCTCAGTGAGCTCTCACAGTGAATTCTCTGAAACTTAGGGGCAAGTCACCAGTGTGTTGAGGATGAAAGGTATTGATGTTGATCTGGCTGATTTTCTTGATTTTGTCAGATGTTACTGCTTTTCTTGGGATGGGCTTGCTGATACTTTTTCCAGGTGTAAATTTTGCAATCATCCCCATGCTATAGGAGGTATTTTATTTATCTAAGGTTTGAGTGTTGTGATCTACATTAGCAGCCTAAAAACTTAATGACCTGTCCTGGTTTATGCTCTTGTAATTCTCCCCCTAGTAGTGCTGTATTGCGCTTAAACCTTGTTGAAGAGAACTTCTAACCCAATATTGTTTATCTGATGAATAAATTTACAATCCAGAGTAATCTCTTTTATCCAATTTCTACCAAAAAAGGGATGGACTAGTACCCTCCACAATCAACAAAGGTAAGTCAGCTGTCTCTTTGCTATACATAATCTTTACCTCAACACAGCCCAATACAGAGGTAGGTTCCTTTGTATAAGGATAAAATTTTGCATCTGTGGCAGACAGACATCTACCAGGCTACAGCTGATTAAATGTGATTTTAGACATAACCTATATGGTTGCAACAGTATCAATCTCCATGCATATTTAAGAACCACCAAGTTTGACTTCTACTTTTAATAGATCAACAGAATCCTTCAAGGAGTTAATATTGTAAATATGATACCTGTAACACTCACTTAATACTCTGCCTTTACAAGTGTTCTTTTTAAATGTATTTCTTGCATGCATCTTATTTATGTCATGCTGACATATATCATTTCTTGGTGTCCTGCTCGTTGATCTGAGGTATTGCAAATTTTGTGCAGCAACTTCCAAACTTCTTACAATATCGAAAGCTTTCCCATACATTAAATCAGTCTGTACCAATAGCTTGTTTTGAAAACCTTTTTTATTCATCCCACGAATTAAAGCCAAAAAATTCAGCCAGCAACACTCTCGTCTGCTTTCCTCACTTGGCTATGGAATTGAAACCTTTCCATAGTCTCTGATGGTCTTTAATCGTGCTACTTCTTCAAAAGCTCTACCAGCTGATGATATCCTTGCTCTCCTGGTTTCTCTGATGATAGCAAGCTAGTTAACATTCCGTATGGTTTTGGTCCTACACATACAAGAGAATTGCTCTCTTCTTATCTCCATCTATGATATGGTGGGCTACAAAGAAATGGTACAGTCTCGACATTCTTAAGAATTGATTCTATCTTAAGCCCAGACCTCATTGCCAATTTGTCTGTATCTTTATTTGGGTTCTTTTTAAGGATTAAGGCAGATAACTTCATAACCAACAAGTTGCACACAAGCGCAAGATTGACAAACATGTGGCTTACAATTCTGAGTGAGCATGCTCTGTATTAAAAAAAATGAAATTACTAATCAACGGCCATAATGTAACAATGCATACACTACAATATTAATATATATAAAAAGGTATTTTTAATATTTTCTATTCAGTTCTTCACATTTGCAGGCAAACCAGCTGAGCTGATTATGATGAAAGTTTCCAAGAATCATTTTATGTTGGGCATTAAAAACAATGTTAAAAAATATGGTAAAAAAGTTGCAATCAGAATAAAGGAGGTAAATTGAAGTCATAAAGAGCAATCCCTTCACATGAGCATAAAAAGAAGAGACCTATAAAGCTATTGTATATTTATATATATATTACTAGTGAAAAACTGCCCTATGGGAAGTGTTTTGTCTCATTTTTGGTAGGCTGTAGTCACGAAAGTGTCTGCTTTGAAGACATGTTTTAGACTTTTAATTCAAAGTGAATATGTGATTAGGTCAGAGTGTTTTTAAGAACTATCATTTTTGACATTTTCAGCCTTACACAGCAAGGGGAAGTGGTGTGGCCAAATGGGATCCACCACATGTCATTTACAGAGTCAAATTGTGTCTGCCTGCCAAAGTTTCAGGCTTGTAGCTCCAATCATTTTCCTGGAAAAGTACTTTTTTGGCTTTTTTGAATATGCAAAGGGGTGTGGCCATATAGACATACTAATGATGTTCTCCTGGTAACACTGATTCTAAATGTATGGGTTTGTGAGTTTAATTTCAAACATTCCGGCATAAATAGCAGATACACAGATGATAATGCAGACAGACTATTTGCACTTTATAGTATAAACCAGCAAAAATCTTGCCCTACAGGCTGCTTCTCAAAAGTGTCCGCTTTGATGACGTATGTTACAGACTTTTATAAACAAAAGTGAATATGTGATTAGGTCAAGTATTTGTTTAAGAAGTACTATTTTGACATTTTTTGGTCTTACACACAAAGAGGAAAATTGTGCTCAGATGGGATCCACACCATTTTATTCACAGAGTCAAATTGGGCCTGCAAGCCAAATTTTAGGTATGTAGCTCCATTCCTTTTTCTTATAAAAGTACCATTTTTGACTTTTTTTTAAAATATGGAAGGTGGTGTGGCCATATAGACATGCTCATGAATTTCCCCTGGTGACACAGATTCTAAATGTACATGGGTCTGGTCTAACTACTACCTTTCCAGGGTGAATTATGGACCCAACAGGCTGATAGACTGGTAGACTATTGTCACTTTATAGTATAAATGTTTTAATTTAGCACAAAAATACATAATTATATAGAATTTCACTGTCCAATAACTTGTTGTCAACCTGCAATGCTCATAATAATATCCATTGAACAATACCAAGTAACTATGTTTTGTCAACTAATACATGATTATATTTTCAGCAGAGCACACCTTCACATAATGTAGAAGGGCACCCCAGTAATCACCAAACCAAGAAAAAAAAACTTGGCATAGGTTATCATTCAGATTCCATTAAACGCAATAGTTAATAAAGAATCATTAGCAAATCTTATAATTACACCCTCTGTATGAAACAATCCAGAATTCAACCAATTTCAAATGGCCAAAGAGTAGGAGACTACCCATAGCCATACCTCTTGTTAGTTGGAAACCCTTCACGCTACTAATTGTGCTATGATTGGCAAAGATCAGCAGTGGGGATCCTAGCCTTGGAGCGCCTGTGGAGGGGGAAGGGCAGGGTGGTCCAGTCACGTGCCTGAGCGCTACTTCCAGCGCTTAAAATTTAATCTCCCTTTTCTGTGGGGCCACCGCTGGAACCTCTCTCTAATTCAGAGAATGAGCCACTTCTGGGGTAGTGGGATGTCGATCTCCAGCAGGCAAGAAGATAGAGTATTCTCTGCCCAGCAACACTCAGGAGTGCTAGTAGAGGTAGTGGAACTGGAGACTTCCCAAATGTGCGCAAATGTTGACCACAGTATTCAAACCCATGAATATGGCAAAAGTATTAGTATGGGGGAAAATATAGATATTTTTGATAGTATCCCTCTCCCATCTGTACCTAGCAATCGTGAGCTTCCTCAGGCATCTCCTGATAGGAGTATCAACAGCTTGCTAACCAACATTGACCCCAGCCAGGTTAGCCTTATCAACTATTGACCCACTCCCTGTGTCCCAAGCTTTGGGTATGTTATCTGAGGAAGAGTCTCTTTATTATCTTATAGATTCAGTGCTGGAGGAAATGGAGGAAGTGAAGATGCTAATAGTGGTAATACTATACCTCAGAAGACTGCTTGCTCCTCCCCTATCTTTCTCATTGTACAGGCTGCACAAGGGAGAGAATTGCTCCCCTTTAACATGGATTAAAGTGACATCAACTTGAGTGTGGCTGCAAACAAGACCAATATGAAAGCTGGTAGCATCCTGAATGACCCTGACTTCCCATCTCATCCCTTCAGCAAGTTGGACAACAACAAAATTCTCAGCAATATTATGTCTCAGCAAAATAACACAACTGAGTGTACAACCCAAGATTGTTCCATTGGTATGTCAGCATCAGCTCCTATTTTGTCTAAATGTCAAAAGCATAAGAGGAAGCATGATACAGACCCTTCCTTCAAGATGATATATAATTCTAACCTTATTGCAAAGCTGAAGGATATTATTAAAGATTTATCTACTTGTTATGGTCTTCAGGCTGTTGTGGTGATGTATTAACCTGGAAAAGGCATTGGTAAACTTGAATCCTCCTTTGATATGTATGGAACTGCCCCACTGGTAAACATAATGGACTGCAAGGAATCCATCTTAAATGACATAGAGAAAGCATTGCACCAGTGGATGCCACCACTTCATTTTGAAAGAATGCCTGCACCTTTTCACAAAATGAAGCATGCACAGCTGTGTGCAGTCATTCCTGGCATGATCAAGTGTTCCACAGGGTGAAAGTTGCCTAGCTGGGGAGACGAAGACTTCAAACTGCCATGGTGGCTGGGGATACTTCCATGGGTAAACATCAGATGTGATATACACAGCTGTAAGCAGAAGGATAAACTGCCATGGACAGATGCACTGAGACTAATAATCATTAATTGCTACTTGTATCATGGGAGGCTGGATTTGTTACCAGAGTTCTCAATCAAAGATTTGCAGCAGTATTGCACACAACCAGTGGTCCAACAACTTCAGGTAAGTTTCTTATGTTTCCATTTCTTTCTTAGCCTAGGACACCCTGTTATGAAAGTCACAAAAGATTACATATCACTGTTAATATAGAGTCCTTAGTTATAGAATTTAGTAAGAATAATCCACTTGTTCAATGGTATATACCAAATATTTTATAATAGGGCATAAAAATATTGTGAATACAGATGTTCAAGTTGAAATTGGGTTAATTATGTCAATAATGGAATGGGGTATATTATAAATTTGAGGATATATATGGAACTAAATGTGTGTGCCTTTACTTGTAATCCCAATTTTGTTAGGAGCCAAGTTCTACATGCATTATGTGGAAGTTTGGGAATAGTGTGTGATTTACTAAAGGCAATCTGATTTCTTATGTCATCAAATGGTAATTTCATAGTCCTTTGATTCTGGTTGACATTTTTTTTGTGTAAGCTGCCAAACCCAAATGATTTATGTGTATATATACCATGGTTTTTATTATATTGTTCACTTCACTTTACTTCACTTCAGTTGTTCAGTCTATAAGTTGTTCAATGAATAGGTTAAGTTGAATGGGTAACTAAGCTATACCTGATAGTATAAGCATGCAGTATACAAAACTGGCGACAAGGATAAACTCAAGATAAAACTCAGAAGATAAATTCTACACGCAGCTATGTCTATTCACAATACTGTTACAGCTTTTGATCAAAGCAAGGAAGATTGGAGGTCTTACACTGAGTGGTTGAAGCACTATTTTGCTGCAAATGAGGTCATAGGCAATGATAAGAAATGCTCTATTTTATACTCAGCCTGTGGCCCCACCACATACAGCTTGCTCAGAAGTTTAGCTGGTGCGGACATGATTAATACAGAGCCGTATGTGGACTTAGTGCAGATTTGGCAAGACCATAATGTCCCCAATACATCACCCATTATTCAGCACTTCAAATTCAATTCAAGACTTTAAGGAGCTGATGAAATAGTAGCTATTTATTTGCTATGCTATGAGCTTTGGCGGAGCACTGTTTTTATGGAGATGTCTTGGATGATATGCTCCGAGATCGCCTTGTCTGTGGAGTGCAACAGGACAGCATTCAACAGCGCTTGCTAGCAGAAAAGGATTTAACATATGAGAAAGCTTTGGAGTTAGCTAGATCTATGGAAGCAGCAGCTCAAGGTAGTCAAGATATGAAGCATGCTAGTGGTGTCATTCATGCTAAATATCAGTATAGCCACTGAAATGCTAGCAAGGATGGGAGGAAAAAGTACTCTCCAATGAATTCCTTGATAAGAAGTAAACAGCCGATAGGTAGATCACCCAAGCTTACCTGTTATCACTGTGGAGGTGAACATCAAGCTAATGTCTGCAAGTTCAAACAAACAGAATGTTTTCACTATAAGAAGCGGGGACATATTGTAAAAGTATGCATAGCCAAGCAAGGAAGTAAAATTCCAAGCAAACCCATCACTTGGATTTCTTCTTCATCGTGTCTACCCTTCCTAGATGGAGTACTTCCTGTGCATTGTGCACTGGAGCGCTGTGTAATTGGCCTGTGCCAGGTCATCTACTGTGATTGGTGATGGAAGGTGTGGGCAGACAAGGAGATGTATTGTTTGCTGCTTGCTGCAGTTACAGTTATCAGGCCCAGTGGTGTAATTCCACTTCAATATGTTGGTCTGGCAGCATCTGAATGGCTCCTCAGGCGGTTTAGACTTTTCTAAATGATCCACTCAAGGTGAGCACCATTTAGAAGTCTCTCCACTGCAGTGATCTTCATGTCCTGTGTGGTGTTGTTCGGAGCATTGAGGGAGTTGTGCCATAGAAAGTTATGTGTGTGGGAAGTGGAGTCATCAAGGGGAGCAGTGGAGAAGAAGAAACTACTTCTGGAATGCAGGTGTGATGTTTCAGGAGTATGTTGGAACATGGGATGGCGTGGGTCATTTAGTTGCCTAATCCATTCAGACTGACTAGTAACAGCTCTTCTTATACCAGGTGGGGCAATACCAGTGAGGATGTGCAGATGATCTGTCCTTGTTTGTTTCAGACAGCCTGTGATGATCCGGCAGCATTCGTTGAGGGTGCTGTCTAATTTCCTCACATATTTTGAATGCTCCCAGACATAACATGCATACTCAGCAGCCGAGTAGGAAAGCGTGAGTCCACAGTGCGGATGGTAGATGAATCTGTGCCCCATTTAGAGTGAGTGAGCTTCCAGATGATGGCGTTTCAGGAATTCACTTTACCCTCTGTCTTTGTGGTGTGTACCTTGTAGGTCAACATGTGATTAATGTGAAAAGGAATGTCAGATTGTTACAGTGTGCAAGGGAGTGACCATTCCATGTGATGTCGAGGTGTTTTGCAGTGTCTGTTCTGTAGATGGAAGGCAGTAACTTGAATTTTTGCTGGGTTTGGATGCAGTTGGTTTTGTGTGTAATACATGGTGAGACAAGTCAACGCATCTGTGAGGGTGTTTCCGACAGTGGTGAAGTACTTGGATTGTGATGTGATGGCAAGATCTTCAGCAAAGATGAACTTTCTCATGTCAGGGTGGATAGGTTGGTCATTGATATAAGTGTTAAACAGAAGAGGAGCGAGGACACTGTCTGGTGGCAAGCTATTCTTCTGGGTTCTCTATCGACTGTGCTTACCGCCCAAGACAACGAAGAATTGCATGTTCTTGAATACTGGTGAGACAGAGAACTCTTATTCCTTGTTTACTGTGCATGACAAGAAGAGTCCAGGAGCCATGAAAAGTCCAGGAGCCATGACTGTAGAGCTTACCTTAAATACAGTTCCAGTATCTATGGAATTGGACAGTGGTGCAGCATTGTCCTTGATAAACATGGCATCTTACCACAAGATTTATCAATCAAGTCAGTTACATCTCCAGAAATCCGACATCATGCTGAGGACATACACTGGTGAATGCATCAATATCCATGGGTCTGCTGAAGTTGAAGTGTAGTATCAAGGGAAGACCAAGGTGTTGAGGCTACAAGTGATTGAGGGGGGAGGAACCTAATCTTCTTGGGTATGACTGGCTGGAGACTTTACAAGTGAGGCTCAATATTGTGTGCAAACTTGTGGGTATCATTAAAAAAAGGTGTTGATGAAGTACTAACCAAGCATATTAAATTCTTTGCTAATGAGCTGGGTAAACTTAAAGGTTATGAAGCCAAACTCAATGTTAACCCAACAGCTTGCCTAGGTTGTGTAAAGCCAGAACAGTTCCATATGCAGTGAAGCCATTAGTTGAGATTGAACTCAATAGATTTGAGAGTGAAGGTATAATTTCATCTGTCCAATTCTCACACTGGGCAGCATAAATTGTACCTATAATGAAAAAGAATAGCACTTTGAGAATATGTGGTGACTACAAGGTCACTGTGAATTGAGCAGTACAAGTTGATTCCTACCCATTACCAAGAGTAGAAGAATCATTTGCTTCTTTATCAGGTGGAAAGTATTTTACTAAATTATGTCGCAGGCATATCTTCAAGTGGCATTTGAAGATGAATCAAAACAATATGTGACCATTAATACTCACAAGGGGTTGTTTCAATATAACAGATTGCCTTTAGGGATTTCAATAGCCCCTGCCAATGTTGCATGGAAAACTTGTTAAGAGCTTGTAAGGGAGTATCAGTATATCTGGATGATATTCTAATTACTGGGTCCAATGATTTTGAACATCTAGGAAATCTAGATACTTAAAAAATTTGCATCAACTGGGATAAGGCTGAATCAGGCTAATGTGCATTTATTTTGCCCAAGGTAGAACACCTTGGCCACATAATTGATAAGCATGGATTATACCCTGCAGAAGAAAAAGTTAAAGCTATCAAGGAAGCTTCTTCATCCAAAAATATTAGTGAGCTCAGAGCATTCTTAGGGATCATTAACTACTATGGGAAGTTTCTCCCTAACTTATTTTCACAGTTGTCTCCATTGCATGAGCTTTTGCAGAAGAAATCTAAGTGGAAATGGACAAGTATGCATAAAAAATCATTTTAATAGCTAAAGAGTCTTTGCAAGCAAACTCTCTGTTAGTTTACTATAATGATTCTAAACCTTTGGTGCTTTCCTGTGATGCATCCCCTTGTGATTTAGGTGCAGTAGTTTCTCACATTATGCCACAACGTTATGCATCCAGAACCTTAACCACTGCTGAAAAGAATTACTCACAGTTGGAAAAGGAAGGTCTTGCTGTTATTTATGGGGTAACGAAATTTCGTAATAACTTGTGTGTTAGACATTTTAAAATTGAGTCTGATCACCAGCTATTAGCACATCTTTTTGGAGAAAGAAGGGAATTCCACCCTTGGCTTTATCAAGGATTCAGAGATGGGCTCTGACACTGAGTGCTTACCATTATTCTATCGGATACAAGTCTGGTATATTGATAGGAAATGCAGATACTTTAAGCAGACTTCATCAACCACATATTACATATTCAGATTGTTTATCTGGTGACAGCCGTGTTCTAACAAGGTCAGTTGGTGGACAGATAGAGATCCTATCTTAGCCCAGGTCAAGAAGTACCTGAGGAGTGGTTGGCCACAGAAGAATCTGAAAAAGGAGTTCAAACCATTCAGTTTCCTAGTTTGACCACACAGATATGGAGATCTGAACATTGTCATCCTCCACCCTCATATATGAGTTATGACCAAAACTTCGAGTTACGCACTTGATAGTGTGTTTAAACTAAAAGGGGAAAGATGTGATAACTTGGATTATAATTATTCCCTGTATCATATTATGTTACCATGATATTGTGGTTAAATGATTGTCAATCATTTATGTGTATACATACCATGGCTTTTATTATATTGTTCACTTCACTTTACTTTACTTCAGTTGTTCAGTCAGTCTATAAGTTGTTCAATGCATAAGTTAAGTTGAATGGGTGACTAAGCTATACCTGATAGTATAAGCGTGCAGTATCATAAGCCCAAAAGAGCAGATACAACACTTATCAAAAAAGCTGGTCTAAGTTTGATTGGAACTTAACTAGAGGAGTAGGTGGAAGGAAGAAAACAATAACTCTATCAGGACAAGGATATCATATTTCAACTTTGTCTTTAAGCTGTTGATATTGAGAATAAACTATACTGGCTAAAAATTTGTGAGTTGAAGCTACCATTATTGGTGGGACTTCATGTATTAAAGCTGAAATATTGTGATGTTTGTCTGTGTCAGTTCTAGAGTTGAACTACATTTAAAACATTGTCTATAACATAATCTCCTAATTTTATTGCAGGTGGAAAGTGGCAAGTGGCAAGTGACAAACAAGAGACCTCCTCAGATAAAAAATTTAAAGGAATAATATTACATAGCAGTTATATATCTTTGAAAAACATATTGGATAGAAATAAGTTTATTCCAGCATTGGGTCATTTGGCATCCTAAAATTGTATTGTGCATTAAATTGTAATCATTACTGTTGCTAATGAACTTATATGCAGTATATAACCTACAATGTACTGGTGAGAAGAACTTAGACAATGAATGGTTGAGTGTCATCAGTTAAAAGGTCTCGAACTGGGGGAGTTTATTTATAACATGAAATAAATCCTCCTATATAGAAGTGATTAAAGATATTTAGGATTAGGTAGCTAAACTTATGATCTGTTTATATGATAGTTAAGGTTGAATTTATATATGTGCCTATGTATTTATGCAGATATAACCTGCTGAACCTTTAAAACTTGGCAAGCATAGGCAACTGATCCTAAGGAGTAAGTAACCTAGGCTCTATTAATACTTTATGGGTTTGGGGGTGGGGGTGAGGGAAGGGTGCCACAGGACTAAAAAAAAGTGGATTTAAAAAATATGTAATTAAGTCAACTCCCTTCATGCATTAGTAACCACAAAGTTGTATTACAAAGAACACATGAACTTATCAGACAGAAGATTGTTGGAAATTTAATTGGACTGAATTGCTTTCATAGAAGATATATATATATATATATATATATATATATATACACATTTCCTTTAGCTAGGTGAACATTTTTTTTTTCCATTTTAATTTTGTTCATTGTCATCTATACAATCTAATTGCACAAAAATTAAAAATCCAAATGAGTACCAAAATCTTTTGTTGATCACAATTTCTCAGTAGTTGTGGCGTAAAAGATAAATAAAGTCAGGAAGTAGAAACACAGAGTGAAAAACATTCTACAACAATTATATTCAAGAGGTACATCAATGGCTCCAGTTTGGTAAATGAATAACTAATTTTATTCACTTCATTCAAAATCAGTTATTCAGAAATTATGTAAAGTAATGAATCTCAATGTTGAATGAGATCTGACCACAAGGTCTAGAAATGGTATTTTGAGAGGCGTCAATCATGTTTTGCATTGACATTGGCCAGATAATGCTTGGCATGCCACTCTAGTATTGAGTATTTTATATTCCAATAGGATTAAAAAGACCTCTAATATGGATTAGATGACTGAAAGTGCTTCATCCACCATTTTCTGGTATGTGGACAGGCTGAGGTGCTATTGGAGCACCTTTTATTGAGACTGTAGAAATTATTTATTTTATAGATCCAGCACCATTAAAATTATTTTTCACTCTCTCTCTAGGATTGAGGTAAATAGAATCTGCATGGCTTTGGCTTATGCATTGTTTCATTTAATTTCGTAATTTTTTTTTTGATTGATTGGAAATGTTATTTTTATATATCTATGTTTTCAATGACATTATCAAGTTGAAAACCTGAAATTTATACATGGGAATTAGTTTTTAACTGCAACTCTTTTAAATAATGAATGAACCTCTGACCATTATTTACACCCTTTATTGGCATGCTGAAGTATTGATATGATTATCACTCATTGTGTGCACAGTATATCTTTAATAATATTCATTCTAGATTTATCTTAATACTTATTCTTTTATAATGGTTTCCTCTATAGTTACTGACTAACATGCAACCTCAGCCATCACAAGAATTGATGTTTGATTGTCCATCCAATAATGATGGTAAAAATGATGGAAACGATTGTTACTGTAGCATCAACATCAGATACTCTCTATACAGATGAAATTGAAACAATCTTAAATGAGATTGGCAAGGATTCAGGTGGGATGGAAGGGACAGATGATCTGAAGTTACTGTTTAGAGAAGAAGGCAGTGAACAACAGTAGGTGCTTACTATTGATTATGCTTTGGGCAATGCAGATGCCATATGCAAACTGACACAAGTTGATGCTAGTCATCCCAAGAGTGCAGTTAGATACACTGGGCTAATGCTAATAAATTTGGCTAATTTTTTGGTGATATGCATACAATTTTAGTGTAATCATGTCAGCATATACTATTTCATAATTTTTTTACCTATTATGCTGACTTTACAAAGGGACTGTGATTGTACATATGCATGGGCTTAATAGATCCTTTCCCCAATTTTATTAACCACTGACATTTTATGCATATTTAATCTATCATCACTCACTTTATGCCCATTGTATGCCTAATATCCTCAGTGGGTTTCACTCAATATATCTTATTTTGAATAATTTTCTCTACAGTTGATGACCTATAAACAAACAGCAACCACAACTTTTGATGGGTGATAGATGCAAAAGCATAGACCATTTCATATGTATTTAATGAAAATACTGACTGGATAGGTAGTTCAAGGTCATCCATATGCATGGGTTTTATAGATCTCATATTTACAATATTGTTCATTACTGACTTTTTAAAAACATTTCATTCACTTGAATATTCCTTTTACCAACAATCTTTCTGTGTCCATTATATATCTAATATTTATGATGAAATTCTTTTAATATATATATAATATTTATAATAATAGTCTCTATAGTTGCTGACAGATGACATGCAAAAATAGCAATCGCAGGTCTCAATGTTTCATGATTCTTCCAGCAATAATTTCAACAAAATGACACCATCTGCATTAGATACCGCTCATGCAAATAAATTGGCAACAGCCTTAAATGGGATTGTGATTGCTTTAGGTGGGGTGGATGGAATGGATGAGCCAGAGTTAATGCTCGTAGCAGAAGGGAGTGGACAACAGCAGGTGTTGACTTATGATACTGGCTTGAATAATGCCAATGTAGCAGGCAAGCCATCACTGGTTAATCCTAATTTACCAAAGGCAGCAGTGAGACTACAAAAGGTATTTGGTGAAATGTCATAATTTAAGAAGTTTCAACTATCACAATAAAAATTTATCATCTTTGAAGATCCTATAGCTCCCCACTCATTTTTTATGTTTGTAATTTTAATGCAAGGTTAGATCCTAGATTGATATGATCCAATATACTCTGCTGATTTGATAGAAGGTGATCCACATGCATGAGACTACAGAGAAATATTTACATTGCAGACTAATCTTATCATTGGTTTTTATTGCTGTTATATAGTTGGAAGATGAAACTGGGAAAGTACAGCAAGCTGCTAAGCTTGTGACAGTGACAGACCATGTTGACAATGTTCTGAGCCAGCTTTTAAGTTCCACCTCAGTGCCCTTTCTAACTGCTTATCAAGATGGCCACAGAGGGGCACTGAGATCGGAGGCAGGACCTATTCCAACTCAAGGTAAACAAACTACCAGCACCATTTATGATGGAGCTGGTCAAAGTTCCTCACTTCTGTGACAAATATAGCAAGGAATACTCCAGTGGTGTCCAGTACCTCCCACATGGTTTCCATACCAGTAGGATTAGAGACATCACTATATTTTCAGCCTAATGTAACTTCGGCAGATTTCACTGATGCATCAATGGACCTGGCTGCAGCTCTTACTGGAGAGCATTCCATATTCGAGAAAGGATTAACTAGAACTGCTGCTATAGGAGCCATGATAAAAGGAAACCAAGTGTCTGGGAACAATGATGTTTGTGACATCAGCATGCCTAAAAATATGGAAGATTGAAATAATTCCAAAGAAACAAAAGAGCTAAATCTTAGACTTTAACAAGCTCTGTATGTAACTATTTGCTTTGATCACACATAATTCTACATTATGTAATACTATACTTGTATGTGAACATTTGTTTTGGATTGTTAAAAACTATCCACACTGTAAAATTCATACTATTTAATCCATCATTTAATAATTATAGATGCCATTAATGTTTCATATTTACCAGGTTATCCTTTCTCCTATCCATACTTATTCTTTTATGCATAGAATTTATATTAATTATATTTGCTTGCGGTTAGCTCGAATAATGTGTTTAGATATGTATCTGTTAATGGGTATAGGCAAAGTAGTATATTATTTATTGAACAATTTATTGTTGTTGATGGATGTAAATAATCAAAGTCAACCATAATATGTCATGAACTAGAAAATATGGATAAGAATATTCTTATAATAACAAACAATATTAACAATAATTGATAATTATAAGAGCCCAAATTTTGATAGAATGTTTAATAAGTGTTTTTTTTACTCAATGTCAGCAATAGTGTGTCTAGTACAAAGCACACATTGATAAAAAAAATCAACTATTGTCACAATAACGAATAATTTATATAAAGGACAAGTGTGTGTGTGTATGTGTGTGTGGGTGTGTATGTATGTGTGTGTGAGTGTGTGTCTTGGGTTAGGGTGTGGCTGAGTAGTAGAGTAGTTATGCTCTTGGATGAACAGCTCAAGGGTTGTGAGTTCAAACTTCACAACTCAGAGGAAATATCCTGTCCTTCAACACCTTCCCACACTAGTGCACCAGTTCTGATTGAGACCTGGAATTTTCTGGGGTGAAAATTCACTGGCCATGGCTTATCAACTAGTTAAAGGTTCAGGTGGGACTTCGGGTGCCCACACCCATGAGCTAAAAGTCTTGATCAGTCTTTTTTTTCGAGCCATGTCAGGTGCTGTGCTTGTGTAAGCCAGCTAGAGGATTTACATTTTTGCATTTGTGTGTGTGTATGTGTGTGTGTGTGTCTGTGTATGTGTGTGTGTGTGTCTGTGTTAATATCAACACAATTAATATTTACATTTATTGATATAGCTCATTGCATTCTCACATATAAATATACCTTCACATATACCTTCTTTGCAGAATTTCCAGCATGCAATATGAGAGAGAGTATCCTTTGAATGGGGCTCATTTACGGTTAACAAAAATGAAGCATAATTGTAACACCCATTCCCATCATGGCAGCTTGGTTGCTATGACATTTTTGGTTTTAGTACAACCTTGCAAAAGAGCTAGAAATACTGGTGCATTGGCTGAAAATTCCTTCATGAAAGTATTCCATGAAGCAAATCTCAGTAATTTTGCTGATTTGTATTTTTGAACTGAGTTCACTTCATCTGAAACCATTTTTTCATATCCATTTTTTCGAATTGAACTACATGTTAAAAAATGTATCTCTTTGTTCTTCCTTCTTTAACAATTGAACAGTTGAATCCCCTAGCTACAACCCCTCCAAGTATCTTATGTTGTGGTGTAGGCATGTACCTTTTAGAAATGGGCTTGTATCCCACCTCAATCTAAAATGTATAACAATTTAATTCAGCCATTTACTAATGTATAACACTATTTATTAAGTTAAAACCTACTGAAAAAGTGCAGAATGAAACACTGTTTCAGGAGTGGAGTGCTTCCTTCTGTCTTGAAGGCATAACTTCTTCACTTTGGGAAGTAGTGTTTTGCTGCAGCTATATGTTCTGCATTCATCAGATTCGTTGGTAACAGTATTGATGAAAGTGTTCAGTAAACTCTATAGTTTCACTTCAATGTCTTCTTGCAGTTCTGGTAGTGTTCATAAGAGAAGTAACATCTAAGGAATATTTTTTTACTTAACTTCAGCAGCTCATTTACATCAATATCCTCCTCCCCCAATCCCTTACTAACGCTTTCCATATTTGAGCATATATAATGCTGCTTGTCCCCAAAGTGACCTTCTGTCAGTCACTCTATTAGTTTAGTCTTCTCCATAACTTACACATAGCATTGCCTAGCATGCTAGTTTTGTCTTGGAAGAAGCCTAGCAGGTGGAGCTTTGTAGTTCAGCTGTTTTTCTTTCTTTTTTTTTCAGTTGAGCTTGATGATTCTACATCTAAGCCAAATTCTACACCTGAGCCAAATTCTACACCTGAGCCAAATTCTACACCTGAGCCAAATTCTACACCTGAGCCAAATTCTACACCTGAGCCAAATTCTACACCTGAGCCAAATTCTACACCTGAGCCAAATTCTACACCTGAGCTTGGTGGTTCTAAAGCTAAGCTTGGTGGTTTTGCAGCTAAGCTTGGCAGAGCTGTTTTTTTTTAGCCCAGGCCCACCTTTTCTATAATAGTATTCATTAATATACTGGCTATGTTACTTCCCCAAATTCTCTCCCAGAGTTAAGAGAGGCTTCCACACCTAGATCACACTATAACCCATTCTCCAAAGACACCGGCAAGATTTCTAACAGTCCTATGCATATTATGCAGCACTACAACAGATGCAATCTTGTTTTCCTGCCTGATATTAAGTCTTTTCATTGCTTCAAGGACCTCCCCTTCTGTTTCTCTGGTGAGTGTTCCACAAGCTGTATGGGTGAATTCCTTCTGCACTAGTTCATCACAGCATATCAAAAGGTGGATCACAATGTATGTTCCAGTTACCTTTGTAGCCTCAATACAATTACCACATCTGTGACTTAAAGTATGACCAATCCTAGCTAGTACCAGTTGATGATACACTTAGATGATTTACCATTTCTACTTTCTGGCAGCAGTAGCACCCATGTCAGCTGGGCAGTGGATGGTAACATGTGTAGTAATGAGGGCTTCAGCTAGGATAAAATCAATGTTTTCAGTCTGATTTGCACATTCACCAATGGAGCAGGAAAGAACTGAAATCTTGGGATGATGATGGGCTCCAAGTAGAAGTCAATGGTGAATTATGAGCTTTTAACTAAGCTAGAGAAATCTCAAGATTTAAGCAATAGAGTAATGTGTTTATTTTAGACAATAATGACAACTCCCATTTACGCATCAATATCTATTCTATTCAATGGACAAAGATATATCAAAGTGATATTATGCATTACTCAATGAAATGAGGTAATTTATTCATGTGTTATAATGTTATTGAATGACATAGGTAAAATATGACTGTGCTATAATCTATCTTTATCAATTAATCATTGTTTATTTTCCAGTGTATTGGCTGAAATATTCATAAGAACATTGAATGAATCCATAAGAACACAAAAAGCAAAGAGATGTTATTGCTTGTAAAATATCTGGCTTGGGTATTATGTAATTTAAATGAATCTACTTGTGTTGACCCATGTACATTTCTTATTGGAACAGAGATGAGAATGAGAATGCACTTACTAGCTATGGAAATAGAGGCTGAAATTATGCAGAAGCTGGCTATTCAAAAGTCAGGCTAAGATCAGGGGTCAAAAGCTAGAGAGTTCCACATAAGGCAGGCAAGTTATGCTCAACGATTTAATAGCAGGGCCCAAATGTATACCTGGTATGATAGTCAAGGAATGGGGAGCTCTAACTTATTTTGTAGAAGATCACAATGATATTATTTGCTAACTTGCAAAACTTGCAAAAACATTTCACAAGACAATCAGTTTAATTTTGTAGAATTTATCAGGTTTTAGCAGGATTACCCTCCCCCTTCTTAAACCCAAATATTTATTTCGAAGAGAATATTGAGATGAGATTGAAGAAATGATTACTAAATCAGATGATAATTACTTTAATCCTAATGTTGAAGTGAAGCTAGTCAATTTTTACATATCATCATAATAGACAATGTAGCATTTTATAGCTAGTTTGTTCCACAAGGTGTTTACATGATCTATCATAGTCAATTTTAACAGAAAGCAAACAACATATTGTTAAGTGTTCTAACTGACTTTTTTCTTCTCCTCAATTTTTCTGGAAATTGGTCAGGATTTGCATTCTATTGTGAAAGTATCAGCAAACCTGTTAGTATAAGCTGAGATCAATTTGCCACTTACATGCTCTTTTGGCCTTCTTAGAAGCTGGGCCAAAGCGTACCAATGTTAGGCGCTCACCACTAGGCTAAGCATCAACAAGTCTATTTCTGGACTGGTCTTGATTATTTGTAAAAGATTAATGATAATTTTAATGGCAATACACAGAGAGCAATCAGTAAGGTCTATACAGTCTAACCAGTCCAACTGCCTTTTTAGGAATGCATACATACTATATATATATATATACATATATATATCACAACGTTTAATCTCTGACCAATCAGTAATGGTGGGCAGATCCCAACAACCAAGAACTCCAGAAATAATTTGATGATGATGATAACGGTAAGATGAGCAGTTAGAACATGAATAGTTGTAACTCTTCAACATTTATTAGCCATTTTATTGTTTTCTATATTTTAGCATGGTTAGTGGTGTTTTCTTTGTCCATAAAATAAATGTTTGAAAATGTGGCAATAGAATAATGGAGTTCATGTTGGCTTTCAAAATGCTTTTTTTCCCCTTTCATCTCTGTGATAATTTTTTTCCTCAACATGGCTTAGGATGATTCGCTCACCAATGGAGGGGATGCCTCTACCCAAAAATCCTTATGAATCAGCCATCATTTCAATTGTGCCAAAAATGGAAACAAAAAATATATTATGGTGACCCCCAGGACCCCAAGATCCCCCAACAGAAAATGTGGTGGTTTTCAGCCTTTTCCTCTGGGAGGAGTTTGCACACACTCAAGCACTAAAGCACTAACATACGAACACTAGCATACACAAGTAGGCAAGCACGCATGCACACACACACATGCACATACACACATGAACACATTAGCTCCATTACAGTAAGATATCCCATACAAAGGAGTTAGATACAGGGGCCTCCATCACTCTTGTGTCTGAGAGTGCAATCAGTTGTTCCCTAGATGAGTTTTGAGAGATTCATCAGTTCTCCTGAAGATCAACTCTGGAGAACAGATACATATGGTAGGGCAAATGGATGTATATGTGCAATTATGAACACCAGCTAAAAGATTTGGTTCTAACTGTTGTTACAGGAGATCATCCGAGTCTGTTGAGGAGGATTTGGCACTAAAAAATTCAGCTAAATTGGTGGGAGATCTGGGCAGTAACTAGTCATTACAGCTGGACTCTGGGATACCTGCTTGACAGACAAAATTGTAATATTTTTATGGTGGGATTAGACACAATTAAGTCTGACCAGGCTAAATTACCTATTAAATCTGATCAACTACAAAATTTTTTCAAAGCCCAAACTGTTCCTTATGCTCTTAGGAGCTCTACCCAAATGAGTTGGATTACCTTCAATGGAAAGGGATCCTGTGAAAAGTAACCCATTGTGAGTGGGCAACCCCCATTGTGGCTGTTCCTAGACCTGACGGACAAGTTCATCTCTTTGGAGATTTTAAGGTCACTGTCATCGGTGCTTTCTGGTATATCAGTACCCTCTTCCTGCTGTGTAGGACCTCTATGTAACCTTGACTGTAGAAAAGAAGTTTTCCAAACTGGAGCTTTTACATGCATTTCTCCAGCTACAACTTTACCCAAACTCACTGAAATAATGTATGCTAAATACATATCAAGGCTGTCTCCCTTCTGGTATGGCTTCCACTCCCACCATATTTCAGAAGATGATGGACACCATCTTGCAAGGAATTCCTGGAATAATGTGTTGCATCAATGACATTTCGGTAACTGAGGCCTCAGACATTGAACATTTCCAGAGATTGGAAAAGGTCCTCTGCCACTTGAAAGCCAATTTGCATCTGGATGAAGCATCAAGTGTGTCTCTTCCTTGAAAATGTGGTAGAATATTGAGAACATGGAGTGGATGTAGAAGGAATATGAGACTTACCAGAAAAGATTGAAGCAATAGAAAGGGCTCCTCTGCCACTAAATGTACAGCTGATCATTTTTAGGACTAGTGAGTTATTATCGAAAGTTTTACCAAAGTTGGCTATTATCCTCCATCGTCTCCATGATCTTGTCCTAAAATGCAAGAAGTGGATTTGGTTGACCCTGTGCAGGCTATCAGGACTACCAGACAACTCTAGATCACATCCACAGTACTTACACATTAGGGTGACACCTTACCATTAAGACTTGCTGCTGATGCCTCATCATATGGAATGGGTCCAATCTTTTCACACCTGCTCCCAAAAGGAACCGAGTGACCAAATATTTTTGCATCACAGTCACTGTTGAAGAGTGAGAGAAATTATGCCCAGAATACAAGGAGGCTCTCAGGCTCATATTTGGTGTCCGTAAGTTTCACACATACTTGTATAGAAGGATATCTACTTTAATTGCATGCTATAAACAACTTTCCACAATTTTGTGCCCAAAGAAGGGAGTTCCAGCAGTGGCTGCCTGCAAGGTTGCAACAATAGGCCATTCTTTTGGGAGCATACAACTATAACATTAAATTTAGTTTCACAATGGAATATGGAAATTCTGATACCCTTTCCCACCTGCCCTTGCCAGAAAGAGGAATGAATAGTCCTCGGAGACTAGGATGTGCAACATCCGACAGATTGAGACATTGACATTGTCCTCTCTAAAATCATGAGAACCACCCTGCGAGAACCCATCCTTAGCAAGGTTTTATTATATTGTCTCAGAGGTTGGCCAGTGCATTTTCCCAAGGTTTTTCAATCCTATTGTTTGAAGATTGCTGAGTTTCTGTGGAGGAGGGATGTTTGTTGTGGAAGAACATGTTGTGATTCATCAGAGTTTTCACAAGGTAGTGCTAACTGAATTGTACAGGGAGCACATGAGGGTGTCACATATGAAAGCATTGGCTCACAGTCTTGTCTGGTGGAAGAGACTGGATAAGGACTTGGAGGAGTTAGGGAGTCTTGCTATTCTTACTTGGTTGTGAAGCAATCACTGGCAAAAGCTCCGTTACATCCGTGGACATGGCCTGGTCATCTTTGGAAGTGACTTCATGTCAATTTTGCAGGCCCATTCCTTAATCAATCCTTCCTTATTGTAGTGGATGTGCATTCAAAATGGGAAGTAGTAGAGATGGCAAACACCATCACTGCTAAGACCATTACCATTCTGAGACACATGTTTGCCATTAATGGCATACCTGAGCAGATAGTGTCTAGTAACAGGCCCCAATTCACCTCCTCTGATTTTGAAGAGTTTACGAGAGAAATAGAATCAAACATTCAAGATTATCACCTTATCATCCTAGCTCAAATGGTGAAGCAGAATGGTTTGTCAGGACATTCAAGGAGGGCATTAAGGCTAATAAGAAGGATGGTCTTACTCTAGTTCATAGGTGGGAGAGATTCCTTCTCTCTTACTGTGCCACTCCACTATGTGAATTGCTAATGGGTAGGAGTTTGCATAGTAGATGTAATCTCCTGAGACCAGATTTGGAGCGATGAGTCAGTTGATGGCAGTCCCAGAAAAATGATGGATATGACCAGCATTCTCAACAGAGGAAAATTATGTGGGTCAATCTGTCTTGACTGAGAATTTAGGTTCTGGGTCTACCTGGATATCGGGAGTCATCATTGAACAAATAGAACCTCTGACATACATCATTGAAGTCTCTGATGGCCAACTATGGAAGCGTCGTGTGGATCACATAAAGGGGTTTGCTATGCCACTCCCTTGCCCTTAGCCGGAAGATATAAGAAACAATGGTACTACTCTGGCCACCCCTGAGCTTGGTGAAGTAGTCATAAGGCTAATGAAATTCTTGCCAGAGGATGGTCCAGAGAATGGAATGGAAATAGAGTCTACCAGAGCATCACCACTTGTGAATCTGCCTTCGAAGGTTATTCTGCCTGATTTACATCACCAGCTAGGAATGCCATATCTGATCCATCTCCTCCAAGAAGAGACTCACCATACCACTCAACCACTGGTAGAAAACAGCATTCAACCAGAAAGCACTCCTGGCCAGATTACTATCATGATAAACCATGGTGAGGAAAGAGTGTAGTAACTTGAACTATGAATCATGACTATTACTAGTTAACTAACAATTCAATAATATCTTGTGTGAAGCATGTGTCAGGGCCCTAATAGAATGCACCCATTGCTGTTTCATGTTGAGCATTATGTTGAGCATTATGTTGAGCATTGTCTTGAAGCTCCGTTCCAGGTTTTATCAAATTATAATTTTGACTTAAAGAAGAAGATGAACTTCATAATACCTAAATTTCAGCAATAATTCATATGTGTGAAGGCCAAGGAAGGCAATTCAACTGGTGATCCTGGCCAAGTGGTGCCCTTCCTAACAGGCACATACAAAAGGGACTGTGTTCAGAACAAGATTGGGTAGCAAGATTCAAATTCTTGAACACTTGGGTTCTACTAGCCAGCATATTATACCAATTCTGTGAGGCTTTTATGCCATTCTTCTTCCCCCCCAAAATGCAAATTAACACTATTATGTCATTTTTCATTTAAAAAAATTTATTGAGATGTCTAGGAGTGCTAAATCCAGTGTTACTGGAGAGACTCCAAACAATAGACAGAATGCCCATGATTTTAGGCTTTTCAAGACCAAAGTTCATTCAATACTGAGGATCAATCAAATCTATACAAGGTAGTTCTTGTTTTTATCTTTTTTTTTTTCATGATTAGGTTTCTTCCAGAAAAAGGATTCTTCACCTCTCTAGACCATTCAATGACAGAATAAACATGCACATTACAGTTGAATGCCAATATAGACTCATGAATGTGATGTGTATGATATTATGCATAAAGAAGGAAAAAATGTCCCAATACATATTTGCCTCCAGGTATATTGAGGATCCCATGTTTCAGTGTAG
The DNA here is from genome assembly GCA_963969325.1 of Lycopodina hypogea. Lineage (NCBI taxonomy): Eukaryota > Metazoa > Porifera > Demospongiae > Poecilosclerida > Cladorhizidae > Lycopodina > Lycopodina hypogea. Next base: position 14,889,604 of record OZ017786.1, read on the forward strand.
TCGGACTATGACCAGGAAGCAGTTGGTATCAATTCCAGCTAAGATTATTTGGTCCAGTTCAATAGTTTCATGGAGTATGACCAAAACAAAAGTTATCTGGAATGAATATGTAGAACAACATTATAGGTTTGTCATTTCATCATATTATCCACCAAAGTAACACAAACAATTTTCTCATTGTCATAAATAATAACAATTCTGCCCCTGATGATAATCTATATCAGAACAAGTGCCTATGAGTGTGTATATATGTGCCAGTGAGAGTGTGTGATGTGTCATGAAATTGCATACACTCACAACACACATGACCACACAATAAAAAACTATGTACACTCAAAATACACATAGCCATTAGTCTCTATAAAGTTATAGTTTCTGTAGTCCATAGCAACACAGTCTGCAAGTTAACCGACAAACCCACACATATTTGGAATCAGTGTGGCCAGCAAAATGTTTTAGGTATATTTACTTGACTACACCTCTTCCTGTGTGTCAAGAAAAACAAGCTAAAAATGGCACTTTGGCCAGACAAGTTGTCAGACTCATATACCTGAAACTTAGCTTGCATACACAACTTGACTATGGGAGTAATATGGGCTAGGTCCACACCTGACTACACCTCTTCTTCTTGGAGTGTCAGGCTAAATATACTTTGTGTATATATGTTTGTGTAAATCTTCTTGTTAAACAACCGTACCTAATGAAACTGCTTTTTAGCTGAAGCATTTAGGTTACCTGACCACACCTCTTACTATAGGCACACAGACACAAATCAACTTGGGTAGGTAAATGGGCTGGGTCACACTTTGCCATATCTCTTCCTGTGGGCATTTCATTATATCCTAGACAATGTCAGGTATGTCTGTTAGTATAATATAAAACTACATGTACTCACAACACTTATGGCCAACAATAAAAGAAGTATAATAATTATTAAAACAAATCACTCAAAAGTCACAATGGCCATACATAAGAAATGACACTCAACTTATACACTTAATAAATATTCCTGAGGTTGTTAGAGTAAGAATCCTTCACAGGGTGTGGATACCTCTGCCAGTACTAAATAAATATGCTTCCCTATTTAGCTAGCTACATCAAGGAGTCCAAAGAAAAAAACAACCGACCATAAATGTGGTCCATAATCACAGGTACAAGCTAGCAGTAGGAGAATGCCTAGACTAAGTTCAGGTACCAATTTGAAATAAAGATCTTCCCGTTCCCTCCAAATGTTAACAGCGTAGTTCAACGTAATCCCTTTCAACGCCTACAGGAGAAAACCAACTTCAGAAATCAAGATTCAAGAATGAGCACTCCTTTTACCGGTGTGGCGTGGTGGGAGTTCTACCGTGGTAGGAGTTCTCATTGGCCATCTACGCATGCGCAAATTGAATGACAGTTGTCTACAAAGCAATTGCAGCTGTGTTTGAGATTCTAGTCGTCAACCGTGGTAGGAGTTCTCATGTTACTAAAACTTGGTATTGAATCCAGAAGAGACCCGGTTTGGTATCTGGGAGTGGAGAAGATGGTGTGAGGAATCATTTGAATGGCACCAGAAATGGGGAAAATGATTTCAACTCCAAACTCTGTTAGAAAGACTAAAAAGAACCATATCTTAGTAGAGACTTTAATCCATTATAAGAAGCATGGAAGGCACATGCCTGGTATGCTAAGACCTCAGCAGAGAAATGTTTTGAAGAAGGCAAATACACACCATCAAGAGTGGGACAAGAACTGTAAGTCTTATTCATCATCTTAAAGTTCATCATGTTGTGTAATAGATTGACTCAAGGGTGTAGACAGGAATTTATTTTGACTTGTATGATTTATAAGAGCATAGCATCACAGAGTGACCCTACCACTATGTTAGTAAAGATATTTACGAATAGAGCAATAGAGCTGCTGCACCTGAGGTCATCAGAGCACTGCGTGTTCCTTCTGCATGTTCATTCTGCATGTTCATTCTGCATGTTCATTCTGCATGGTATGAGATAATGGCTACAGCCATGGAGCTCTTGACTATTACTATTTTCTGCAAGATGCAGAGAGTAAGGAATAGTGCAACACAAAAAAACAACAGATTGTATTGTATAAGTTTAAAAATATTTTGGATCAGGCATGTGATCTCCCAGACTTCAGGTAAATCAGCAAGAAGGACTAAAGTTTGTTATAGCTAACTATGTTGAATGGGACGTTATTTACATTTTATATCTATTTCACATTAAATGTGAAAGAGATTTACAGCTGTTCTGACCTCTATCACTACCTTATAAGCTGTGCTAGTTTGTAACTGAGGAGGAGGCAAAGAATTACATAAGTATCATTGCCTATAAGTGTTATAACCATAGATGCAGTTCTTCAAACTTTTAAAAAACATATAGCTAAGGTCCATTTGCATTCACTTTGCCAGTCGAAAAATCGCTATAAAAGTCTCAACATTTAGTCATTTCCAATATTTCAGATATCATTCTACTCCCCCTGAAGTGGTTTTTCTTCTAAGGCACATCCCTGGTGTGAGCATATTCATATTTATGTGTGTTTGCATGCATGTGCATGCATGCGTGCGTGCATGTGTGTATGTATTCAGAGTTGTTTTCACTGCCAAGATGCTGTTCTAATCAGCCTGAATATTGGCATGTGGAGTCTAAGTAATTGATTGAGATATTTTCAGAGCCAAAGGCTGTGTTATTATAGTTATTGTACAGAGATACTCACTTGTATGGACCCTGTGTTTCCATGGTTATAGTACAGTGTTCCCTTAAATAGATACTGTGTTACCATGGTTATTGTAGTGATTCTCACTTGTATGGTCCTTGTGTTGCCATGGTTATAGTAGAGTGGACCCTTTGACACTGTGGGTCTATAGGATGTTGCCACATGTATTGTCATGGTAGTGTGAATGTAGGAGGCTGCTATGTGTGTTGTCATGGTTGCAGTCTGTTTAGAAATTGAAATATGGATGAGATGAGAATCTTGTAACCCACTGCCCTCCCCCTTCTCCTGTCCCATATGCTAAGCTGCAATGTAAAGTATCAGTTCATTGATGAATCAGTGCCAAATCTTTCTAACTATTCTAAAATGACAATTAGACATAACCTAACAATCGTGTGATATAACTAGCTAAACCAGTACCCTTTTTGGGAAGCATGGTCAATTAATATCTGCACTATGACTTGGCTATGAGATGATGGAATTTGAAGTAGAAGCTTCTTCCCTTCCTGTCCCACTGGGTAGAACCCTGAACTTGCTACCACCCCACCACACCCCGCCCACCTTAATAATGCATAATCACATAATATTTGAACTTGTCCAGATAATATCAGTTGAAGAAATGTTTGTATGAGGCATTAGTTCACCATTATTTGTTATTTGCAGATGTTGTATGAGGCATTAGTTCACTATTATTTGTTATCTGCAGCTGTTTGAGAGGCTTTCAGAGACAGTCAATGTTTGAAGGAAGAAACAAAAGAAAACTAGTTGGTTCGGCACTGCCCAAGTGGGAGCCTTCTATCTTGAACAGAATCACTGAAAGATTAAAATAGAGTGTTACAAGAGAAAGAAATAACTTTGACCATGCAAGGAGCATATGGTGACTCTACCATCATGATACTGTTCCCTGCTGGCATTCTGAGATGGATATGGAATTGCAATAATCAAGCAATCACACCAACACTGAATGTTGGTTCATCTAATTCTGAAGAAGTGTAGAACAATAACATTATGTAATGATTACTGATTGTGAAATGTACTTCATTGCTGGGCGTTATTGTCATCAAGTTTGTAATACTTAATAAAAATGTATATTCTTCATGTAATATACAAGATATATATACATATATACATACATATATACATATATATATATATACTTGAAACAAGTGTGTGCTATTGTTATTGTAAAGTTATAGGACACTTTAAAATGGTTCATGACGAGGTTGTTTGTTTTTTCCTTTACGAAGTGATGCTAGATCTGCATCAGTGTATGCTAAGACCACACTATGTAACATTTCTATACATTAAAGTGACATAAAAGCCAATGTTTCCAATTGTAGGATATATCCAGAATCTCTGTGGATAGGTGAAATGTTTTATTTGTGAAATATTTTATTTGTGAAATGTAACATCATGACTAATATCATTTGGATAGGTGAAATATTTACTCCTGTGAAATGCACCATACATTTCGTATGTCATGAAATTTCATAGTCGTGAAAGGTGATAAATAGATGTCAAAGGAATTTCAAAAACCTGAAAGGTGATAAATCTCATTGTAGGTTGGACAAGTCAAGCATCATAGGAATTTCAGTAACCTGGGATTCTGCTCTATCCTCTACTAAATAACATGAGATTACAACAATCCAGTACAATGGAAATCTGAAGTACTGGTGGTCTTTGCTCCACCTTTCACATTGACACACTGTACCATGGACTTTGATACTCTTCCAGTGTAAAGCCCATGTGGCAAATATTTAGTCTTGTGTATGCTGGTGCCACATATATTATTATTTTTTTTGGGGGGGGGGGGGGGGGGGAGTGGTTGAAATACCATTTCCAAATTTGAACAGTGAAAACCGAGTTCATACAAAAAAAAAAAAAAAAAAAAAAAATGTGGTGGAGGCTGATGCCACTCTGTCCCCTCCCCTCCAGTATCTCCAGCTACTGATATTACTCAAAGCTGTGGTCTTAAGGAAATCAACGGTAGATATTATCTTTCCCTTCACTTGCCAACCAACGCCTGGTATTATTATTATTATTATTATTATTATTATTATTATTTTGGTTTGTTATCCTTTTTTCTCCCCTTTCCTCTGAGAACTCTCATCACGGGAGAACTTTTACCACGCCACTGCTGCGTGGTGGGGCTTCTCATTCCACTCGCGCATGCGCAGATGGCCGATGAGAACTACCACGGGAGAACTCTCAACACGCCACACGGGTGTGACGGGAAATTTGTGGCTAGCAAAATCTGTGCCATATTTAGTGTGCGAAGGCTCACAACGGTTACACGGCTGGTTCACTGTGAATATACGAGAGCTGTTACTGCGAAGAAATGAACGGAACTGGTTAGTGCTTAGACCACCTTTAGCGTTCCATATAATTTATAGGGGTGCAATACAAGGATTTTCGTAAGTGGGAAGACAGTGATTCCTGGTTAATGACCACTTTAAACCACGCCCATTTCAAGGCTTACAATTCTGACTATATCCTAATGCCCACTAGTCCACCTATTTATGGTTACTAGACGGCCCTTTGCAGCTTTGCTTGCAAAGTTGGAATGTTTATATAAATTAATTTTTATCTTCAATTCAGTCAAGGATTGATCATGACTATCAATAAAAAAAAAAAAAAAAAAAAAAAAAAAAAAAAAATTTATGTGCACAACAACATTCTTGTCTTCTGGCCAGTGCATGTAATCCTTGAGTCAACAACAATTGTTCATCTTCCTTCTCTCTCTCCCTTTTCTGTTTACAATAATTCCCCATTTAACCTTGCAAAGTGAGGTTCCATTCCATATCTTGGTTTATTGGTTATTATGGTTATGTCACCAAAACTCAACCACCTATCCACAGATGGTTGGTGTTAGTCAGGGAATTCTGTAGTTCATTTTTTAAAACATTATGTATTAAACTGAGTGTGCACTGAACTGCCAAGAGTATGCAACTTCCCTAGGGCTTTTCAATACAGCTGCTCCCATTAATTAGCATGAAATGGCCCCTTTTCTGGCCACTTTTGTCTATTAGTATCTGAAAAAGTCTTAGCTCATGGGTATAGCTACCCATGTCCAACAGTTATTAGAAGTACCATTTTTGGCATTTTGAGGCTAATACAGAAAGAGGAAGAGGTGTGGCTAGATGGGACCACCCCATGTAATTTGAAGAGTCAAGTTGTGGTTGCATGCCTAGTTTTAGGCTGGTAGCTTCATTCCTTTTTTTTGGCTTTGTTTTGAACACAGAAAGGGATGTGACCATATAGCATATTTAAAACCACATGGGTGGGTGCAGTGCTTGATTTCCATTCTTTCAGTACCCCTCTTGACTCTATAGCTTCAAAAATGAAGGAATGTATAGCAAACACACACACCCATGCACACATGCACACACATACATATGCATGCATGCACACACACACCACACACACCACACACACACCACACACACACACCACACACACACACACACACACACACACACACACACAGATTAAGAGGTATGGATAAGTAGATTTGAAGCTATGCAACATGACCAGAAGTTACTCCCCCAGTAATATGTAGACGCTATGCCGATATATTGTGTTGAATACTTTCTTGCTGATATGATAATTGGTTCACTTTCTAATTGTGATTGTGACTTCATTACTTTTTGGTGTAATAGATTATGCATGCCTCTAGTTCAAGCATCCAACTGGTAATCAATCAGGGTCTTACAAAGTTTCTCCAGAGGATGTGCTGCACTTTGTGAGGTCCTCTTTTCAGTTTCTCTTGTCTGGACAAATTTAAAATCAGAAGCTGTTTGCACTGCTGTCACAATTCTCTCAGAAGTTTGTCTATGAAGGTTAGTATGGTAATTATACTTATTAATTTAGTGTAACTTCATACACTCATGTATCTTATACTCTCCATTGTGCATGTATTTCTACACTGAAAGCACAACTCTGCATTCTCTCTCCTTCTTTGATTCAGCTGATACCTTGTTATACTTGGCCAACCAGAAGGGCATGGGTGTACTTCCAAGAAAGATTAAGGACAGTGACTCCATTTCTGGCCTGGAAGTGATGTTTTGATAACCATGTAAATTGCTTTAAGGTGGTAATGCTGCAATGTGTTTGCCGTAATCCGTGTGATGACAGTATGTGCAATGTAACAAATGCAACAAACTCTACCACCAGAAGTATATTGGTGCAACTGACATGCATTTTATGAGATGCATGCATCATGCACATATCCTGCCTGTCCTACCTGTCCTGCCTTCGTCAAACATAAACAGATCATGTTTAGCTCAATCCTTGGAATATTATTTATGAATTAATTAATTTTTTCCCCTTTACACAGTGGCATCACCATGGATGGATATGAGGAAGGGGGTGGGGGATGATGTCTTTGTAGGCAAAGGCTTCCCCCATCCATTTTAGTAATATTCATTGTGCTAGTAGGCAATAGCGGACTCTGGCTACAAATGCTTACTAGGCCTTGATAATGCAGATTAGTTGGAGCCTATTAAAATACAAGCCTAGAGGGGGCTGTGCTATATATGGCCAATAAGGCCAAACCAACTAACAGATCTGACTTCATGAAATCCTATAACCACCCTAACTATAAATCTATATACACATTTTTATCATCATGATATAGACTTTCAATTTTGAACATCCATTCCCCACCCCCCTCTACTGGAAGACCACCTCTTTAGGGAGACTGCTTTTTGTCGGATTTAAGGGTGGTCTCTCAAAAGAGGGACTACTGTACTCTGGATCATTCGAACACAGACGCAGCACACCATGTGCATTTCGTTTGGGATTCAAAGAGATACTTTTAATCAACTTCTTTGATAGCACATTGCATACATTCACTTATTTCTCAACACCTGATACAACAATACAGAGTAAATGTAGATAAATGAGGTTTATTATACCCACATTAGATAGTTTGGTGCATATGATCATACAACTTTTTAGGGTTGACATATATTTGGATATATATACAGATACGGGAACTGATCTTGGCAACTAATGCTTCCTACAATCTAAGTACATACTTAAGGGATAATAATTTTGGTACTCCTGTTTAAACCTCTTAGGCGTAGCCTCTGAGTGTGGATCTTGTTCAACAAGTGCCTGATTTCACTTGTAAACCAGACTGGTGACTTCCTAGCAGTAGTTTTAAATGTAGGTGTGTGGAGATCATATGCAGAGGATATCTTAGAGCAAATTTACTGTTGGTAACTGGGTGAATGCTCTTCCTAGGTTACATATTCATTACCTTTATTCTTCAACTGTAACACTCTAATTACTTTTCTAGCAATAATTGGGAAGTGGTTTACAGTTGTTGGCTTTGGATGTGCTACTACTGTAGGTGACTAGGTGAGCTGCAAGTAAAATAGAAGAAAAATAAACAAAATGGAAAATTGAAATACAAATCTTCACTGCCGCATTATTCTTTAAACTGTAGCTAGTTGTTTCATTTTCTAGGGAGACCATCAAATGCTTCACAGCTGTTGGCTAAGGGTGTTGTGTACTTAAAAAAAAAAGAAAAAGGAATATACTCGTACACAGACAAAGCTGGGTATCTCTGCCAGTTAATATATGTAGCTATGTGATAAACTGGATATTTCCATGGTACGGTTTGATGTTTAGGATAACAGCTTAGGCATGTATTTTCAAAGTGATTTTCAGTTATTTTTCATTTAGCTGCATCCATCATGGTTAGCTAATTTTCAACTGAAAACAAATTTTACTATCTCTTCGCTAAGGTTGGGAGTTATACATTTATTCCACATTGCCAAAATGGAAGGCATAGATATCACTCCTTCATGGTGAATTGATACAGGATTTAGCTCTTTGGTGCTAAATATGCGCCTTCTGACCAGATGGCATGGACTTCCCATTGGTCAAAAATTTAGCGTCACATTGGGTAAAGGTCGTGCCCAATTCACCGTGTCAAGGTAAGGTTACAACATGAGGATAAATGTGGTTGCTAATCAATTAACCTTGATCCCACCCTAGACACACACACAAAAAAAAGATTACCACTGGCCCACTGTAGCTTTGCTGTGCATTGTAACTGTTTGGGAAGACAGGTTGTGTACTGTAGCTGCTGTGGTAGCAGCAACTTAGCGGTACTGATAGAGCTACTAGAGGGAGAACCGATCCACAGCTTCAACAAATTGATTTATTGATTTGTGCAATGTGTGTGTGTGTGTGTGTGTATGTGCGTGCATGCATGCATGTGTGTGTGTGTGTGTGTGTGTGTGTGTGTGTGTGTGTGTGTGTGTGTGTGTGTGTGTGTGTGTGTGTGTGTGTGTGTGTGTGTGTGTGTGTGTGTGTGTGTGTGTGTGTGTGTGTGTGTGTGTGTGTGTGTGTGTGTGTGTGTGTGTGTGTGTGTGTGTGTGTGTGTGTGTGTGTGTGTGTGTGTGTGTGTGTGTGTGTGTGTGTGTGTGTGTGTGTGTGTGCTTCCTCCTACTCAGGCCAGTAATCTACATGTAAAAATTATTCAATAAAAAAAATTATAAATTGAATAGATTACAAATCCATTTGAGTCATAATAAACAAAAAACAACAACAACAATCTATTCAGGTCCCTAATCAATAAGGAACAAAGAAATTCTGTGTGTGCATGTTTGAGTGGATTTTTTAAAAAGCATTTGAGAATGTCTGAATTTGAAGGAAAAGATGAGAAAATAGAAGGGAAAAAAAGAATGAGGGAAAGAAATAAAGGAGTAAAAAGAGGGGGGAGAAAGGAGGAAAGAAATGAAAGGGGAAAAAAAATGAGAAAAAAAGCAACCTAGTCCAGGTTTGAACCATTGACTTTCAGCTGGAGAGACCTGTGCCTTAACCACTGAACCACGATTTTTAAAGGCTTTCTTTTAATGGAAAATTTGAATTCCATTCTTCCCAAGCAGGGGTGCCACATTCAGAATTCTTTGGGGTGATAAACCTTGCCAGGGACCCAAGGATCATGCTTGCAAAGTTTTATCAAAATCCATTCAGTATGTACATTCATTTTCATAGGTATTAATAAAATTTGAATTCCATTTTTCCCACCAGGGGTGCCACATTCAGGTTCTTTGGGATAATAAACCTTGCCAGGTACTCAAGGATCGTACCTGTAAATTTCATTCAGCCATTTGGCCATGATGCTGGAACACACATACATACATTTTTATAGGTATACAGTGGTACCTCCCGAAATGGACTCTCTGAAATAGGGACAATCTCTCTACAACAGATGAATAGTAGGGTACCAGATTGATTCCCTACAAGAGCTAATAGATAAGTACATCTGAAAGTGGACACTCCTAACTCCCCAAACAACTGACAAAAGCTGGGGCAGCTTCCAATAAATCCATTGAAAATGAACCTCAGAAGAGGGACAAAAGCCACACCTGAGTTCCATACAGAGGGAGGGGGGCCTGGAATTCCCCCCCCCCTTCAGCAAAAGTTTTCCCTCCCCCCTCCCCCAAGCTAAAGTTCCTATATCAACTAACTTATAGCCTGACCCTTTGCTAAAAAGATACATTTATAAAATATTATGGATAATGGAAAAATAATTTAAATTTTTTTAGTCAAGATGATGTAAGAGTTTTTACTGACTAAGGACAATGGAAGAAGAAACAAGGAGCTTTACAGCCATATCAGAAAACAACTTCATGTCAGTGAGTAAACTATCAATATAAGGTACTGCAACAGAGATATGAAACTGAGATACACACTGGAAAGATTAACTGTCCCCAGTGTATGTGGCTCTCCACTTCTGACAATAACCTGGTCATCTCCAAGTTTCTTAATAGTAGATGTTACTTCCAGAGCACTAATCTGCTCCATCTTCCTAGAGCAATTTCAGCTCTTTCTCCATGCTGTCAAGTATCAGAGGTAGCCTGCTCAAGTCAGCTGCTTGCCTCTGCATGAAGGAGTTCAGCTTTGCTACTGACAATAGAACTATTCTAGTAACACCACAAAAGGAGCTAAGGACTAATGCAAAGCCAAAGGCTTCTGCATCTCCAGTTGTATCATAGAGATGGTGCAAAATGGTAATCAAAGCCAGCAACTTCTCAGTGCTCATTAGATAGCAACCTGGTATCACTGGGCTTACCACTTTCAGCTCTGGCAATTGAGTATTGACTGAACTTCTTTGAGAGCTTCAGCTAGTGCTGGTACATATCTGTCACTATGAGAAGTTATATTTATTGATGACTGAAACAGTACACTTAAAGCAGCAGGAATATACATGCATTGTTGCATGCATGTGTATTCACTTATCTGAATTTTGCACATATCTAGAAGGACATAAAGGAGGTCAGATACTGTAACTGAGGGATACACTATATTTATTTGGGTTTCAAATTACAGAGCTTCTATGACAGGTGGCTAACCAGAAGCATGCACATTTTTCCCACCCCAAGAAAAATCCTGCATGAAACCCTGCACACCCCAGACTTTTTGTGAAAACATGCCCAGCTTTTTGTGAAATTGAATGAACAAAAACCAAAAATAAAGATACACATACTAAATGAGGCTCCTGACTGTTGCTGAGTGAGGTGAATGACTCCAGAAGATTGTCCACCATTTCCTTTTGCAATTCAATGTAGGATTTAAGTTCACATTGTTTCCACTCAAAAACAAGCAATTCTGTTCAAAGTTTTACAGCAGAATCCCTTGTTGATCTCTCTGTGCAAAAACAACACAGTAATTGTTATTTTTTCTCCAAAATAACAAAGAGAGCATGTCCAGTTGAGTTTGAAATAGGGCATGAACACTCCTTTGTTTTCCCCCTTTTCATTATAGTAAATGGAAATAATCCTTGCATATACTCTCCATGAGTAATAAGTAAATCCAATTAGCTGTAGTAACATAAGAGATTACTACTATGACATTAATAGATATTTAGTAGCTGATCTTGGGCAGACCTCTGATAGAAGATAACCTCTCTTTGGAGGTTCCACTGTGGATATGTAAATATTTACAGCTCTATTAGTATTATAAAATGTGGTGTCTGTGTTCAAGCTGTCTTATGATCAGGCTGGGGAAAAAAGCTGACAAGAATGTGTGTGTGTGTGTGTGTGCGTGCGTGCGTGCGTGTGTGTGTGTGTGTGTGTGTGTGTGTGTGTGAAAAAGCAAACAAATAGAAATAAAACTACATTTCAATAAATAAGAAAAATACCTGTCCTATGGAGGGGAACAACAAAATATTTTACTATAATTTGAGATTTTTGGTTGGTTGGCTTGTTCCCCATCACATACCACACGCTTGGGTCTTCAGGGATCAAAAAGAAAAGAAAAAGATTTAGAAAGTAGCTTCGGCAGTTTTGCTGACTAATGTGCTTACACAATTGTGGTTTGTAGTAAGTGGGGTGGTTTACTCAGGTAGAGTTGTTACCACAACCACAAAATTTCTGGGGAAAATAACCCCTCAGGTACGGTTTTACTCCAATCATCACCAAACTTCCTTATAATCACCCCTGGGTGACCACCCCCCCAAAAAGATATTTTAGCATAGCACCCATCCCATGGACAGAGACAACTAAGACCTCTTAATATAATTGTAGACATGTTGTTTGCTCTCATGTCAAATGCTTGGACCTATAGGGCTGGGAAAAAAAAAAAAAAAAAAAAAAAAAAAAAAAAAAAAAAAAAAAAAAAAAAAAAAAAAAAAGAGCAGGAAGTGGTTTGGGCAGTTTTACTGACCTATGTGCTCACACAATTTTATAAGTGGGGTGGTTTACTCAGGCATAGGGTTGTGATTACAACTAAGAAATTTTGAAGGAAAAAAAAAAACCAAAAAAGAAAAAAAAGTAGCCCCACAGACAGGGCATTTACTCAGACCTTCACCAAACTTACTTATAGCAACACCAGGGTGAACACCATCAAATTTTAAAAATTTGAGCCCTTTACGCCCAATCGTCTGCAAACAAACAAACAAACAAACAAATGGAGAATTATAGTAAGATAACTCAGCTTACCTATCTTTACACGAACCATTACTTGGACATTCACGACAAACTCACACATGCATGCTAACACACACCCCACATTCACATATCTACAAATCAACAGCTATATCTCCACAACTCGATAGCTCAATAAAATGATAATCCAAGTTCATGCCACATAAAAGTGTCAATAAAGAAGTATTTGGCAAATATAGCAACAGTTCCCAGAGTCCACACATAGGGTGATAAACACATTCATTCAAACAGTGCACATTATTTATTCTTAGATCGTAAGTCATCAAAGTTCAGGGGAACAGTTATCTTCTTGCGAGGGCCCACAGGAGAATCATCCAAACAAAACCTAATGAGGTGTAAGAAAGATAATAATCAGAACATGTTGATCACTTTCCCTTCACTAATTACAAACATTATATACTCTTATTCTCAGAAGACTCCGCCTACCAGAGAGCTGGTTATCCCCCCCTCCATCACTGAGGAGCGCAGAGCATATCATACTAGCATTCTTGCAACCAATTAAATGAGGGGAGATGTGACATGAATATGCATAAGTGTTATATCCAGCAGGTTAAACAGCTAGACACAATCAGGCACAACTTGGTTACGTTCTCTATTTCAACTTCAACTAATAATTGAGGACTAAAGGCAGTAATGTTGCAACATTGCTTGAAATAATTGAACCATCACTTGTCCAGCAAACAAGATACACAGTGGAACGTCCCTAGGCAGACTCTCTGAAGTAGGGAAAACTTCTACATACCAGACAAACAGTAAGGTCTGGATTGATTCCCTACAAGAGCTAACAGATTTGTACGTCCCAAAAAGAACCCTCCCAACTCCAAATAATGGATAAATGCTATGGCAGCTTCCAGAAAATTCTGTGAAGATTGAATTCCAAGAGCAGACAAAAGCCATGCCCCCAAAAATATATACCAATTATTGTGAAATAGAACAAACATACAAGCAAGAGAACATAGAAGTCTAGATTTGCACACTAAATGAGGTTCATCATTCGAAGATTCTCGGCCAGTTCTTTTGGTTTCTCTACGAAGGTTTTTGGTCCAAACAGTGGGTAAGTGTAGGGTATTCCAGACTATAACCAGCACCTCTGTTAACATGCCTGCCTGTCACTTCAGTAAATCCCTTGCTGATCTCTCACTGCAAAAATAGCGACACTGAAGGTACAATGTTGACACTGTAGAGCTATGTTGGCACTGTAGGAGCTATGTTGAGACTGTAGGAGCTATGGTGACACTGTAAGAGCTATGGTGCCACTGTAGGAGCTACGGTGACGCTGTAGGAACTATGTTGCCACTGTAGGAGCAATGCTGACAATGTAGGAGCTATATAGTATGGCATATGAGGAACAAGACAACTACCACTTCCTCAAGCACTGCAACTGCATGCCAATCTATAGGGTTGCTACATTCCTGCTGCAATAGTAATTGCTGGCCTACTACAGGTACTCCACGTCTTTACTGTCATGATAACCCCTGCTGTAAGAGCAAATTTTAATACTATCCAAAACAGAACTGGCTACCACCTGGTTGGCCATTCTTCAAAGCAGTTAAGAATGGATTCAGCAATAATTAAGTTAAAAATTACTTTAGGTAGCCTATTATTCTGTTAAAAAGTACTTCAGCTATTTAGAAGATCATGCCAGTATGCGACTGTCCTAGGATCCCCAGCTATGGCCTCAATCAGTGTTTCAGGTAGTGCTGGCAAGAAGAGCTGGAGGAATTACCTTACTTCCCAGAAAAAAGTTTACTTGATCAAGGATGCAGAGAAGAACCAAGGATGGAACATTAGGCAGTTGGCAGAACAGTTTTAATTTTGGAAAACTCAGAGTTTCAAACATTTAAATTAGTTAGAAGATAATAATAGGGAGGGGGGAGGGAGGGGGAAATAACAAGGATTTAGTGTTTAACAAGAAAGAAGAACAGGCCATCCCTAAATCACAGCCTCGTATAAACTTTGCAACATGACCTTATTATACTCCTATTAAGCTTGATTAGGGACTGCTCATTTCGTTTCCCATTAAAATTTCCCCCCTTTCATTAGTAAAAAGAAATGCTTATATAATAGACTCAAGATAATAGAAAGAGGATTTAGTGGATCCAATTAGCTGCAGTAACATGAGAGCTATTATGACAGTAATAGATATAGTGGTTGATCTGGGACAGACCTCTGATAGAGGACAACCTCTCTACAATGGACAAGTGAGTGGGGCTCAATGTGTCCTCTATATGGAGGCTCCACTGTATAGCCACTCTGCATGCACTAGCCCCACCCACAGTCAGTATAGTGGTGCAGTCATGCCAAGTTTTAGGTGTCTAGGAGCAAGAGCATGAGTTCTGCAGGCAAAGTCATTAGCTCTGAATTTCTTATATTATTGATCACTGACAACACTTGCAGACGAACCTTTTGAACATCTCCAGTTCCTCTTCGTAAGGATCATCGTTAGTCTCCAGTGAGTCCTGTAGGGGAGGAAATCACCAACAAATATGACAATAATCTACACAATCTATACATTGTGTGTGTGTGTGTGTGTGTGTGTGTGTGTGTGTGTGTGTGTGTGTGTGTGTGTGTGTGTGTGTGTGTGTGTGTGTGTGTGTGTGTGTGTGTGTGTGTGTCACAAATTTCAGGCTGTGAGCTCCTACCACCACACCAAAAATTAGTCCAGTGTATTATGCTGCACTCCAGTGTATTATGCTGCACTCCAGTGTATTATGCTGCACTCCAGTGTAATGCACAGCACTCCAGTATATTACACCTCACTCCAGTTTAATACACCGCACTCCAGTGTATTATGCCACACTCCAGTGTATTACACTGCACTCTAGTGTAATATGCCACACTCCAGTGTAATACACAGCACTCCAGTGTATTACACCACACTCCAGTATATTGCACCGCACTCCAGTTTAACACACAGCGCTCCAGTATATTATGCCGCACTCCAGTTTAATACACTGCACTCCAGTGTATTACGCCGCACTCCAATGTATTTCACTGCACTCCAGTATATTACGCCACACTCCAGTATATTACACCGCACTCCAGTGTATTACACTACACTCCAGTGTACTACACCACACTCCAGGGTATTACACCACACTTCAGTGTAATACACAGCACTCCAGTGTAATACACAGCACTCCAGTATATTACACCGCACTCCAGTGTATTACACCAAACTCCAGTGTATTACACAACACTTCAGTGTAATACACAGCGCTCCAGTGTAATACACTGCACTCCAGTGCTAATGTTATATGGGAGTGTTCACATTCCAGCTAGGAGAACATGCTTCCTATTGCAGGGAAGTACAAACATGCCAACTCCTATAATCTCACAGCATTCCTGTCGTCCATGCCATTGCTGCCTTGTTCCATCTCTGAAGATAAGTCACTCACATAGAGAGAAGAATCTAGAACATATGAGTGAAACAATGTATTACTTAAAAAAAAGAAGATATACTGTAATTTTCTATTTTTTTAAATTTCAATGTTTATGATGCATTGCTACACACACACTGTTTACCAGCTGCTTCACGTTCGTCCTCGTGGTTGAGATGGTGGAAGAGATAGGTGTCAAATGACGGAGTGCTGCTGCCGTTGCAGAGGAAACTTGAGTCCTGCTGCTACATGCATACATACAGTTATCTCCCATAAACAATAGGCAAAGAGACAGAGTTTCTTCAATAGATTTACTCAGTAAGTGAACAGGAGAAACATTCTTTTAATGAAGCCCTTGAAAGGGATACTTGGTGCCACCGAGGAGACATTTAAGTTTGTGTGTGGAAATCATAACCCCACACCCATAAATTCCCCCTCCCTACAGAAATTCACACTTTTCCTCTACAGTGCACAAGAGAGAGTTGGCATTACCTCTTCTCCACGGAATATATGCACAAGTCAACTCATCCGAAGACTCATCTGTCAAACTAAACAAAGCTAATTCATATTACTAGTGCCAGCATTAGGAGTGAGGTTGTCCTCCTAGTGAAGAGCTAATCCAACATGTTCAATAACAGCTCTTGATTGAGGGGACAACAGCACTCCATCCCTGGCCTATTATAGATGCCACTGTCTGCCCTGTTATAGATGCCACTGTCTGCCCTATTATAGATGCCACTGTCTGCCCTATTATAGATGACACTGTCTGCCCTATTATAGATGACACTGTCTGCCCTATTACAGATGCCACTGTCTGCCCTATTATAGATGCCACTGTCTGCCCTATTATAGATGCCACTGTCTGCCCTATTATAGATGCCACTGTCTGCCCTATTATAGATGCCACTGTCTGCCCTATTATAGATGCCACTGTCTGCCCTATTATAGATGCCACTGTCTGCCCTATTATAGATGCCACTGTCTGCCCTATTATAGATGACACTGTCTGCCCTATTATAGATGACACTGTCTGCCCTATTATAGATGCCACTGTCTGACCTATTATAAATGCCACTGTCTGCCCTATTATAGATGCCACTGTCTGCCCTATTATAGATGCCACTGTCTGCCCTCTTATAGATGCCACTGTCTACCCTATTATAGATGCCACTGTCTGCCCTCTTATAGATGACACTGTCTGCCCTATTATAGATGCCACTGTCTGCCCTATTATAGATGCCACTGTCTGCCCTATTATAGATGCCACTGTCTGCCCTATTATAGATGCCACTGTCTGCCCTATTATAGATGACACTGTCTGCCCTATTATAGATGACACTGTCTGCCCTATTATAGATGCCACTGTCTGCCCTATTATAGATGCCACTGTCTGCCCTATTATAGATGCCACTGTCTGCCCTATTATAGATGACACTGTCTGCCCTATTATAGATGACACTGTCTGCCCTATTATAGATGCCACTGTCTGCCCTATTATAGATGACACTGTCTGCCCTATTATAGATGACACTGTCTGCCCTGTTCTTGTGTCCGTGAACACCAAAAACAACATTTTTGTGCATCTTGAAAAGATCATACATGAAATATACCGGTGGTTTCTTTTCTTCTTAAACCCACTTTAATCCTTTTTTTTTTTGGATAGCATTTGACTCCAGTGAAGAAATAGAGTAAAAAAAGAAAAAGAAAGCTTCGTATAGAAGGGGGGGGGAAAGAAAGATGACCGTAGCCCTCCCCCCCACCCATCCCCATTAAAATCCCCTATCACCCCCCCCAAAAGAAAAGAAGACAAAGCAAAACAATCCTGCATTCAGTCCTGGTAAGGTTCCGCCAAATTGTAGATTAACCAGAGGTCATCACAGGCATTGGGTAGATCAGCAACACTGACTAACAGTACATCCAATAGAGAGAGACAAGAAGCCTTTCAGGTTCTTCAAAGCTGCTGCTCTCTTCATAAAGCTTTCATTCCAGCTACCCTGTGGCACACCAACACTACGACAGTGCACAGTGAATGATGAACCAACGACCTCTTCCCCTGTGCATCAGCTACTCCACCACTACCACCTCTTGTGTGCAAGTGAATGTGAATGCACCCAGCACACCTCATCATTAACACCTAGCATACCTCACAGACATCTCATCATTAGCACCCAGCATACCTCACACCATATCATTAGCACCCAGCACACCTCACACACACCTCATCATTAGCACCCAGCACACCTCATCATTAGTACCCAGCACACCTCACACACACCTCACCATTAGCACCCAGCACACCTCATTATTAGCACCAAGCACACCTGTACTTTGTATTCCATGAGGAGGAGGAGGGGAGCAGAAATGGTGCACTATCAGTATATTACACAGCCATTGTATGACGTAATGCAATACCTTCTTAATCTTCCTTCTCCGTCGCTTGGACATCTTGGACCGTGCCTGCCCTTCTATGTAGGCCAGCACAACCTCCACAGGCTTCTCCTCCTTCTTCTCTTCACCGACATAGCTCTCGTTCTCTGACGGTACAAGAACACAAGGTATGCACACAGTCAACTATAGGACAGAGGCCATGACACGTGCCACAGAACACATGCCACAGGCTATGCACCACAGGACACGCATCATAAGACACGCATCACAGAACACGCACCACAGGCCACGCACCACAGAGCACGCACCACAGGCCATGCGCCACGCGCCACAGGACACGCGCCACAGGACACGCGCCACAGGACACGCGCCACAGGACATGCACCACAGGACACGCACCACAGGACACAATGACAACCAACACTTCATGAATAACGAACATTTAACTCCACAGTTGTAAAGGAAACATCTGTCTCTTGTTAATGCAATCTCACCGATCACTCAGGGTGCATGCAGAGTTCATGTGCACAAAAGTCCTTTACCTGGCATCAGAGCATCTTTTTGCTTCTTCTTTTCCTCCAATTTGTGCCGGAGCATGTCACGCACCTTGGTGTAGTTCTGACTAGTTGGGGCTGTTGGTGGCTGCAGTGGTGCAACACACACAACAAACAAATAAACAAAAGGAAGAACTTATAAATTTACTACAGATAAAAGATAACGTCGATTACAAGGTGGTTCTGGAAGTGAGTTTATAAAAAGACATATCAATGTAACAACTCTCCTGAAAGGAAACAAACAGTGTGACATTGGAGGAGACAAGCACTCAATCCTCTCTCCCCCACCCACCCACACACCACATTAATGAACACCCTGTAGTACACTGTTCCATATGAGGACATCCTTGCCTAACTGTCACACACAGTGTCAGCCATCGAGCTCAATGTAGTACGCGAGATCTGAGTCAATCCATCAAAGGAAATAGAGCGTATATCGCCTTACTCCATAATATCAACCTCCGGCTGAGACAACTTGTTTTGGACAGGACCAATGTCAAGAGCTGAATCATGTGACCAAGAACTGAATCATGTGATCAAAAGCTTATAGTACTTACCCCATTATGTCCAAAGAGTTCGCAGTAACAGCATGGGCAGTAGCGCCTGGCAGCCTCTCCAGACCCGCCATTTCCAGAGCCCTGTCCCCCATTCTTGCAACCATCATCTTTAGCTGCACCTGGTTGGTGAACACTGCAGGCTCTAATAAACAAAACATTCTATTTAATGAGCACTCCAAGAGTAACAATGTACGCATGCACCTGGTTGGTGAACACTGCAGGCTCCTATAGAACAAAATATTCTATTTAATGAGAACTCTGAGTGTAACGGGCCAATCTATGTACACATGCAGCCGTAAATATGACCTATGGCGTCACGGAAATCAACGCTGACATGCAACAATGATTGTCGCAAACTCTACCTGCTTTGATATTGTTGTTTGCTTGCATGAATTGAATAGCACTGTTAGCTGATGATGCGTGAACAGTCCATGACTTACACAAATAGTAGTGTTAGCCAGTAGTATGCTATGCTACTAGCAACATACCTCCCTTGCTGGTGACAGGTAGCCATGGAGGACCCCGCTGCAACATGGTCTGATTCATGAGAGTTAGAGGCTGTGGGCTTCTCTCTCTCACCACCACAATCATCGCCGTGGTCACAGTAGCGATGGTTACCATGGTGATGAGGGTTACCATGGTGATGAGGGTTTCCGTTGGACATGTGTACCTCACACTCCAGTTGAGTGGTGCCGCTGGTGGACTTCCAATTCTGCCATACCCCTTCCTTGGATAATGGCGACAGAGACTCCACTTTATGTAAACAATACAGATGGCATGAATGAGAGGAGAGAACTTGCGCACAGTAAGTCAGTATGTTTACTAACAACACCAAGTAGTTCTGTAGTCTACACAGAGTAGATGGAGGCATCACATGATACAGACATGTGACTTACTCTCAGGAGAGCATGTCATGTCCACAGCAATGTTCACACTGGACTTCTTCTTGCTGGAGAGGCCTCTCTCCACCGTGTGCACAGAAGGCCACACCTCCCCATCCGCTGCCATACAGGAACTTACGGAGCACTCTATAGTGATCGTCTCTGCTGGAGAGTCTCCAGGATTCACATGACAGTAACCCTAGCAACAGAAATAACAAGAGGGTAAAGTGTAAGAGCATGCAGATATGAGTGATGGGTCATTCACATGCTTCTATAATGTGCACCACCATGATTGGTATGTGGTAAAGTATGGTTATGTAGTGCAGTGCCCATGCGCACAGACACCTGCTGGACTAATGCCTAATAGACATTGCATTCTGATCTGCTCATTCCGGTTGAGTTAGCGAGAGATGATGGCAGTGGTTTGGCTTGTAGTGCACTCAAACTAGAATCAATATTGAGCTTACAAACACGTAAGTTACAGTAGACTAGTAGCCCTTGGTGTATAAAGCCAAGACTATATAGAAATAGCTGGCTACTCTATAAAGCCTAGACTATATAGAAGTACCTGGCTACTCTATAAAGCCTAGACTATATAGAAATACCTGGCTATTCTATGAAACTTAGATTATATAGAAATAGCTGGCTACTCTATAAAGCCTAGACCCTATAGAGGTAACTGGCTACTCCATAAAGCCTAGACTATATAGAAACAGTTAATTATCCGGAGTGTAAGATCTGATATTCACTGATGCTCATGTTGGAGACAGAGATAAAGCAGCTGGCAGAATACTCCACATGGTATCCCATTAGTTCAGCAGGAATGCAACTTGCTCCTAGTGCAGTAGCTAGATATGCAGCTAGCTGATGTCTGTCCATCCCAAGGGCACCTATTACTCCTGCATCAAACAATGAACATCAACTAACTAAAATAGGACCAGTGACTATACTCACAGACATAGACCTAACAATACCCAATCAAACAATGAATCATGAGTTACTGTTGCTTGATTCAGAGCACAGCACCAGAGGAAGGAAGGAGGCACTCACAGGAGTTAGGAGGGTGGCCACAGCTCCAATACACGCCGAGCAGTGGCACGGCTGCACTCCATTGCCAGCGTACATTGGCTTCATCACGCCTCTCTTCCCTTCCTCCATCCGCTTCTTGTGAGTGTCTATCTTGGTCTTGTGACACTCCCCGTCTCGGAGGAAGGGAGGTAAGGAGGAGGTGTATGCGTGGCTGCATCCCTGGTGGGGGCGGCTGCACACCTGCTGCTCCTCCACCACTTGAACTGGAGGTACAGCTGCGACACACACATACCAACAACACACCAAAGATTAAAGGTTAATAAAATAAATAAAAAAGAAGAGGAATAACAGATTCCCCGCTCTATTAAATTAATGTTGTTGGGTATTGTTCCTGTTGAAATCAATCCAGTGCAAGATTATGTATCACTTCTGCCAAAATACTTCTCCACACGATCTTGTGGAACAGATTTGGTCATAGAAGAAAAACAAGACCACATAAAGAAAAGAAAAAAATTCATTAACAAAAGAATGTTGTTTTTTTAATATCTGAAAAAGAAATTTTTACTAATTGGAAAATACTAGGCAGAGCTCAAGTCAATCAAGACCTGGTAAAGATCAACAGGATAACTTCTGTCCTGCTGGACAATCAGTGTAAGCTTTATCTTCTTTATTAAACATCACCTTTTGACTTTTTGGGAGGCCTTGGGTTGTTTCCCTTGGAGGTGATGAGCTGCTCCAGTTCCTGTCTCTTCTGCAGCAACAAGTCCATGAACTCCTGGTGGGAGTCTGTGTGCACAAAGATGTAGTCTGCCTTGGACCTGGCCTTGGAGGGGAGAGGGTTCATGGTGGGAGGGGCAGTGGATGAGTTGGGCAGGTGGGGGTCCAGCCCTAGGCCGTCTCCTGCAAACACAGTAACCATGGGAATGTTAAACGCAACCAGTATTAAATATATTTGTTGCATATTTGTCTCCTAAGCTTTTTCCTTGAGTTAAAAAAGACATCACAGATTTGTGCGTAATTCATCTATGAATGACTAATCTTAATCTATCAAGCAACATCAACCCATATCCACAGCACACATAGAACAAAGGCAAGCAGACAACAATGCTGAGTGTGCAAAATCAGCAGTACAGGTCTACATACAATGGCAACATGTGCATATCATGTGCCCAACACATGACCTGCAAGTTATTGCATTATCAGCACTATAGATACACATGCAGCTGCTCACACACAAACAAACAAACAAACAAACAAACAAACAAACAATGATTATTAGATACAAACTATAACAGGAAACCTTAACTGTAGAGGGATTCACTTGTGCCATACAAATACTCTATGAAAAGACACATTCTACATCGAACTTTCAGTATACGCCAATTATGGAACAACAGCACACTCCATGAATTACCAATTGGGTTTGAGTTGGCATCAACCTTGACTCCATTCAACTCTAGCTGGGTCAGCTTCATCTGGACTTGGTCACATGAGCTGAACAACACCTTACCAACCGAAAATATATTCTTATCCAAATCTTGCACAGTGAGCCGCTTGGTGAAGCGGATCTTCATGACCATTCCTTGAAGGAAGTCAGACTCTCTCTTCCTGACGCCATTCTCTTCCTCAGGAGGAGAGTCAGATGGCCCATCACTCACACCTCGCTGCAGTATCTTCTCCTGCACATAGAAGGTGGCGAAGAAAAACACGCCAATATTTCCCCGGGAAAAATTCCAACTCATCACAACAAAAATAACAACAACAGAAAGTTATTGCCTATTAGTAGACTGTAAGTCCACATACAATCAAAGACACTGTATCCAAACTAAATACAAACAAACAAACATGTTTACTAATGATGTGCTCTTGTGGTAACTATTGACCTTTAAGGTGGCAAAGTTTATGTGGTCATTGGGGGAATGGAACAGACAGCCACAACAGCCATTCTCATCCTCCGCCTCATCATCAGACTTGTACACGCTGTCCAAACTGGGACCAGACCATGCACATGTGCCAATAACGGCTGTGTTGATATCAGACAGAGAGTAGCCCTCAACGTCAAACAAATCTACACAGACAAAAATTATTACAACATAGAGATCACAGTGTTCACAGTTAGAAAGGGAGGAGGGGACAAGTAGGGCAACAAATAACCACCTAGCTCCTTCAGTACACATGCACATGTACACATTCACACATACCTTATCTAACATGCAAACCGCAGAAAGCATGTCCACATGTGCATACCTTCAATCTTCAAGTGAATTCCGAGGTTTTCCAGAGAGGACAGCTTTAGTGTGATCTCCACTATCTCCTCTGTGGTCAGGCCCAATTTCAGGTACTTGCGGTAACTGCTTGGCTTGCAGCAAGGCGTGGCATGGGTCAGGTCCAGCGTGGTCATGTCGATCTTCAGAGTGATGGTCTGCGTGGCTTCACAGAGAGAAAGAGAGAGAGAAAGAGAGAGAGAAAGAGAGAGAGAAAGAGAGAGAGAAAGAGAGAGAGAGAACAGGAGGGAGGGGGAGAGAGGGAAGGAGAGAGAGAGAACAGGAGGGAGGGGGAGAGAGAGGGAAGGAGAGATAGAGAGAGAGAGAAGGAGGGAGGGAGAGAAGGAGGGAGGGAGAGAGGGTGATGTGTACAACAATTTGAGAGCATATCCAGAATAATTGATGGTCACGTGCAAGAACCAATTATTAGCCGAGTTCCATAATATCAGAATATCAGAAGCAACTGGTGGACTACAGTTCAGTCAGACAATAGGGCAAGTGGTATAGACTCACTCCCTGATCTAGTTATCCACACCCACCCAACCCACCCACCCACACACACAAAATACAAATTGTCTAACTGCCATCAACATGGTCACGCACACCTGACATAGTCAGGGTGCCTGTGCACTAAACAGGCACTATGAGCCAGTGCAAGCAAACTCCTGGAGCCAGGCTAGGAACTCGCAGGAGGACTGACCAAGGCTCTCAGCTTATGGGTGTGGGCACTCGAAGTCCCACCTGGACCCTTAGCTGATTGATAAGCAGAGGCCAGTGAATTTGCACCCCATAAAATTCCAGGTCCCCCATCACAGCTGGGTGGACTGGTGTGGGAAGATGTTGAACGACAGGAAAGTTTTCCTGACAGTGCTGGGTTTAAACTCAAAACCATGGGGTTGTAAGTCCAAGGGCAAAACTACTCAGCCACTCTGCCATATCACACACACACTCTCTCTCTCTCTGCACACACACACACTGTACACACAGTACACACAGTATGGGAGGACCAACCAATATCTCCATCCAGTTGAAAGTCAGGTTGGCCCATGGGATTAATGCACTTGAAGAGAAGGTTAGACCATGCGGCCGCTTCATTGCAATTGAACCCCTGGGAGGTGAGAGAAGAGGAAGCCAGTATGCATGTAGCACACACACACACACACTAGAGGGTGGCTTCTGCGTGCACACTCACCATACTATGCCCAATGTGCGACTGAAATAAGGCCTGGAATGGACTGACAGTGGCTTCTCCATCACTCGGAGAATGTTTCGCACAGACAGCTGCACATGAGGCAGCCATGCTGGAAGAACCACCAGCTCCTGTGGCTTTGTCCCTACAGAAGCGAGTGTGCAGCACTATGACACAGCTATAGTATACTAATTATAGTATACTACACTGCACACAGCTATAGTATACTAACTATAGTATACTACACTGCACACAGCTATAGAAGTGGGTTTGGTCAGCTGTCACATGCAGAGCCTTCACAGAGAGACTATAATCTCTTTGTCAACAATTATTTCTAAGACAATCTCTCACAGTTGAAAAGAACACACCTTGAACAAGTTCCTTTTGGATTCCCTCCTCTAGGAACTGCCTTCTCTTCCAAGGTTTGCATCTTCACCTGTTGCTTGAAACTCTCACCATCAGCTTTGATCCTTTCAAAGTGACTCTTTCTGTCCTGTGAAGGCACACACCATATCATGTGCCATGGCAACATCCACCACAAGACACTGAGTTAGTCCAATAGCTAGCCACATATGGTGCACATGTGTGAGGGTGTGTTCTGAGCATGCTCAGTACTACCTGCATGTGTTGGTTGTCTAAGTGATCAATAGCAGAAGTCCAGATACGACTGATCTCATTCATCTCACGGTCCAGAGTGATATACCTGACCATTCAACACAGAGAACACGTCACAACACACACCACCTCCACACCACACTGAACAGGTCACTGCACATACACGCACGCACACACACACACGCGCGCACACACACAGACACGCACAGCTCTCACCTCTGGCAGAGCTTGTCAGCCTCACTGCAGTGCTGTATGTCGGAGGACAGACTGGCCACACGCAACTGACCGATGATCAGTGGCAGGTTGGAGCTCATGAAGCTCTCTGCAAAAATCAGTTCACGAAATATGTTCTTGTTCATGAGTTCAATGGTCATCCCAAGCTTGTGCACTGGGTCACAGTCCTCCTGGAAGTTGGGGGGGGGGATGAAGACAGAGCACTCGGTAAAATGAGCTGATGAAAATATATCCTTGGGTAAAATTTTGGGGATTGGGGAAATTTGGGGAGATAAAGTTGGGAGGAAGAAAGAAAAGTAATGATAGGATGGATGAGATTGAAGGGTGTGGTCTGATAGGTGGGTCAGGAAGGGTACACACACACAGAGGAGATAGAGGTAAAACATCAAACGGCAGAGTGTGAGTGGAGCTCTGAAATTAGAGACAGAATGGCGGGGGGGGGGGGGGGGGGGCGCGCGGGTACCACAGGCTCTAGGAGGTAGAGGAGACTGGGCAGAGCACTACAGAGGATGTTGTACTCCTCCAGGAGTAGCTGGACAAACTCGATGGCCAGTTGGGGGGAGTTGAAGTCACAGGACAGCTGCTCCAGCAGACGAACTTTCACCTCCAGTAAATACTCCCTGCAAAAGAAAATAATTTATGCAATGACTCATTAACAACAATGACAACACCAACCATGTTCAAAGAACCAGCCTAGTGGGTGGGTGTGTATTGGGGCATGTATTGCTACATGCGTGACCACACCTGGTGGGTGGACATGCATTAAATAGCATGCTAGAGACATACCGTGCCAAGGTCTCCAGTCTCTGGAAGAAGAGGTGAGGATCACGGCTGGACAGTATCTTCACTATCTTTGTCATCTCCAGAGAACCTATCCTGGCCTTGTCGCTCGTGCCTGCAGCATGGAGGTCATCACTTACCACATTCCTGGCTAATTTTGGCCAAGCAACCATCTAGTGAGATACACCCACAGAGGAACAGTACCAAATGGTTGAGCAGGAAGTGCCCAATATCTTGTACCACTACAGAGTGTGTGCGTGCGTGCGTGCGTGCGTGCGTGGGCACTGCCACAAGGACCATGTGATTAGTGCTCATAGAGCATGCTCACTCTCTCACAATCCTTCTGTACAGCACACACCCATTGCCTTCCAACATGCCATGCACATTTCCTTGTAGGTGCTATACCACACACCCACTGTCACATGACCCACCTATATGGTCCGCCCACCCACTGTCACATGACCTGCCTATATGGCCCGCATACCCACTGTCACATGACCCACACACCCACTGTCACATGACCCACCTACATGGCCCCCCGCACATCCACTGTCACATGGCCCACCTACATGGTCCACCCACACCATGTGTCTCTAGGGATAAGTCAACAAAGAGAGATTGCCAACATACGCCACGTCAGAGGAACGTACTGTTGAGGGTCATGCTCTCTCTGTAGATGGCACGGACCATCTGCCGTATCTCCATCCAGTACCTCTGGGTCATCTGGGCATCATTCTCCGCCTCCTGACTCACGGAACTCCCTCCTCTGCACACATGCAGCACAGACACATGGTGAGCAGCACACACATATACCACCACACACACACTCACGTTCTCACACATACACAGGTTCACACACACACACTACTTTCAGGGAGGATGGAGTCCTCTCTCCATGTCCGCCCCTCCTACCTCCCTACACATATCTTAGGGTCATTGATAATACTTTTTTTCTTCACGAAATGCATTACATTCTTCTTCTAAATATAATTAAGACGCCATTGACATTGTCAGCAGGTGATGTTTGAGGTGCTCCTGCAGTGCCAGTGTGAGGACATGCTCCAGCTGCCAGTGTGAGGACACACTCCAGCTGCCAGTGTGAGGACACGCTCCAGCTGCCAGTGTGAGGACACGCTCCAGCTGCCAGTGTGAGGACACACTCCAGCTGCCAGTGTGAGGATGTGCTCCAGCTGCCAGTGTGAGGACATGCTCCAGCTGTCAGTGTGAGGACACACTCCAGCCAATGCCATGCAGTTGGAAAATAACAACAACAAAATACAAGAGATGCCTTCACAACAAGGAAAATTCCCTCACCCAATAAGGATGCCATCATCCTAATCTGTTAAGGTATCAACACAAACAAATCAATAGAAAGGGAAGGAGAAAGGGAAGGAGAAAGGGAAGGAGAAAGGGAAGGAGAAAGGGAAGGAGAAAGGGAAGGAGAAAGGGAAGGAGAAAGGGAAGGAGAAAGGGAAGGAGAAAGGGAAGGAGAAAGGGAAGGAGAAAGGGAAGGAGAAAGGGAAGGAGAAAGGGAAGGAGAAAGGGAAGGAGAAAGGGAAGGAGAAAGGGAAGGAGAAAGGGAAGGATAGACAGAAGACGGGAGAGATGGGTATAGCATTGGATTAAAAACTTTCCATGGAACAGCTACAATTAAAAAAAAGAAAAGAAAAGAAGGTAGTTTTCACTGTTAGAATGCAAAAACCTTCATGAAAGCATCCCATCCTTCATTCTTGGGCTTGATTAGGGACTCTGTGTAGACTTTGGCATAATTTTCTTTGGTAATGATAATAAAAAAAATTAGAAAATAAAAAATTGTTTTAATCTAAAGATGCAGCTTCAAGGTACACTGTGTAGTGGACTAGCCATCACCCGAGGGCCTACGCAAGAGTAGTAGCATGCAAGGTACACTGTGCAGTGGAATAGTCATCACTCGAGGTCCTACGCAGGAGTAGTAGCATACAAGGTACACTGTGCAGTGGAATAGTCATCACTCGAAGTCCTACGCAGGAGTAGTAGCATGCAAGGTACAGTGTAGTGGACTAGCCATCACTCGACGTTCTACACAAGAGTAGTAGCATGCAAGGTACACTGTGTAGTGGACTAGCCATCACTCGACGTTCTACGCAAGAGTAGTAGCATGCAAGGTACACTGTGTAGTGGACTAGCCATCACTCGACGTTCTACGCAAGAGTAGTAGCATGCAAGGTACACTGTGTAGTGGACTAGCCATCACTTGAGGTCCTATGCAGGAGTAGTAGCATGCACTCCACTTCAACATCATCCTAGGGACTGACCTCTTAGCCACGCAGTCTTTGCAGTTGCAGCCTCCGCTCACAGAGACGTTGAAGGAGTCCTTCACACCGGTTACACGAGTAGGCAACATTGTGTGAGGTCGCTGCACCCCGCCTGGTTTCACTTTATGAGCACACGACGGACACATCAGGTTGGCCGACTACAGATTGGGGGGGGGGGGAGGGGAATGAGACAGGTGTCAATAAAGGTGGCAATGACAAGGTCTTCTCCCTCAGTACACCAATTTACTCTAGATTAAGGTAGGCTCGGTTGAAAATTAACATGACCATCTATACTTCCACATGGGCCAATAGTGAATCTGCATATACCCACACCACCACCAAGTACAGCACTCCCCACATCAATACCTCAACCACCACCAGGTACAGCACTCCCCACATCTATACCCCCACCACCACCACCAGGTACAGCACTCCCCACATCTATACCCCCACCACCACCAGGTACAGCACTCCCCACATCTATACCCCCACCACCACCAGGTACAGCACTCCCCACATCTATACCCCCACCACCACCAGGTACAGCACTCCCCACATCTATACCTCCACCACCACCAGGTACAGCACTCCTCACATCTATACCTCCACCACCACCACCAGGTACAGCACTCCTCACATCTATACCTCCACCACCACCAGGTACAGCACTCCCCACATCTATACCCCCACCACCACCAGGTACAGCACTCCCCACATCTATACCCCCACCACCACCAGGTACAGCACTCCCCACATCTATACCCCCACCACCACCAGGTACAGCACTCCCCACATCTATACCTCCACCACCACCAGGTACAGCACTCCTCACATCTATACCTCCACCACCACCAGGTACAGCACTCCCCACATCTATACCCCCACCACCACCAGGTACAGCACTCCCCACATCTATACCCCCACCACCACCAGGTACAGCACTCCCCACATCTATACCCCCACCACCACCAGGTACAGCACTCCCCACATCTATACCTCCACCACCACCAGGTACAGCACTCCCCACATCTATACCCCCACCACCACCAGGTACAGCACTCCCCACATCTATACCCCCACCACCACCAGGTACAGCACTCCCCACATCTATACCTCCACCACCACCAGGTACAGCACTCCCCAAATCTATACCCCCACCACCACCAGGTACAGCACTCCCCACATCTATACCTCCACCACCACCAGGTACAGCACTCCTCACATCTATACCTCCACCACCACCAGGTACAGCACTCCTCACATCTATACCTCCACCACCACCAGGTATCCCCACATCTATACCCCCACCACCACCAGGTACAGCACTCCCCAATAGACTAACCACTGCCACAGTAGTAGCGGCTTACCTGCTGAGCCAGCAAGTTGGAAGGGATGTTCTGGGTCATGGGCTGGTGGAACACCTCCCCACAGCGTTGACACTTGGCCATCATCACTATGGGCTCGTCCACCACTGACACTTGCTGTCAAGGAACACACACCAAGAGCAATGACTTACACATCACCTCATCAACTATGTCAACAACACACTGGCAATGGGTGCTTGGCACCTTGTTATAAATTTTTGTCTTCCCATACATACGTCATACATACACAGCAACTCACACAGTGGGTGTCAAAATGATCAGGCAGATATCAATTGTACAGATGTGTGTTAAGATAGTCAGGCATGTGTTACAAGGTTTAGGCAGTTGTCACACTGAGCATGCGTATCAGAAAACATTCCACATGATCTCCCCATGAAGCAGTGCGCATAGCTCCCTACATAGCAAGCATTGCACATAGCTCCCTACATAGCAAGCATTGCACATAGCCCCCTACGTAGCAAGCATTGCACATAGCCCCCTACATAGCAAGCATTGCACATAGCCCCCTATATAGCAAGCATTGCACATAGCCCCCTACATAGCAAGCATTGCACATAGCCCCCTACATAGCAAGCATTGCACATAGCCCCCTACATAGCAAGCATTCCGCATGGCTCCCTACATAGCAAGCATTGCACATAGCCCCTACATAGCAAGCATTGCACATAGCCCCCTACATAGCAAGCATTGCACATAGCCCCCTTTGTATAAAGCATTGCACATAGACACCTTTTGTTGAAAAATATTTGTTGCTTCAAATACTGCACCTTTCCCCCAACTAGTCCGGCTCAGCAACACTTATGCAGTGAGGTGGACTAGAATAGCAGAAACCGAAGTTCAATGTTTTCTGTCCCCATGCCCCGCCCACAATTAGTGGTAGGTGATGGGGATTGACATTTGAAGAAACAAATAAAAACATTTCTGAAGTGCATAGGGAACACATTCCTTTCAGTGTAAGTATTAAAAAAAGAAGAAGTTTCTACCCTGTCAAATTATCCTGACTAAATGTGCAGTGCATCCCTCAGATGCAATAGTAAATCCTACAAACTCTTCTTTGAAGGATGATTTCTACATGTGCAGTGCACCCCTCAGATGCAATAGTAAATCCTACAAACTCTCCTTTGAAGGATGATTTCTGGAGTTAACGATTTTTCTTTATTTAAAGCCCTACATTACCCAAACATAGTTGTAAATCCATTCCAGAATATATATAAAAATGGGCTTATGGATCAACTCCTTAGCGTTATTCAGAAGTTTTTCTTTTCTCTTTTTTTTTTGGGGGGGGGGGGGGGGGGGTCTTTTTTGTTTTACAAACCAATAGGAAGAGGCGTAGCCAGGAGGGATTCTGCCCATGTTACTCTCAAAGTCAAGTTATATATGGATACCATGTTTTAAGTCTGTAGCTCCAAAGGTTTGCCTGGCCAAAGTACCATTTTTTGGCCTGACATGAACACAGAAATGGGTGTGGCAATATACATAAACTTAAAACATTCCCCAGATTACATTGATTCCAAATATATATTATATATATAGGTTCATGGGTCTAACTCCCTAGGTTCAAGTGTTTCTGCTGAAATACCATTTTTGGTCTTACATAGGGAAAGGAAGAGGTGTGGTCAGGTGGGACCAAGCCAATGTTACTCCCAGAGTGAAGTTGTACATGCATACCAAATTTTAGACCTGAAGTTGGCCAAAATACCACATTTGGATTTTCTTGTTACCATGGTAACCATTTACTGGATTTTTTTTTCCAAGCCTATGTTGTAAGTTGGGTCAAACCCTATCATCATGCCAAGTTTCAGAGAAATCTACCAACAGGTTTGGCCAGAATGATGGTACAAGCAGACAGACAGACAGACAGACAGACAGACATCTCCTTTTATATATATAGGAGAGATATTTGCATGCCAAAACAACTCTAATACACTACCTATTGCTGGACTAATCTCTCTCTCCTATTTGCTTCCTGCAATCTTTCAGTCTGAATTTAGGTGTGGTTTAGGGAATGTTTTGGAATTGAAACACTGCCACAACACTAGGAGGATACTGCACACTATTCACTGATTCCCACTCCCTTTTGAAGACCATGCAATAAACTGGCATGTAACAAAAATACTAACAACATTTGATTTTTCCCTAGTTTTGTCCACCGCTTCCTTTTCAGTGCAGGGGCTCCTATCAGTTAGCCTGGCACTACCAGAATAAGTCAAATCAAAGTTAACTAATCAAACCATGCCAGGTAGAGCATGACTATGGTTCTTTAGATAAGTGTTTGCACTGTAGCTTCAAAATTGAAATTGGTGGCCATCTTTTTTTGTATGTAATATTTATACCATTTCTGATGGTGCAATTTCAGCCAACTTTTGATATGTTCTTCCTCAGACTAGATACTACAACGACAAAAAAGTTCAAATATTTTTCTTGCAATTTGTTTGGGGTTGGCACCTCCTTTCCCTCATTTAGATCCTACTAATAGGAGGAAGTCAAACTGATCCTACCTACATATATTCAAATAATGGTAAACCAGCAGATGTAGCCTTTCAAGTGCCTCTCTCTATTATGAGAACATGATCCCCTCACATCAATGGTAACACTCTTTGAAAAGGTGTTTGTGAATGGCAGGTGGACGCGTAGTTGATAGTTTACAATTGTTGCCACGTTATTCGAGGTATTACTCCAGAAACTAAGTATGGCATTGACTGAACATAACAACACTCATCCTAACTATTTACCAAGCACAGTGCTGACAATCTGCTGTCATCTCCAGCTTCTCTCAACCTAGGCCCCTAGCCATGCCTCTACCCTGAATGCAAGCTACAACTATTCTTCATGCTTCCATCCAGGCATCTATCTAGATTTTGGTTCATGCTTCCATCCAGGCATCCATTTAGATTTGGTCAGCAAGAGCAACAGTTATCTGAGCAATGGTTGCCATGAGCATTATTACCATGATGAAATACTTGTCTCTCACAAGAGACAAGCAGTAACAGATTGGGTTTAACCACTTGATCGCAACAGTTTCAAGCATTTATTGTCATGTGACATGATGGAAGAGATATCATACACAGAGAGAGAAGAGTACCCACCAGGAGCAGCGACCACTTACCAAGTGGGGGCATACAATACACACTCTCTTCCTGCACTCAGTGCATGCTGTGCTCAATGGTGAGAGGCAAAGTTAGAGTGCAGTGAAATTCCTCACACCACAGATCAGTTTCTGTAATCTCACAGTCCACAACATGAACCCACCAAATATCAGGCAGAGAACATTTTTTTTTTTTTTTTGGGGGGGGGGGGGGGGGGGGGGGGGAGCTCCATGCATTTCCTACCACTTCCCTCCAAACATCAGAGTCCACGAGGTCATTGGACTCCATATATCCCTCCTCCTCCCCACCAGATGCACATTCACACACATGGTCACATGATCAGGGAATCCAAGCAAACCTTCCTGACCAATCATGAGGGAGGTGACTATATTGCTCACTGCGACCTTGGTGTGAGCTAGCCCTGCAGGTCACACACTGTGGGAACAGACGGGCACCAATGAGGACCACCTTGGTGTGAGCTAGCCCTGCAGGTCACACACTGTGGGTACAGACTGGCACCAATGAGGATCACCTTGATGTGAGCCAGCTCTGCAGGTCGTACACTGTGGGTACAGACTGGCACCATTGAGGGTCACCTTGGTGTGAGCCAGCTCTGCAGGTCACACACTGTGGGTACAGACTGGCACGCCACCAAATATTTGCAAATGGCCCCTATAAAACTAATCTACCGAAGGCTCCAGTATGATGAACATCTGTTAGTGCTTGCATGACTCAAGGATACTTGTCATCCACTGCACATGTAGTCACACACACACACACACACACACACACACACACACACACACACACACACACACACACACACAATCTATTTCCTACAGAAACAGTGACCAAATCAACCTGGAGAGAGAGAGAGAGAGTGCAGGCTACTAAACCAACCTGGAAAGAGTGCGGGCTACCAAACCAACCTGGAGAGAGTGCGGGCTACTAAACCAACCTGGAGAGAGTGCGGGCTACCAAACCAACCTGGAGAGAGTGTAGGCTACTAAACCAACCTGGAGAGAGTGCGGGCTACCAAACCAACCTGGAGAGAATGTAGGCTACTAAACCAACCTGGAGAGAGTGCAGGCTACCAAACCAACCTGGAGGGAGTGCAGGCTACTAAACCAACCTGGAGAGAGTGCGGGCTACTAAACCAACCTGGAGAGAGAGCGGGCTACTAAACCAACCTGGAGAGAGTGTGGGCTACCAAACCAACCTGGAGAGAGTGTGGGCTACCAAACCAACCTGGAGAGAGTGCGGGCTACTAAACCAACCTGGAGAGAGTGCGGGCTACCAAACCAACCTGGAGAGAGTGCGGGCTACCAAACCAACCTGGAGAGAGTGCGGGCTACTAAACCAACCTGGAGAGAGTGCGGGCTACTAAACCAACCTGGAGAGAGTGCGGGCTACCAAACCAACCTGGAAAGAGAGGGAGAGAGAGTGCTGGCTACTAAACCAACCTGGAGTGCGTGCTGGCTACCACCAGCACCACATTCATGTTGCAGACACAGTAGTAACCATCACCTCCTATTGCTACACAAACAGCTCAGACCCTGTAATACTACTATACAGAAGCAGCTATGAGGATAGACTATTAGTGATCACATCTACCAGGTATTAGCATACGCTAACATTGGACAAGTCCGAATCCAAACATTTCGCAACACATAAAGGTGGGTTCACGGGTTCACGGTGAGTGCATAATGCAGACTTGGACACACATACCACACAGCGAGTGTTCTGTGAACACAAATTTTTGTCAGACCCACTGTATCATATAATTTTCTTATGTGCTGCATCCGTAAGGCAAGAATAGATCCAAGTTCAACATTAGGTTGACTCACATATTGGGTGTGTTTAGGTTAAGTGAAGTCAATAGTTTAGCATAAAAACTTCATGAAGTAACACTTCAGCTAGGTGGTCTATATGCTTAAGAGAAGGAAGCAATACCGCATGTTTTTATATGGATATGGTGCGTTCATTGTGAACCAAGTTTATGATGCATCACTAGACGAGGTCCCACTCTGGTCTCATAATGGCTAGTGGTCACTATGAAGGGGATTGCAAACATTCCCTCAACTGATATAAGAAAAAGCTCCAGATGTTGAAACGTTCTAAATGCTGGGGAATGTTGAAATAAAAGCATCTCTAAATACTACCAAGTCATATTCAAGGTGGTGCGATAACGTGGGGTACCTGATAAACAACTCAACCATTGGAAGAACAAATCAAGCCTATTCATCATCTGAACAGTACAGTGCTTATTTGACAGTGTACACAGTGTCAGCCATAATGTTATACCCTTTATGTATGCCTTTGCCCTTGCTTATTCAATCAGTGAGTTGATATTATGAATTATTTAGCTGCGTTTAATATGCTCTTTTTTTGGTGTACGTTCTGAGCATCCTTATGCTACCAGGAGTCCCATAATTACAATAATAATGAAAATAATGTTATCCAACATTCAAGCTAAAACAAAACGACACATAAAATAACCTTAGGCATCCCAGTGGAACACTCTCCATTGTAGTCCGGTGCTACACCTGAATTCTTCCCCGCATTCTTCCCTTTCCTCCTCTTCTTAGCCTTTTTCTTAGCGGTGGCATGGTTAGAAGACTCATTCATTTCGAAAACAAGGTCTCCCAGACCAAGAATACTTCACACAGGCAGAAGTGTTGCATTAATTAGACTCCGAATAATGCTCACCTTCATCAATACCTACTCGTCCCACCCACAATACGGAAAAGGGTGGGGTCACACGTGCTCCACCAGCGGCGCGCGATGGACCTCCCACTCAAAGCCGAGCAGAGGGAGGAAAAAATTAATAATCCGGGGATTGGCTGCACTGCATGGCTTTAACTTCCGCTTTGAAAAAGTAGGTAAGTTAAGTTCTTGTTCAGAATCCCTAGAGTGCTACGGCTATATTTAAAGCGGATCAACTGACTTATAGTCAGACCCTTCGCCTAAAAAATGCGTTTTTTCAAAAATAATATTATTAAAAAAAAGAATTTGAAAACGCTAAAAAGCGTAATTTTAATGAAAACTGAATGGGCTCGTGTGGACGCAGGCCCGTAGCCAGATTTTGGGTGGGGGAAGGGGTGAAGGAAAGGAAGAAGAAGAAGAAGAAGAAATAATATTTCTTTCCGCCAGTACCCGTGCGCACACCACCAAGGTCAATCAGTCAGTCAGGGTCCTCCCGCGTTCAGTTTTGAAATGGAGCAGATTATCTGGAGCTCTGCGTGACTGTCACTGCTGTAGTGTGTCACTGTATAACTGGAAGTCAGCCCCTCCTACCCTCCCAGATCTGGTGCAGGAAGAGCAATAGTCACCTTTTCCAAGTGGGATATATAATTGAAGATGACATTCTAATCTTTCAGTTACTGGGTCAATTTCAGGCTGACCTAATCTTCAAGAATTATCTCTGGCTGAACTTTAGCACTCTGTCTCTTTCCTGATGACCAAGCATCAAGCAAGCTTGCCTGTCTCATTCTCTTAGCCATTTGTCAAAATAAACTTCCAGCTGGTTCTGATTTCAGAGCAAGCTGGCAGAATGCAAGATTATTCATGATAAATACTGTTGGTGGTTCACATGTGGTGGTGATGGTGTTAAGTGTATCTACACATGCAGACATTTTAGCAGATACCTGCATATGTATGTAGACACACAACACCATATTTAAAACTTGCTCACTCTCTCTGTCCCAGTGAGCAAGGGGGGAGAAAGAAGAGACAGAAAAGAGAAAGAGAATAGAAAGGGAGGATTGAGTTACAGCTACTTCATTCATACGTTGACATCATTGTTCAAAAAATTGGGGGGGGGGGGGGGGGGTTTGTCCCCACCTACCAAAAAGTGAGGGGGCTCAAGCCCCTCTAGCCCCCACCCTTAGCCGCCCCTGCAATGTCTACCTTTAGTGGTTATGCTGTTGCTGATGAGAGCCATGTAGCTATGTTCAGTAATTTGGTGGCACTTGTGTCAGTGATAATCTTAGGTTGGGACCTTCTGCTGGTTATGGAGGTTAAATCATCATGATGTAGATGGTAATGGTGGTCCTGATATTGGGACATCTAGTTAAACTTAATATGGAGGCAAGGCTTGCTGGGAGAAGAGGGCAACTTCCAGAAGTGATGATCATCCGAAGTGCTTGAAGGCTCAATGTCCATTGTCCATTTTTATTGTCATTAGTGATGGTGTTGCTGATGTGAACCATATACCTGTAATTAGTAATATTGATGGATGTTGTGAATATCTTAGCATGGGATCAGCTGCTAGTTGTGCAAGTTTGAACCATCTTGATGGTAATGGTGGCCCTTACAGTTTATCTAAAGAAAGTTAAGATGTTGTCTATTTTTTTATTTTTTTTTATTATTTTTTTTATTATGCATAATATGCCCACTACTGAAGTAATTGGTGTAAATTCTTTGGATAAAGATCAAAACTTATATTTTTAAAACATTTTGTTTTTTCCGAAACTTTCCCTTTCCCCAAGGAGTATATTGTATAGCTGTTGCTTTCAGGTGAAATGGCTATAAAATATTCTTGGTTGGTATATAATAAGTTATTGATTGTATGGTAGGTTTTGTATTTCTTTAATTTGTTTGTAGAAGATAGGAATAAGTAGAATTCTTGTCAATACACCTTTTTAAAATGGGTCAATGTACATAACATAGTAGATAGTCAATCCTCTACTTTGTACCACGTTAATGCAATGGCAGATTCAAGTACCTCTGTCCAATTAGTGGAGAATCCACAGCACAATGTAGATGTATGCATTAATTCTGCACTGGCTAAAGCTATTGAGGAAAATAGGCATAATTTGTTGTTCTGCCAGAATGTACTTTGTGGACTGTAATGCTTGGCCCTTAGGGAAGATGGTGGACCTTGATATAATGGTAACCAGGAAATCTTTTTGGCATTAATGAAGGTATTCAATTGGCTAAGCATAACTCTGTCATAAATGCTCGCCTTGAAAGACCAAAACTAAAGAATACTATAGACGCATCACCTCAAGTACAAAATGAAATAATTCAGGTAAGAACATAATTAAAAAATATTTAGTTGATAAAATAAGAATTACAAATCATTTTTTTATAATAGTGGATAAAATAACTTCTTTTAACAAAGAAGTAATTCATTTATGTGTGCAATTTGTACACCATGACATCAGAGAGGATTTTTGTAATATGCCAAATTAACTAGAGTTACTGGCTAAGTGATAGCTACTTCTGTCCTCGATGGCCAGTACTAATTAGGTCTGGATGTTGAAAATATTTGAGGACAGGGATATGATGAAGCATCCAATATGTCTTATGAGTGGATTGGATTGCTAATTAACTGACTATCTGCTATTTGTAAGATATAAAAAGCTATCTTCATCACAAATTTATTTCTGGTCTGACAACACCTGGTATATTCATCGTGTTTACTGGGGTAAAGATCCTTTTAATTAACTGGTAGTACATATTGTATTGAAACTAAAGAAACAGAATTTTTAAAAATAATTCTATATATAGGTTGATATTTTATGAACACTAGGGAAAAACCAGCCTGGGCAGTTATTCAACCCACATAGTGACAGTGTCTGCTTTGAAAACATTTTGTAGGCTTTTTGAAACAGAAGTGAACAAGTGATTATGTCAAACAGTTTCTTTGGCTACCATTTTTAACAATTTTAGCCTTACACACTAAAAGGAAGAGGTGTGGCCAGATGGGACCCACCCCTTGTTATTTACGGAGTCAAGTTGTGTCTGTATGCTAAAGTTTTAGGCCTGTAGCTCAATTTTTTCCCCCTGCAAAGTTTTTTTTTCTCTTTTTGTTTCAAGTATGGAAAAGGGGTGTGGCCACATAGACGTGCTTGAAACATTCCCTGGTGACACTGATCGTAAATATATATATGGGTTTGTGGTCTAACTTCAATTGTTTAAGCATGAACCCGACGATGCACAGACAGACAGACAGACAGACAGACAGACAGACAGACAGACAGACAGACAGACAGACAGACAGACAGACAGACAGACAGACAGACAGACAGACAGACAGACAGATTATTCGTATTTTATAGTATGGATTTTACATGTAGATCTATTGCAGCACATGATTTGTTCACATATTTATCTTTCTAAATAATGTAAAAACATCATCACTCTGATAACTCAAAAGGTTCAGTTTAAATGCTGAGTTTCCTTTGCACTGCAACAGAACTCTTCTAATAAATATTGAAGGAGGTCTGTGTCCTCTGTAGTCTGCGTCAATCTATGATTCACCTCTAATGAAGGTTGCCAGCTGGGATTCAACTCGGGATACTATATGCAATATATGTATATATATATATGTGTATGTATATAGGTGTATGCACACATATCTACATATATACACATACATGTAAATTTATTACATTATGTAGGACTGTTTTGCCATTATGCATGGCCATATTTTTAACCATATTTGGTGAAATTTGTATGGTACTTCACAATAATACTTGAAAATGTGGGACACTTGAACATGCCATGGAGCATACATTGGAAAGCATTTGAACTAAGCTTTTATCTTGCAATAAGATTAAAGGTAGTGGGTGAGTGACAACAAAGTGTCGGTACATATTATATATATCATGAATAATTAATGAGAATTCGGTTATTACCCCCCTCCCTCCTCCCCCCCCCCCCCCCCCCCCCCCAAAAAAGAACCCCCCCTTTCAAAAACCCTGGCTATGGGCCTGGGAGGTGTTGGTGAAGGTTAAGTGTTTAGCAGCATAGCTATATACAAATGCTGATATTCTCCCTCCTTAGGTTTTTTTTTCCTCCCCACATTTTTTTCTTGAATGGGATTGTATTTTATCCCCATTTAACAGTGTCTCTATTTTTCCCCTTCCACTTTATTCTTCTTTTGACCCTTATTTGGGGGGGGGGGGGGGTCACCAATCTAAGTCATGCTAATATGTGTCTATGCTGGTCCTTTCTGGAATTTAATCTACTCTCACTAAATCTTTAACCACACAGAGTGAAGAAGTGGTGAACTTCAAGATCTAATGGAAACATAAATTTCAATTGCACAGCTAACAACCTTCGTTAGAGGTGGATCATAGATTGAGGCAGATTACAGTGGACCTTCTTCAATATTTATTAGAAGAGTTCTGTCACAGTGTAAGGGCAACTCTGCATCAGACTGGGCACTTCAGGTAATCATAGTGATGATGCCTTTCTTAATTAAAAAGGCAAATGTGTGAACAACTCATTGCTGCAAAAATATCTAAATATATGTAATTATAAAAAATTCTGTTATATACTACCAGTAAATTAAAGGAATGTAAAATTCAAAATTCACACGTGTTAATTCTTATCAATAGGTGCAACAGTACAAGGTGTGTTTGTTTTATTTTTTTCTGCTGTTTTAAAAAATAAATATTACCCAATAAACACGATAAATATGCAATGTGTTGCCAGAAATAAATTGATGATGATGATGTATTTTATATCTTATAAATAGTGGATAATCAGTCAATATGCAATCCAATTTGCTCACTGGACATATTGGATGCTCCATCTGTGGCTCCATCATACCCCTATCCTCCAACATTTTTGACACCCAGACCTAAATAGACACTGCCATCAAGGACATGAGTAGCGATAACCTGGCCAGTAACTCCAGTTAATTTGGCATATTGCAAAAAAACAAAACAAAAAAAAACATTAAAAAAAACAAAAAACAGTCCTCTCTGATGTCATGGTTTACAAACTGAACACATACATGAATTACTTCTTTATTAAAAGTAGTTATTTCATTTACCATTATCAAAAAAAAAGAAAAAAAGAAAAAAAGATTTGCACTTCTTATTTTATCAACTAAAATTTTCTTAAGTATATTCTTACCTTTATTAATTATTTCAATTTGTATATGGGGTGATGCATATGTAACATTCATTAGCTTAGGTCTTTCAAGGTGAGCATTTATGATGGTATTATGCTTAGCCAATCAAATACTTCCATTAATGCTAAGAAATTTCCTGGATACCATTATATCAAGGTCCACCATCTCCCCCAAGTGCTAGGCATTGCCATCCCAGTGGCGAGGGACTGGTCCGGTTTTAACCAGACTACCTTTTGGGTCATTAATTAGTTTATCCAATAGATTACTTTATACTACAGCAAAATAATTTATCCCATAAAGAGTAGTTGCATGTGTACATCTAGAATTCTGAGTACATCATTTCCCACCCTTGCTACTTTGGTTTTATCACTCTGGCTTGATATTGACCTTCCTGAGTATCTGAACCACGTAACTGAAAGTAGTTACCACATTGGTTTTATAAAACAGTCCTGAATATAGCTGTTTTCTGTCTTCATTTCTGTATTGATCAGCTCAGTTTTTGAGCACATGGCATATTGGCAAAAAGTTTTGAGTTATGACTTTCATGGAATTGCTATCAGAACAATTTCACCACCCTCCTCCTATCCTAAATTTGAGTGTAAATGATATGATCAATTGGTCTGCTGCTATGCCTTGA
Source organism: Lycopodina hypogea (assembly GCA_963969325.1). Taxonomy (NCBI): domain Eukaryota; kingdom Metazoa; phylum Porifera; class Demospongiae; order Poecilosclerida; family Cladorhizidae; genus Lycopodina; species Lycopodina hypogea. The sequence goes on from OZ017786.1 coordinate 14,931,424, forward strand.
TACCTGTTTTGAACTGGTTAAACTTATTCAATTTTTCTCCCAAAGGAAAGAATATACCAAGAATAGTCAAAGAGGAAGCAGAAAAATGAATCGTCCATTCATATAATATATCCACAAGGTGGACAGTTGGAGCTGATGCTTCAGCCAACATTATATTCAATTATCAAACTTTTGAATTTATGTGGAGAGAGCCCTCAGAGGCACAACTGACACAGAAATTATGGCTAGAATATGTGGTGTTTTTAATCAAAGGGTACTCTCCCATTTCTCTTCAAACCTAATGTGACATGCTGCTTCATAAATATACTTAACCACATTAACAGAAAATTATACTTTGCATACAAAACTTTGATAGGTTATAATATTTTAGTTGAATATATCAGTTGTGAATTTTGATAGATAATTGAATCCAACTGTCTTGAAATATTCTCATTTGGATACAAAATTAGTTTGAGATTTGGTTTTCTCCAGTATCCTTACCTCACTATCACAATTTTTGTGAACTTGAGATCACAAAAGAAATGCAAATTCTAAATGGACCACTCCAATTTTTATCACTCCACCTCTTCATCCACAAATTAAAATACATTCAGTACAACAACCACAAGGAATTATGTCTATTTTGCTCAATAGTTCTTGCCAGTGCAGAGTTGATACATTCATCTACATTGTGCTTTGGATTTTTCACAGATTTGATGGAAGCACTCATTAAAATGGTAAAAGTTAGAGGAATGACCATCTACTATCTTGTGTACCTTGCCCATTTTTTAAAAGGTGTATTGACTAGAATTGCATATTTGCTCCTATCTTTTACAAACAAAACTACAGAAATTACCAAACCCACCATCCAATCAATATTAACCAAGATTAGTGGTCATATTTGGCTTAATGAATAAAAGACATCTTAACTTTCTTCAGGTAAGCTGTCAAGGCTACATTACCATATAGATGGTCCAAATTAGCACAACTACCAGGTGATCCCAAGCTGAGATTTTTACAACCACCATCAGCATTACTAATTACAAGTATATGGCTAACATCAGCAACACCATCACTACTGATAATAGAAATGGGCAGTGGACATTGTGGCTTCAAGTACTTTAGAAGACCACCACTTCTGGATGTTGCTCTATTCTCCCAGCAAGCCTTGTATCCATATTAAGTTTAACTAGATGTCCCAATATCAGGACCACCATTACCATCTACATCATGGTGATATAAAGTTCCATAACTAGCAGAAGATTTTAACCTAAGATTACCACTTCCACAAGTGCCACCAAAATTACTGAACATAGCTACATGGCTCACATCAATAACACCATATCCTCTAGTAGTCCAGAAGCCAAACACTATTATCTAGTATTGGTAAATTAAGGTTAATTGTTTCCGCTCTTCATCATGGATAAAGAATGTTTTTCTAAGTGGAATTTTTACTGCAAGGCTGGTGGGTGGTCCACATGATCTGATTAACTATGGACATGTGAGAATCAGATCAACCATCCAGTGCAGCAAAATATTTGATGATGATATACATTAACAACTCCAAGAAAGGCTTGATCCAGATAGTAATTTTGACAATTAGGTCACACACAAAAAACTGTTTGTCTATTTAACAATCGACCCTACATTTTCAAATATTGGTTGATGCAAGGGATATGGATTATCTTCTATCAATAAAGCAACAAACGTTCAGGCGAGAATAAATTCAACTTCAAACTACATTGTCTCTTTTTTTTGATAGAAGTTGTATATCATATAGCTCCTGCCATTTCCCTGGTCATTCAGCATATATAATGCAGCTACATTTAAATACTGTATTTTTTAAAGTTCATGATCTCCTTATCGTTGGTTGGTTATGTTCTCCTATAAAATGGTATCATATTTCAAAATGCTCAACATTTAGAGAATGTCACCTTGCAGATTCTTGAAATATATGGTCTTAAGATATTATATATATATATATACAGATATGTATATATATATACAATTGTGTACACACACACACACACACACACACACACACACACACACACACACACACACACACACACACACACACACACACACACACACACACACACACACACACACACACACACACACACACACACACACACACACACACACACACACACACACACACACACACACACACACATAAACACCAAATTCCTTCTTTTGAACTGATAATTAATTTTATAAGCTGTAGCACATACTTGCCTAGATCAATGTCAACATCAAATCTAGCCTTAACCTGCCATAGTACCCTAGGGGTGAACGGTAACTGCTGGTCCTATAGGTAGTCAATTACTTTCAAGTGTTTTGTCATTCAGTATAGTTTTACCCTTAATAATTATGTTTTATTTTATTTATTTATCTTTACTTAGAATGACCACCTTTGACACTAAGTAGACTCTAAGTAGACAACTATATAATAATTTCCTCACATTTCCTAATGCCCACACCCCACAATTGAACCGATGTCCTATGTCCTCAGTCCCGCTTCAAAAGTTTTTAAAAAAATTAAAAATTTTTTATTTATTTATTTATTATTTTTTTTAGCCACTAATTAAACATAAATGTCTATGTCTTTCTATCTGTCTCTCGGTTGACTTCGAACTACTCCTGGAGTTTTGGTCAGATATTCCCAAATTTTAGGGCATAATTTGGGTATATTGACAAATTTATAGGACTAGAATTTTTCCCCCTGAAATGGCACCCCTCGTGGGGAAAAATATTCAAAATTTCCATACATAAAAAAAAAAAGAAGCCTGAGTGTGGTGGAAAGGTTAAGGCATATTGTTTCCAAGCCTAAGGTAGGTGTTATGATTCCCCCTAATTTTTTTTCTTCCTTTTTCCCCCTTCCCTTTCCCCATCTCCCCATTCCTTTGTTTTCTTCTATTTTTTCTTCTATTCTTTCCCCTTCTATCTGTTTTCCTTTTATCATTTTTCTTCTATCTTTTTTTTCATCTATCTTTTTCCTCTTTTCCTTCTATCTTTTTTTCTTTTAATTTTTTTTATCTATTTTTTTCCTTCTCTTTTTTTATTCCTTCTATCTTTTTTCATTCCTTCTATCTTTTTTCATCTATCCATTTTCTTTAATCTTAGAGTAGATATGATAGGTCCTACATCAAGGATGATATATATTTTTTTAAGCAAGAACAGCTTTTTTTCCCTAATACCTTATATCTTTTTTTTATATATTTTATCCTGTTTTCTAGTGGAAAGAAAGTGGTTTGGTTCCCAATTTACATGTTTTTCCCTCTTTTTCCTCTATTCCCCTTTCCTCAACCCCTTTTCCCTTTTCCAATCTTCTTCTCCTGTCTAATACCTCATATAAAAAAATAAAACTTATGAGATTAGACCATTATAAATATTTGGACTGTGCTTTTACCTTCATTATTTTCCTCCTTTGATAGAGATTAGTGTCAATGATTGTATTCTTTCCATTACTATGTAGCTATGTGTAAGTATTGTCCCTGTTGTCATTATTACTGGGCTAAAGGCAGGCAACTTACTTAAGGGAGCCAGTTCTAAAGCCCAGTAGTTCAGCATACTGCTTGCAAAACAAAAGGGTTTATCCTAATACAGTAAACCTGTCAACTGGAAACCTATTAATTGAACATCTATCAACTGAAAACCTATAAACTGAAAATCCTATTAAATGAAAATCTGTTAGCTTGGGACCTGTCAATTCAAAACTGAAGAACTGTCACTTGCAACTGGAGAAACTATTCAGGGCTACACACCAACTTGCAGCCAATCATGCCTAACCACATGCACCTCTGACTTCTACAGTGTGATGCTCTCCTTTCTATTAAAGAGGTTTCTTTGATAGTAGTAAATGAGATTATGCAGCCTATGAGTGCAGTAACCATAGCACCTGTATAGCAACATATATAATCTGGTGTTCCATATGTCTGATGCATTATATGCTTACCAACAATGGAAAGTTTGCTTATTCACTTTTTTACGCCTTGTTATTTTTTTTAAAGATGGAGGTCCATTAATTGTATTAGGTCTGTTTGATAAAAGAGATCATTAGTGTCAATATATTTTTTTATTATTTGTGTGATCAACTAGCTATGTATAATTATTGTGCACTGTTGTCATATACTCAGTTCATTATCATTATTGGCTGAAGACTGACAGCCAATTTAAGGGCTCAAGTTCTGGAGCCCAGAAGTTCAGTACAGAGCTTACAAAAGATGGTTATCCCAAACAAGTAAACCTATAAACTCAGAGCCTCTCAAGAAAAATCTATTAACTGAAAATCTAAAAAAAAAGGAAAGAATCTATGTCAACTGAAAGCCTGATAGCTTAGGACCTGTCAACTCAAAACTGAAATTTGTCTACCATCGACTGGAGCTACTATTCAGGGCTACACAGTAACTTGCAGCCAATCATGCCTAACCCCATCCAATTAATGAGTGCTCCTGCAGCAATGGAAAAGGGGTTTATGATGCATATGATAGTGGTAACTGAAAACACTCAGAAAGCACTCTGGCATGACAACACACACAAATCCCTATATTCATCTATCCTATACATTAAATGTGGCCAACAATGGTCATATCTGCTAGTACATTCACATATAGACAGACCGAAAATTGGTAACTTATAGTAATATGCTTTTTTCAATGTTTTGGAAGTTTAGAATTAGTTAAATTAGGAAAAAAACTTAAGGTTTATTCAAACATATTTTTGCTATTTGTGACCATTGTTTACAAAGAAATAAACTCTATGTGCCAATAATGAGATTGCTTTCCTCCTTACATATTGCAGCAATTGAAAGGTTGTGTATGGCCTGCAAACCTGCAATTTCTAAAGATATAAAAGAAGCACCATCATACGCTTGACCATGGATGGATATTTGTTGAATTTTAATCCACAGTTAATGAAATTCAAATTCCAAAATCTTGGAAAATATTGGAAGCAGTTGCTGTTACCAAACTAGATCAATTATTCCTTGATGCTAGTTATTTATTTTTAAGAAGTTAGATGAGCAAATGTTAATGATGCTAACATAAATCCTTGATTGGCATGGGAATCAGTTATCTTATCTATCATCAGTTTGCATAATGTAATAAACAGACAGACAAACGCCCAGACAGACAGACAGACAGACAGACAGACAGACAGACAGACAGACAGACAGACAGACAGACAGACAGACAGACAGACAGACAGACAGACAGACAGACAGACAGACAGACAGACAGACAGACAGACTTGTGTGAATTATAGTAAAAAGATATGGAATAACAAGAGTCCAGAGGAAAATAACAAGTGCTCTTTTATAGTGATGATATGACTATCACTTTGAATATTAATTCTATTTCTTTATAAAATTGTCTTTCCAGGAACATTAAACAACATCAAAGTTACCTGTATTGGTAGAACCCACTTATACCAAGAATTCAATGTGGTACAATTAAACTTTCATGCAACTTTAATGTTGTCAATTACTTTATGGTTATCTTATGACCATCAAAGATATCTTGATCTGGTTTCGGGAAGTTTTGATGCTATTATTTTGACTTCTTAAGATATATTCTATGTAATGATGAAGTCAGCAATATTATGAAATAAGTAGTGAGGCATTTAGTTCTGGTGTCTTTACTTTGGTATCTCTGTCCCTATTCCAGCTGAGAGATTCATACATTAGCTAATTGAACTGATAAGAAGCTGGTGAAATGATGCATCCAAGGAAGTGAATGGTACATTTAGAGAAATATAATACTTCCAAACAAGTATACCCTTAACAATGCATATTTGCAATATTCTGGAAGTTTGGAATACGGTGAAGTAGGGAAGTTTTTTTTTTGTTGTTTCTTTAAAGTTTATTCAAACATTTTTGCTGATTGAGACTGTTGTTTACAACAATTAAGCTTCATAATCTAAGAAATTCCTAACTTCCTTGCATGATGAAGCTATTGAATGGAAGTATGTGAGAAAACAATGGTAAACTAAAAAATAATGGGGAACTTTCTTCAATATTGGGCAGCAAAACTGCAATTTTGACTATTGACATTTGTTAACATTTTTTTTTTTGTGTTTTTGTGTTGTTTGTTAGCTTGCTTGCATGCATGCTTGCTTTGCTTGTATCTTGCTTGCTTGTTCGTTCGTTCGTTCGTTCGTTCGTTCGTTCGTTCGTTCGTTCGTTCGTTCGTTCGTTCGTTCGTTCGTTCGTTCGTTCGTTCGTTCGTTCGTTCGTTCGTTCGTTCGTTCGTTCGTTCGTTCGTTCGTTCGTTCGTTCGTTCGTTCGTTCGTTCGTTCGTTCGTTCGTTCGTTCGTTCGTTCGTTCGTTCGTTCGTTCGTTCGTTCGTTCGTTCGTTCGTTCGTTCGTTCGTTCGTCCGTCCATCTGTCCATTCGTTCATTCGTTCGTTTGTTTGTTTATTCGTTCATTCGTTCGTTTGTTTGTTTATTCGTTTGTTGGTTAGTTTATTTGTAACTCTTCCCTGGAACTCCTCCCAATGATTAATCCTTACCGGCTCAAAATTTCAGAGTTTGATGGTTACCCTGAGTGAAGATTAGAGTAAATCCCTGCCATTGGGTTATTATTATTTTTTTAATTTCCTGGTTGGGGTGACCTAGCCCTAGCCCTACCCCCAGCATTTTTTTTTTAATTTTTTTTTTTGCCATGTAGGCACAAGCATCTGGGATGAGATAACAAACAACAGATCTAGAATTATATAAGAGGTCTTTTTTATGGGACATGTGCTATGCTAAAATATCCTTCAGGAGTGGGGGGGAGCTTCAGAACCAGCCAACAAGGTACATGTGACAGGAAACAAACAAGTCAACAAAAAAAATCTGAAATTGTAGTAAGATAATTTTGTTGTCTCTGTCCATAGGAAGGGCACTCTTCTAGTCCCTGTAAGGCAAGCTTTGTTTGGACAAGAACTCATCACAGGCACAAGCAAATAAGTGCTATTTATTCATATTTATTTGCATGCAACCATTAAGTATTGTCTGCAGTTAGTTCGTTTGGTCTGTATTTGATGTCTAATAAAATAAATAAGGCTTAAACCTGAATCAGCCAGACCTCTCCCAACTACCTTGAAAAGTTTATGCAAGGTAAAGCATACAGGCCAGCCCCTCCCACTGTCCATATTTATCTAATCACGACTAATGGGTGAAAAAGATGGTATTAAAATCAAACTACATGATTTATATTAAAATTGAACTTAGTGATTGAACTTTGTTGAAAGCCTCTATTGAGTGATAGTGTACTAGCATTGTATGATGTTGATTAATGTTCCTGTTTAGCATTGGACTTCCTTTTATGATCCCCTTTGATAAGGAATCTACTGTTTAATATAATCATACATTCACTTTTACATAGTGGCACAGTAGCCATGGTTTTCTTGTTTATTTGTTGTTGCTGTTTGTTGTTTTTTTTTAAATTATTTTTTAAATTTCATTTATATATATATATATATTTTTTGTTAGGTGTATTACACAATGGTTTTTGCTTGACTTTAATGCATGAGTGGAGGAGCCAGGCAACATTGAGTGTTCCAGGAGAGCCAAGCAGGACATGTTGCACCATTGCAGGAGAGCCAGGCAACATTTAATGTTGCAGGTGAACCACTAAGGATTGCATTATGGGGAAATTTATATCCAAACTTTATTCTTACAGACTCAATTCTGTTTATTAGTTGAACAAATCTGAGAAAGTTGATTTTTCAATAACCAAAATGCCACACACCTAGATTATTGTTAGTAGTGGTGGTGTGGTGGTGGTGGTGGTGGTGGTGGTGGTGGTGGTGGTGGTGGTGGTGGTGGTGGTGGTGGTGGTAGTAGTAGTAGTAGTAATAGCAGAAGCATCAATATTAGTATTTATTGTTATTAGAGAAATTTTATTCTTTGTGTGTTTTATTTAATTCCCCCACCCCAGTTGTATGTTGTTTGTAAATTATTGGCAGATAATTTTAACATTCACCACGACTATTGTAATAATGGTGTCATTTTCTGGCTAACATCAGTAATCTTGTATTGATTTCACAAACCACTTACACCAGCAGTTTCCTGCCAAGTTAGTACACGTAATCTCATTTCACAATAATATGCCTCACTACTCTCTTGTGATCAGTGTGACACTGTGGTCCATTTCTTTACACAGGGGCTGAGAGTGAAGAGGGGGAGGTGTGCAAGGGAATGTGATCATTCTGATGTCACATACTGTACAAGCAACAAGAAGCCTGGCAATTCCCTTCTCATTTTATCATTCTGGGAACAAAATGATAAATTGCAGGTAAGTGTTGATTGAGCCACAGACCTTGTTTATGAAAGTTATATGATGCTACTGAGGATACTGCACACAAGTTTAACGTTGCAGGTAAACGATATAGACACTATAATGTGCATCATTGCTAAATAAATACATCAAGATAGTAAAACAATGCCTCCTAGTTCTTCCCACTGGTGTGGGAGGGTAGACAGAAAGGTTACTGGGGTAATATGATCCCAATAATAATAATTGTAGTTGTTCATATCAAATTTATTTCAAAACTATCAAATCTGTCTTCCTCAGTCAATATGATAGTGGTATAGATATAGTCCACTTCTACACCATCTTGCTCACTCAACAAATGGCATTGCATATATAACACACTCCATCATGAATATTGCAATGCTGAGTTGCAATTCAAGGCCTCTCACTGGCTCTCAGAGTTGCTGCTCTGCATATAATAAATTGGGTCTCGGCTATGGTTAGCTGCAGCCCTACAGCAATAGCAAGAATGTGGTCAGATTAATCAGTAGTGTGACCACATCATTGCTATTGCTTATGGCAGACATAGGGTCAACTTATGGCAAAGATAGCATCAGAGTTATGGCAAGGATAGCCTCAAAGTTATGGCAAGGATAGAGTCAGAGTTATGGCAAGGATAGAGTCAGAGTTATGGCAAGGATACCATCAGAGTTATGACAAGGATAGCATCAGAGTTATGGCAAGGATAGTGTCAGTGTTATGGCAAGGATAGCATCAGAGTTATGGCAAGGATAGCATCAGAGTTATGGCAGGGATAGCATCAGAGTTATGGCAAAGATAGAGTCAGAATTATGGCAAGGATAGAGTCAGAGTTATGGCAAGGATAGAGTCAGTTATGGCAAGGATAGCATCAGAGTTATGGCATGGAATGGGTTAAGCAGGCAAGGTAGTGGCAAGGCTTTAAGCAAGGGTTCTGAGCATTCTGGAATGTGCAACACGGAAGAACTAATTATGATATCACCAGGGATAATTTCACACCAGAAATAGATTGTGACATGGAGAATTGGCCTTTCTTAGGATATTTATTGTTATGATTACACAGACCACACAGAGGTATTCCAACATTCCAGCTCATTACTGACACCCTCAATATCGCTATCCTGTGTTAATGGGTTTCATGGACAGAAAAAACTGGTTAGGTTAGCTTTCATAGTGGTTTCTGCCATCTACTACCCTAGCCTATAAGCTACCAGAGTTCCTTATTTATCACAACACCAGAGCTGGGGATAGTTGGTCTCCCTCTATCTGCTGTGTGGTTGTGGCTAGCTACTGTTGGTCAACTTTATAGAGAAATTATGATGCGTAAGTAAGCTTCCTCCCCCAGCTCACTGGGGGGAACTGGACTGGCTAGAAGAGTTATTAAATTTGTTGCCTCTTATTTAGAGCAAGAATTGATATTGGTGTTCCTTCCAATTGACCCTGACCCCAACCCCAGCACAGGAGGAGCAGATGTGACTGAAGGAGCCACAGTGAGGGCCTGTATTTCATTTATTCCTGAGTCACCTCCTGCTGCTGGTGATATCATTTATGATGTCTCATTAATGGCAGACACTGCAATGGGGAAGGGTAAACCTTGTGACTAATGTCAACCCTCCCCCCCCCCCCCCCTTTTATTATGTTCAGGAGGTGATGATTATGTTGACTTGGATATGAATACTATACTGCTAATCCCTGGTGGTACTACCCATACTGATCCTGTTCCTCCCTCTGCCTGTGTGGATGTGGAAACAATAGATGATGATTCTCTAGAAGAAGTGGAAACATTCTTAATTATTATCAATGTACAACCAGATTCAGCTGGGTTTGTGTCTGAGCTAGTACCTGGTCCAAGTATCACCGTTACTCTTACCGATAATGATGGTATGGGTGTTAGCATAAATATTGTATAGCAAGTACTTCTGTCTGAATTTCTTAACTAAGAAAATCATGCTACATGAAATGCAGAAACTGCTGACTGTTATGGTTATAAAGTTTTCGTCATTTCCATTGTCATGATGGGTTAAAGCAGCATGTGCATGTATTCCACACCATCCCTTCTCTTCTTAAAATCTCCTCCAAGGTGGTTTGAGATTCTTGTTAGGCATTTCTTTTTCTGGCTTTTCTAAGTCTAATTCTTTAAATTCCACTGAAATCATGTTTGTGCTTTTAAAACAAAATTGATATTGTATATGACTTTTAATAATTAGGATGTTATGTTCGCTGTAAAATTTGGGTAGGATATAGCTATGAATTTAGTTATTAGAATGTCATTCATAGGAAAATGTGAGGTTGGGTAAGGTATAGCCAGACAGCATCAAGTGTGTGTTGAAGCTAACCATCAATGAATAATGTGATAGTGTAAAAAGTGAGTGGAAGGTTAATCTTTCCTTGGCTAAGGCAACAATGTTAGATCTGACAGTGAAGATCATCACAATGACACCTAATGTAGTGTCCGACTAGTTGTCAGTATGAGGATGACTGACTTATTATTAAAGTGGAATCTACAGGGTCTGAACACTGGCTAAGGATGAACCACATGATTTATCATCACAATGTGTGCCAAGCACACTGTTTAATAAATCTAGGGGGCATGAATGATCATCATTCTTTTGTTGCCATTCTGAATAATAAAGCCTTCTGTTTTCTTTCAATATCTGATTCTAAGTGTGAAATATATTATTAATATGTTGTATGCAGTTATTTAAGGTGGGGAGTGAGCAAAAAATTATGACAGAACTATTTAATGATTGACAAACATGTTAAGTGATGATGGCCTTGGGATCTCCATTTTAGCATTATTGGTGCACCGTCATCCTCCTGCCCCGTACAACTGACTATAAGAGACAGTGTTCCAAGGATACGATATATAGTGATGTGACTGAAGAATATACTCAAACTCTTAAAGACTTGATAATTTCACTAAGCATTCTTGGATGCCACGCTTCTCATCTGAAAAGCAGAACTGTAGCAGTGAATATATATTCAATGCTTTAGCGTAGCATATCCATAAGGATAGGATCTATGTTTCTATATTGTGTAAATATGTAAACACAGGAAGAATAAAATTTATATATCAGAAATCACCATTTGTAAACTTTTTTTTTCCAAGCTCAAGTAATTGCTAGGATATTCCAGGAGATAATTCTTCCAATTCAACACAAAATACAATACCCAAGAGCATTTATTACAAGTACAATGCCTGTTTGGATAAGAACAAAGGAGCAATTTAACTTGCTGTGATTATGTTTTTGTTTTAATTTGAAGAATATTTAATTCTGGTAGTCATTACACCACATGGTGGTCTTAGGGATGAGGTGGCTTCTCAATACAATCTTGAGAGCTGTTATTATTTTACTTAAACAAAATGGGTATCCTTTTCACCAGTGTGACCAGATTTGGTAATTTATCCTAGTTTTGGGGAATTTGGAGGGCTAATTGGGACCTTTTTTTTTCTCAATTGTGATATTCCCAAAATCCCATATTTTTGGAGATTTTTGACCTTCAGTCAGTCAGTCAGGAGGGGGTTGGTGTGGGGGTTGGGGAGGGGGTTGGTGTGAGGGTGGGGGAGGGGGTGAGGGAGGGGGTTGGTGTGAGGGTGGGGGAGGAAGTTGAGGAGGGGGTGGGGAGAGGGTGGTGGAGGGGGTTGGGGAGGAGGTTGGAAAGGAGTTTAGGGAGGGTTTGGGGAGGGAGTGGGTGGGGGTTGGGGCGATGAAGAGAAGTCATGAATATAAGGGACTGGGTAGGAATCTGGTGCAGTGGCATGGTTAAGGGCACAGTAGTCACCACAGGGACCCCAATCACCGGGCGTCCTCTTTGGGACCATGTGTAAGGGCGAAGACCAGGCACTGGAGGAAGGACGGATGATACCGAGCTGGAGCATGTGCTCAAATTCCTGCTTGGATGCACAGAGTCGGTCAGGTGCCAGGCTTCTGGGACGAGCTGAAACTCGTGTACCTGTGGTCTCGATATGATGAACTGTATCATGCTTAACAGGTGTGTCAGGTGTAGAAACTTGAGTGTAGTAGGGGTGACTGGTGTTCTTAGGACAGATAGACAGGGTCAGTGAGTGGTCGGTAGAAAGGATACCCTGGATGTGCAAACGTGTGGTCGCATCAATCAACTGGTGTTGCTTAATGTCAACAAGTAGGCCAAAATGTCTCAAAAAGTCAGCACCAGTGATGGGCTTAAGAACATCGGCAACGATAAAAATCCACGGTAGTGGTCGTCTGAGCCAAGGTTGAGGGTAAGGGAATGCTTCCCATAGGTACGTATAGGAGTGTTATTCACAGCTGAAAGGGTGAGAGCGTCTGGGGAAGATTGACGGTCAGAAACAGAGGGTGGGATTGCACTCACTTCTGATCCTGTATCAATTAAAAATGATGTGTGTGTATGTACGTCACTTACATAAAATAGGCGACTGAGAACTGGGCCGATAACACCTGTCACTGCTGGTGACCGGCCTGGGCATTTCCCCAGGTGCAAGGGTCTTTGCACTTGCATGCAGCTTCTCCGAATTTAGCATGATACCAGCAGAGTGAATCACTTGAAGGGAGACTGGGTGGGGCTGGGCTATGGTGTTGTCGGCTTCTAGATGAACTTCTAGATGAACTGCAATGACAAGTTTGAGAGGACAAGGAAGATACGAGGTCAGTAAGGGGTGCGACTTCTTCATGGAGTTGCTTGACTCCAGGAGCATCAGTGGAAGTGTCACCGATAGCTGAAACAGTGGGTGTAGTTACTTCCATTACCTTGTTTGCCATGTCAGCTAGCTTGTAGAGATCCATGGTGGCATCAGCAGAGGCCAGTACCATCCTCACATTGGGAGGTAAGCGTTGCATAAAAAGTTCACAAACAAAAGACATAGCATCATCTGACATACCAAGTTGTCACCAAGGAGTTGTTGCATACGCCTTAGCAGTTGTGCAGATTTTCTGTCACCTAGTTCCTCTCCACTAATTAATTGCTGAAGTTTGAGTTGCTCTGATGCAGCTGTGCGCTTTATGAGTTGCGCTTTGAGAGCATCATAAGGGTTCTCAGCAGGCGGCCTGAGTAAAAGGTCTTGAACTTCCATTGCAAACTCTGGACTCAAGGAATTTATGACGTAGTCAAAAAGTGTCTTTTGAGCTGTTATGACCCTAGTGGTGAACTGGGCCTCCAGCTGGGCGAACCAAACTTCAGGGTCAGCAGGCCAGAAAGGCAGTAGCTTCACGCCAACCACAGCAAGAATCGGTGGAGGGGCAGGAGCATCATCATCAGCCATAGCAAGGTAAATAGCTAGAGTAAATAGCGTTCAGAAGGGGTTTCGAATGTTATTTGGATGGGTCACCAATGTAGCATTTAGCTACTTCTTCTATAATACTCGAGAACTTATCTACAAATGAAGCATTTTACTACTTTTATAACTTAAGAACTTATCAACTCCAGGACAATGAACAATTCAACAACTGACATGAGTCATGTGGGATGAGCAAGTTACATAGAAGTCAATGATGTAATGCATGATATCATGTTGGAAATAATGATGATAATTAAATCAAGGTTCAGTTCACTACAATGTGTTGCACGCTAAAATTTTTTTCCCTGTTAATTAAAATTATTCTGGAAGGTCTCCAGCTTGTCTTCATTCTTAGTGATATTGTGAACTGTTGATTTCTCAGGTTGTACTTGGTAGCTACACTAGTTAAAGTTCTACCATTACTCACCAATTGTAATTTTTAGCTCCTTGAACCTCATGGAGAAAACAGCTGTAGTGCTCCTAGGTTGGTTAATTGGTTTTGTGCCCATTTAACAATTGTTGCTCCTTTTTTTGGTTTTAACCTGCTTGCATTGTTGAGGGTGTGGTTTCAAGCGGTGTTCGGTTAACTGAAATTTGGATAACTAACTTCTTATTGTAGTTTATTTCTAAATATGTGTGTATCTAAACATGCACATATATTTATACTAGCAGACATGCTCATCATTGCCCAGGATAAAATGCATAGTGATGGGAAGAGGTGTGGCCAAGTTGGACCCAGTCCATGTTCTCCCAGAATTATATGCTAGCATGGCAACTTCAGACATGCAAGTCCAAGGAGGGTTTTGTTCAAGTACCATTTTTGGTAGAGGTGTGGCATGGAGTAAAAAAAGGGGCTATAAACCATCCATGATATAGTATGTGTCTATCCTGAAGAGTGGGTCTTATTTGGTTTGGCGCTTTGACAGTGAAGTGGATACACACAATTATCCATACATACATACATACATACATACCCACACATGTTCAGATCAGGAAAAGGTGTGGCAAACTGTAGTCAGAATCGACTCAATAAGACCTTTTATCAGGTATTTAATAGAAGAAAAGGAAGAGGAGAAAAAAGCAAAAGAAAAAGGAAGGAAGGAATAAAAGGAAGCGAAGAAAAGGTGGAGTTGGAAAGGGAAAATAACAGCCCAGTCCTAGGATGAATCACCAAGATTTTGGGGGGCCTGTGCTAAAATGAAAGTCCTATTTTCCCCACCAGAGTTGCCACCTTGAAAAAAAAACAAAACAATTTTTTTTTGGTGTGAATCACCAAGCCAGGGACCCAAGGATCATGACCACTAAGTTTCATCAATCAATATCTGTTTAGCCATTATATGAGTTTGAATATAACATGGTTTGCCATTTATGTAGAGATACATATCAATATATCTTGACAAGCTTGAGAAAGCAGATAATTATAGGAGGAAGGTTGTAGCTAGCTTGCTATAGATATACATAGCTATACATATTCAATACAAATGGCAATTCTGTTAGGCTGAAAGTGGTAATAGAATGCACCCCTTTTGTTTCTATAGTGTATGGTACACTTTACGTTGTTTACCATCCACTACTGCCAGATATTTGAGTATGTTTTAGTCTGATCCAGAATATTGTCCTAGTTTATTTAATAATTTTTTCAGGTAACATCAGAGACTTTTGAAATGCAACTAGGTGGTGTTGAACTTGCCCTTGCCATAACTGAAGAAGACCCAGAGCAGCAGACACCTATGGTGCTAATTAATGTGGCCACCTACTTTACTGATCTCTCTCTTTTGATCATGGACAATGGAACTAATGCCAACATCTCAGTGTCAGTAAGTTGACTACATGATGATATTACAAATATGTGTGTATATATTGGATAATAGGTATATTTACTAGTAAAAAGAATCCTGCCCTACAGGCAGTTTTCCAGTCAGCCTTTAACTTCCAGTCATAACAAACTTGTTCAGTTTGCTTAGGGGAGGGGGGGGGGGGGGGGGGGGGAAGCACCAGCGACTCATTATTATTCATGATACATCTACTATGTTATCATAACATTGTTGTATTCACCCCTACTCTTTTATTGCCAAATGAAAGTTTTCAAATGCTTTCCAATGATATGCTTTATGACATGTTTGAATGTCCCACAAAAAAATGGAAATCAAGTCCTCCATGAGAACACTAGCCAAAACTAGTTGCACTCCTATGAGGTCATTCCCAATTGTGACAGTGGCCTTTGGGGACTAAGAGATGATTCAAGTGTTTTGGTTAGCCACAAAAATACTTCCAAAAAAAAAAAAAAAAAAAAAAAAAAAAAAAAAAGTAATGAATTTCTACATCTTAACACTCTAAGTGACTTGTCCTCTTAAGAACACTTGGAAAATGTGACCACTTATCTGACTGCTTTTACACTTAATTTGTAATATATATACAGGGCTTTAGAATGATGAATAATATAGCATATTTCCTAAGAAATTCACAAAGATACATGTGATTCTAGACCAAAAATCCACATTAGCAAGAAACCACTTTTTACTTTGGAAATCAACATGGCAGCCATAGCACATCTTACTTAAATACACCATAACTCAACAATGGATCATCCAAATTGTTTCATATTTGAAAGACAGTTTCTACAGATGTTGTGCAACTATATAAGCAACGTAACTGATAACCTTTTCCCCCCCTTTCTCTTCTTTCTGGCCCGTGGGTTTCTCTGCTTCTGGAATGATTCCCTTAACAGAGTGATATGACAACAAAAAACAATGATTATGCATAACATAATTTAATTAATGAACACTAATTAGGTCACAGAACACAATACAATAATTGGCAATAAGAAAGAAAAAGAAAGAAAGAAAAGGCACAGTTCAGAGATTTTAAAAACACAACTCAAAATTCCTTTTTATTAGATATTAGAAGAAAAAAGATGGGAAAAGCATGATGGGGAATTGGATGGGGGTAGAGTGGGAAGAGAAAAAGGGAAAAAAAGAAAAGGGGGGAAGTGAAAGAAATAAAAGGGGGGTGGTGAAAGAAATAAAAGGGGGAAGGTGAAAGAAATTAAAGGATGGGAAAGAAACAAATGAAGGGGAAAAGAGGGAGAAAAGAAAAAGTATGGAAGAGGTAGGTTAGAGGAAAAGATGGAAGGAGTAAAGTGAGAAAAAATAAAAGGAAGGAAAAAGTGAGGGCGTGGAAGAAGAAAAAGAAGTGAAAAAAGGGAGTGCAAGAAGTAAAGAAGTAAGGGTTAAATAGGGCGAAAGAAAAAGGAAAGGAAAAATTTGGGCGACAGAAGGAAAAGGAAGGAAATTATAGGAGAAAAAAGGAAGGAAAGGATGAAGAAAGAAGATTAAAGGAAATAAAGATAAAGAAAAAAAAAGAAGAGAAAAAAAAAGAGAGAAGGAAAAAGATAGAAAAATAAAGGTAGACTGGGTAAAAAAGATAAAAGGTTAAAAAAGATAAAGGATAAAAAGAAAAAAGATAGGAAGAACAAATGATAGAATAAAAAAGTATAGAAGAAAAAAATAAAAAGAAAAACAATGGAGGGAAGAAAAAAGAGAGAAGGAAAAAAATTTGAAAGAAAAGAAAGATAAAAGGAATTTTGAAAAAAAAAGGTGGAAAGAAAAAAGATAGAAAGGAAAAAAAAGAAAAAAGAAAAAAAGAAGGGTAAGAAAAGAAAGAAATGGAAGGGAAAAAAGGAGGGGGGGGGGAATTATACCACCAACCTTATGCTTGGAAACACAATGCCTTCATTTCACCACTTTTTTTTTTCAGGTTTTTTTTTTTTTTGTATGGAAATTTTAAACTCTTCTTTTCCCCACCAGGGGTGCCATTTTTCTGGGGAAAAAAAAAATAAAGTTGGTGTTAAAAATGAGTCAGGATATCCTCATTATGCCCAAAAAATTTGTGGACCAAGTGACCAAAACTCTGGGAAGATTTAGCATCTTGGACAGACAGACAGACAAGATTTGACATTATAGGTATAGATAATAGTGAGATTTGAAGAGATATCAGATTTGTGCTTGTAAATATTTGCAATGATTCTGTCAATTGTCTGCCATTCTTCTACCTGTTTGGATGCACCAAATATAGATGATAGCCCTAGCCCAAGCCCTAGCACTTATGGCTAATGAATTAGCATGGCTTACTATGTAGGAGCAGTGTAGCCAATGGCCTTGCTACTGCCACACTAGACACATGTTTTTAATTTGAATAATGTGCATGGATACGTAGGCACAGTCCACAAATCTTGTTGCTTCATGGACCATCAATGTTGAACCAGATCTGAATAATTTATTTCTCTGCAGGTGGTGATAGGATTAGTGGGGACTGTAAATTCACTTCTGCAATGGGAACCTGATCGGTTCGTGGAAACTGAAGATTCATCCAGGTTTGTTCCTATTCAAACAGTTACCTAAATGAAGTAACATTCATTATTCTGTTATTTATATGGATTTTGTTGTTGTAATTCTAAATATTTTGCACTGTGTGTGCGTGTGTGCATGTGTGTGCATGCGTGTGTGCATGCGTATGTGCATGCGTGTGTGCATGTGTGTGTGCATGTGTGTGTGCATGTGTGTGTGCATGTGTGTGGGGGCAGAGTGGAGTACTTGCCCCTCCTTGGACTTACTCCCCCCCCCCCCTTGAACTTCCGCCTCCCCTTGGAGATTTAAGGAGGACCTCATGGTCAAATTTTGAGCTTCAACTTCAAACACTGATGAATACTGAACCATACTCTCCATAATAATGGATTTGTGTTTAAAAGGTGGATCTCTGTGTGCTTTAAAAATAATAAAATATTGGGAAGTAGGAGGAGAGAGAGAGTGACGTATAGTGACAAGTGTTGCAAGAGCGAAGTTGGTTTTCCTACCACTTTAGCTTAATTATCAATGCTTTAATCAACTGTAAAATGCTGTAATACAATTAAACTCATAGCAGACTTGAAGCCGTTTTTTTTTTGTTGTTGTTGCTTCTTTATATAATTTAAAAAAAAGAAGAAAGTACTACTATTAAGGCAAGTTAAGAATTAGAATGTGGAGGGGGAGGGGGACATATCCTGTCTACCCTCACCAGATAAAACTATTACAATAATTGGTGGGAAACCAACCTACTTGAAGGAGACTGATCTCTGGAGAATGTGGGGTTGTTCTGAGCAAATTTTGGAAACAAATTGGGAGGGTAAATGTCTAATTGGAAAATTACCAAAACTCTCAAAAGGTAGTGAATTTTCAGCAATAGTCAGGGATTCCAGACAAAATTGGACCATTGGACCAGATGCCCATGTAGAAGAAGATGAGACTGGAAGAGAAGGCCTTCAAGTTTCTGAGGAAGTAATTCATAAGGATGCAGAAAGAATCAAGGTCCTTACCAAGACAGCTCCATTCAAATTGCCCACTGTTATTGCAAGCTACACTTAGAGAGAGAATATCTGTGTCCTTATCCTTTCCTTAAGTTGTTTCATCCCAAAGAGAACCGGAGTCTAACTGTCCCATGATCAAGCAGCCTGCCTGGTACATCAGCTGTACAGAGAATTGCTGGCTGGATGTGCATTCATACAAGGATCCAATGTGGAACTTTCTATATAGACTGTTCAGCCTTGTGCTGATAATGTTCTGTCTTTCAATTTTGAATGCAAACAAGTGGCGAATAAGGCAATTGTTGAAGCTGTGATCTGAAGGAAAAACTGTGATATGTTCCAATAAAAATTTATACTGTGTTGTTTGAATGCTAAATATAATGTGTGTTGGTATTTTTGCATTGATGCTTTTGACAACTGAAAAATAGTAGTGATTTTGAGCAGAAAACATGTGGTAACACTGGTCTTGAGTCATGATTTTTTCAATAATGCTTCTGTGAATGAAGAAGCTTGAATTACATTTGACTGGATACTCTCTCCTCAGTGTGGTTGTTCCTATTCAAACCTCTTCCTTTAGATATGTGAGACTGAAAATTCCAGAAGTGGGGCTTGGACAACTCTTGGACATAGGCTACGTCATACTTGGCCACACCACTCTCCTACCAAATCCACCATAAAATTATGTCCCACACTTTAGGGTAGGACATCCTAACAGAGTGGATGATTTTTAGCCACCAAAAAATTGGGTCACCTGACCATATCCCTTCCTGTGTGCATGTCAGGTCAAAGATGCCAAAAAGGATGCAATCAATTTATGGTATTTATGGATGGTACAATTCATGGACCTAGAGACCTAGAAGCATGCAAATACAACTTGACTCTAGTTGAGTCATACTAGGTCGCACTTTTTCCTTTTGGCATGTCATATCCCGGGCAATGCCAGGTATGTGTTGCTAGTATATATATATATATATATATATACTAGCAGCATATACCTGGCATTGCCTGGCCAATGTCAACATGAAAAATTTCAGGTGTCTCTCAAATTTCAGCCTGGTTGGCAGCCAAAACAACTTCCTGTGGGTGTGGCTAATAACCAACTACACACATTACCACACCCACATGTGGTTAATAATGCTCACCCTGTTTCTTGGACTCCATATGCCAAATTTCAGCCTCATTGGTCCATAAATGAATTTTTACAAGGAATGATGATGTCCTATAGGTGTGGCAATGACCAGGCCACACTTATTGACACACACACGCATGTGATTAGTAATGCTCACACAGTTGTTTGGAAACCTCATTTCAAATTTCAGTCTGGTTGGTCGTTGATTAGCTTTTAATAGCCAAAACAACTTCCAGTGGGTGTGACTATGTCCAAACCACAACCATATATTGTTAATAATACTTTCCTTGGTACTTGGACACCACATGCCAAATTTTTTTACCTGTTGGTTTCTGATCAACTTTTTCAGCCAAAATAATTTTGTGTGGGTGTGGTTATTGAAAAAACCACACCCATTACCATGTCCACATGTTTAATATCACTCACCCAGTTTCTTGGAGAGCACATGCCAAATTTCGGCCTTTTTGGTGGAAGTATTTGGCTATGATGCTTAGACAAACATACATACAAACGTATATACGTACTTACGAACCAAAATATACTTAAGAGTGTTCATGAATCTAACTCCTTAGGTCCAAGCATTATTCAGAAGTTCTTTTTTTGGCATTTTTTCATTTTACACATAAATTGGAAGAGGTGTAGCCAGGAGGGATCCCGCCCATGTTACTCCCAAAGTCAAGTTGGGTATGCATACCATGTTTTAAGTCTATTGCTCTATGGGTTTTTCTGTACTATTTTTTGGCCTTTTTTTGCACCTGACATGAAAAAGGAAGTGAGTGTGGTCACATAAATTACTTAAAACATTTCCCAGATTATATTCATTCCAAATATATATGGGTTCATGGGTCTAACTCCCTCGGTTCAAGTGTTTTTACTGAAATACCATTTTTGGCATATTTAGCCTTACACAGGGAAAGGAGGAGGTGTGGCCAGGTGGAACCCAGCTCATATTACTCCCAGAGTAAAGTTGTGTATACATACCAATTTTAGATCAATAGATCAAGGGTATTTCTGGCGAAAATACCATTTTTAGCTTTTTCTCATTACCATGGTAAACATTTTCCAAAATTTTTTAGCCCATATTTTAAGTTGGGTCAAAACCTATCATCATGCCAAGTTTCAGAGAAATCCACCCATAAGTTTGGCCACAATGATGGTACAGACAGACAGACAGACAGACAGACAGACAGACAGACAGACAGACAGACAGACAGACAGACAGACAGACAGACAGACAGACAGACAGACAGACAGACAGACAGACAGACAGACAGACAGACAGACAGACAGACAGACAGACAGACAGACAGACAGACTTCTCCTTTTATATATATATATATATATATATATATATATATAAGATATTAGCCCTATGTATATATATTAGATTAGTTCTGTTTGTCTGCCTGTCTGCTCACAGGATTTTGAAAAATGCTGGGCCAATTGGGATGACATTTGGTGATTTCTTGGTGGGTGTGGGATGGTTATTACATTATTAAATTTTAAATTATCATATATTTTTTTATCTGTCTTTTTTTTCCTTCTATTTGTGCAAAACCACTGGGATAAAAGAATCGCTGGGTTGATTTAGATGAATTTTAGCATGAAGGGGGGGGGGGGGGGGTGTGGAGATAGTTGTCACATGATAAACTTTTTAATTACCATATTATTGTCTGTTTCTATATTGCTGCATTTAGAATTAAAAATTTCCACTAGCTATCTCTTCTTGTTTTTGTGATTTTTTAACTGCTTGGCCGACTGGAATATAATTTGGGCAATGAAGTCTTCTTTCCTTTTACCTTCACTTTTCCACTGCAATGGGCATTACCAAAGGGGGTCCAATGGGGCCAGATCCAGCATATGTATATATATATATATATATATATATATATATATATATTTTTTTTTTTAATTAATTTTTTTTTTTTTTGTTCTTGTACTTGGTTCTATTTTTATGGTGCAGAATTATCGAATCGTTTGAGTTTCTGGTTTCTGAATTTGCTCAAGATGTGTTAATGAATGACACCATAGTTGTTATGGAATCAGGCATAACCCTTGTGGCAGAAAATGTAAGTAAATTAACTAATTTTCTGCCACATTATTTATTTTCCATCTGTACTCTGCAATTTTGTTTGCAGGTTCCCATTGATACACTACAAGAACTGGGTCGGACAGTTTCTTTTAGCAATGATGGTAAAGTACACTTTCTCATTGAAAAAGTAGCCATGAAAATAAGTTAGGTCTTGTCACTGTATGCTGAGCACTATTTTTCTAAAATCAGTTGTCAGAGAGAGACTAAAAGCTGTTGCCTTCCCTTTCTCATTATAAATAGTTGAAATAGCCATAAATAACAGACTATATTAATTAGTACGCACATGCAGGAGTTCCTAGTGACAATATGCTATGTATGGACAACATTAATTTGTATTACCATTATAATGCCATGCAGGAGAACCTAGTAATGGCAGTGCACCATTAGATGGAGATCTTGAAGCCTCAATAATGCTGCCCCCAAGTCTCTTTGCTAACATCAGTGACAGAGATGGAGTGGCTGTTTTCTTTGCTTTGTACAGCGAACCAACACTCTTCCCTGTTCGCGTGACGGAGAGCACAGTAGAAGCTGATGCTGATGTTAACACCACAGTGGGCTCCTCCATTGCTTCTGTAACTGTGGGGCCTGGACTGGTCTTCAGGGATCTTGATCCACCACTAGAGATAAACCTGGTGATCTCTGAGATGAATGATAGTGTAAGTAGAACCTCCATATTTTATTTCATTTATACAGATGTGATTTACTCTAACAAGAACTCTCTACATGATTCAACTTTTTTATATTTAATTATGATATAAAGAAGCTTTGTAGAGTGGCTTAAATATATATATTTCTAGAACCCCCCTCCCCTCACCCCCCTCCCCCACCCCTATATAAGTAATGTAGGAATTGATAGCAACATCATGTCTCAAACCTTTATGAAAGCAGATTATTCGTGAAGGATCTCAAGTGTGTGTTTCCTGGGACTTCAGTGCAGCAGGAAACCTTGGCAACTGGACCACTGAAGGCTGTAACACGATTATAGACAAGAGTGGTAGGCTAGTTACCTGTGTGTGCAACCATCTCACCAACTTCGCAGTTCTCGTTGTGAGTGAAAATGTGTCGAAATGGATATGCAACAGCAGTACTTTACATGCATAAAAAATCAACTCAATGTTGAATACTACATTTATTTGCTCTGTTCTGTCTCCATGAAAGTATCCCTTGTGTGATTATTGAAGGTCTCATGTCTGTATCATTTCTCTAAGTCACATGTCTGGATTGTTATTCTAAGTCATATGCCTGTTTCTTTATCGTAGCTAAATCACTTGTTGGAAACATCACTCTAATTAGTCATGTGTGCCATCAATTGTTAGTCACAATCTGGATCAAAATGCCCAATTTCCCCTTCTTTTCTTCTGTATTTCTACTGCTATTCGTTTTCACAAGTAATATGTATTACAAGGATTAGCAAAAAAAAACCCAACCCCAAGGGAAGGGTTTTGCTAGTTTCTGGGCAAGGTTTTGCTAGTTGCTTAGCCCCCACCCTCCTTTCTCCCCAAAATCCAAGACCCCACAAAAAAAATCCCCCTTCCCCCCAAAAATCCTTAGGGGGATACACCCTTCCCCCCACCAAAGAAACAATTAAGGAGCATGTGGGGCTATGGCCATTATTTATAGCAGTTGACCAGATCCCAAATGAATGCCTACTCAATTTGTTGGGGCCCCCCCCCCCAAATAACCTGTGGTAATTAGGGCTGTAATAGCCATAAAAGCTCTTCGTAGGGTTTATTTTCCCTTCAAATGTAGACGTCTACATGTTCCCCCGAAAAGTTTCAAGTCAATAAGTCCAAAAGTATAGGTGTTAGCACACATGCAGAAGAAAGACAATGTCGTGATTATTTCATATCAACAACAACACTAAATAAAACTTTTGACCTCATAAGGGTATAGAAATTTGCCTGCCTTCATTCTGAAATGAGATTCGACAATCATTGACCAAACAGCTGAAAGCATTTGAATGAAACTTGGCAGATATGAACCTTAGGTGTGGGGGTGGTTTAGGGCTGTGTCACACCTGGCTACACCTCTTCACACTGGCATTACAGTCCAAAAAAAGTTCAAGAATGGTCCTTTTGTCACCAGCACCCCCCTTCCCCCAAGGAGGTAGTTTAGTTATTTGGTTTAATGATTGAATACCAATGACATAGCAAACACTTGAACTATATTAATAACAACAATGACAAAAATAAGAATCTCACTAAAGCGAACTGCACATGTTAGATTCAGTTGTTTGGGTAAAGTATCACCAGCTCTAAGTCTTTGTATGGTTCGGTAAGGTATTGACAGTCATAATAGCTTCCACTGCAGTGGTTGAGACCAGCTTAAGATGGTGCCGTTAAACCATACCAGTCATCATGGAAAATTTGGTGAAGCTGTTTGCCATGGTTTCCGAAAAGAACCTGGTCTTGATAGAAAAAAAGAAGTTTAGGCTCTCAGAATAACTCAGACTTTGTTGGCAATCTGATAAATACATATACATGCATATATGCTTATCTGGCATGAAGTTCTCAACAGATAGTAATCTGAGAATAAAATTTGTATTCACTACCTCACGTTATAGCATATATTGGCCTATGGATCAATGTATTCTAAAAGGATATGTTCCTAAATGCAATTATCAAGAGATTCACCATTTATTGTTGTTTTTCTTGATACTAACTCATTTGACAAGATATATACAATCATACTTTAGTTTAACTGAAACAATATAGGTATTGGTCCAGAATGTATCAGCCAACGTGAATAGCTGCCAAAAAGTAGCAAGGTAGCTGCCACAGATGTACAGGCAATAAATGGCTAAGACATAACAAACACTGTTCAAGCATTATCCGTGGTTGGTTAATATAAAAAAAAAGTATGAGTACAGACTGATGCTACCATAAATTAAGATAAAGAAGCCTTCAAAACTTCAAAATAAACCACATATTCTGTAGTATTGGAAGAGAAAGATACCATGTAAAGAAAACACACACATAATCGATTACTTATATATGTTAAGGAAACGGTATAATGAAATCCTAATGCATGGAGTAAAAATCTGTTCAATGAGCATTTATGATGAATTACAAGATACATAGAACACTCATTTCCAATGTGTTCATAACTTCAAAGTTGTATCATAGATGTGATCCCACTCCTCCACAAGATCAAATCATAATCATTAGAGTCTCAAAATCTAGAAATCTGCTTGGTCAATTTTTTACAACTATCCATTGTGGGACAGCTGTACATGTCATCTTAATTATTACACACTATAAGACATGCAGCATAAACCTCAGTGATACATCACTCTTTTGAGTGGTGATATATTAGTTTTTCTTAATATGTGACTACTCATGAACTTACACTTGTTAGTCACTGTGATGCTGGTCATCTCTGCCACATAAATGTGCCTATATGATTCTGCCTGTCTACCATTCATTATCAAGTCTGCTGCCAGGGATTCCAACAAAGTAGGCCCAAACAATAGCATTTTGAGTTGATCTGATGGAGACATTCACATCCTTTTTATACTTGCAATGACTTGTCTTTCATTCTTACCTATATTAATATTCAATTTGTGCATGCCATTCAGGATATTTGCTCCAGAGTTAATCCAGAAGGCTGCATGAACAATGCAGCACTCGACACTGCTCTCTCTACCATCACTTACATTGGAGTGGCCTTGTCTCTGGTTGGCTTGGTTATAACTGTCATCACCTTGCTGTTCTTCAAGTGAGTATATTTGTATACTATCAGACATACCCGGCGTTGCCTGGGACATATGATATGACAAACTGAAATACACACTTATGTGGTCACACAATACTTATCTTATTATTAATTTTAAATATGAATATTTTAACCACAATTAAATAAATCACTTGGATATTTTAGTTGCAAAAGAACAACAACACACCCACAATTTGAAATCGGTATTTTTTGGCTTCTAGTTACCAAAAAGAGTTGATTTTTGTGTCATAATGCATGTTTTCAAGGTCAGGGAATCCATTCTCTCCCTCCCTCTCTACCTATCTATATATCTATTTATCTATATAATTAGGCAATCAGTAATTAATTGACCACTTTAATGTCCCCCTTACCACAAATTTCCCAAACTAACACAATAGAATCTTTATTTTAGATTCTGGTGATTTAATATTGTTAGCCTGCATGGAGTATGAAGCTCACCTCTGGTCATATTTTAACTTAGAGTTACCCATGGAGTTCAATATTTTTTGGCTGCTGAACCTCTATTGGGTGATATACTGTAAGGCCACTGGTGTAAATTACAATTTTACTAGAAATTGACCACTACTTGCATCTTCTCTTAATTTATCATTCTATTTTTCTTTCCATAAATGACTGCCATAACATCTCCTTTTTATGTTCATGGAAGTGACTGCCAAAGCTGCTCATTTCCTCTCCATAGAGTGACATCTAGTAGCTATATTAGATATGCATCTCAAACTCTTCTCCAACAGTTTAAAACATTATTAAAAATGTTACACTAATGGGTAGTGGTGTAATAACAAACTCCTTTAGTACATGTCTTTAGAACTAGGTTTGCACTTTAGAATGAAGTTCACAAGTTTCACTCCCACAGATATTTTACTGTTCTGAGAAAAAAATCTTTATATGTTGTTTGAACATTTCTGGAATGGAAAAAATGTTATGGATTACATAATTTGCTAATTGCAGATACTGTTCTCAAACACTAAACTATATCTTCTACTTACACAGTAACAATAACTAATTATGGTCCTTTGTCTCTAATACACAACTCTTTTGGGCATAACTGGAAGTTCATCAATCATTTTGACATTTATTTTTACCTGTGGCACACAGGTAGGAACAACTTGGAGTAGTGGGGGAGCAGCATATGTTCACAGGTTTTGCTCAATAATGAATTTTTTAACCAATTGTTTACTGTATGGAAACCCAAATGTTTTTTGTAGCCTGTTATTACAACTAAATATTTAATGTATGGAAACTTAAAAGTTATGAATCTTAGCACATTTTTATCCTAATCTTAAGTGTTCTAAAAAATTATTTTTCCTGATTCTAAAACACTATATTTTAATACATATTATAGTTTTTATTTACCACAGGTATTAGTGCAGGACCACTCTTGTTTTGTAACTTTCATCTGGCCTGGATTTCACTTGAATGAACTCTCCTTAAAATTATAACCACAAAAAGAAAATTATGCTGACTACAAGTACTCAACCACTTCATTACAAATTAAAAATGATATTGACAGGGTGACCACAAGTGATACAGCCTCCCATAGCCCTTGTCCACCTCATTGGTCATGTGACTCTTAAAAAAAAAACAACCTGGTGTTTTAGAATTTGGTTGTAGCTGAATGTGCTAGATAATTAACAAGCTGATATTTGCTAAACATTTTTTTTATTAGAACACACTGATAGCCTTTTACATATACATTGGGAATGAAATTGGCCAGGATAACTGTGGTAAACTATATCACTCCAGTATAATGATTATACCACTCAATGATGATGCTTAATGACGTCATTGATTATGCATTCATTACCAGTATATTGTATGTATATAAAACATTGCAATTGTTTTTGTCTTTGTTCTTCCACGTGTTCTTGCACTTCATCCATCTGCAATACTTGTTGTTGTCGTCTTGCAATGAAAGGTTCTGTTAACTTTTATAAGTGAGTATTAAGTGTGTGCATTTATTAACTGGCTATCAATAAAGCCAGTATTAAGATATCACATAAGATACTACAATAACCTTTCTTATCTGTGAAACACAAAGAGCCCATGAGAATGTGTGGTCCTCTTGGTCAATAATGTACAAACAACAACAATAAAAAATTAAAAAAAAACAACTTAAAAGCAATATGAGGTGGTGTATGTTTATGCATTATACTTTAAGAAAATTGGCTGTTAGAAGCAGATTTGGAGGATTAAGGAGGTAGTGATTGAGAAATTTGGTGGCATGATTCACTTAGTGGGGGAAGTAAATTAATGCAGCATAATCTGATCCCCCATTGAGCTATTCTGGGTGTCTACTTTCTTTAGGAATAGCCCACTGGTGCTGTGTGACTACTCTCTCCTGAAACACTGCCCTGTCTGTCTAGGAGTGAGAATCTCTTTGCACACTACACTTTGTGCCCCTGTTCTTCCCATTAGATTGCTTGCTGAGCCGGTGGTCTGTAATTGAACTGCATTAAAGTAATGATATTGCAGTGGTCTGTAGTTGAATTACATAAAAGTAATGATATTGCAGTAGTCTGTAATTGGAGTATATAAAAGTAATGATATTACAGTGGTCTGTATTTGAACTGAATAAAAATAAAGGCATATGCATGTAACTTGCTTCTTCAGTTCTAGATTAGAGACTGTGGTATAAGCAAATAAATAAGATACTGCAGGTAATTCTATACATATTTTAATCAAGCAATAAAAGTACAATATATTTCATGAGAAACATAATTGTCAATGAATGTGCCAGAATTATCTCTTTAATGTGAATCAAGTTCCATTATTTTAAAATTTCTTTGTTTGTGCTCATTTATGAGTTGTTTTTTTTTGTTGTTGAGAAGATAGATAATGAATAGTCTCAAACATTGCAGCAGCAAGCTCATTTAAGACATTGGTACTGCATGGCCATTAAGGGGCAAAGAAGAGAAAGAAACGTTGGAAGGAGCACAAGTAGAAAAAATGATGGGAAGGAAAGAAAATAAAATAAAAAGAAAATAAGAAAAAAATTAATAAAGAAAAGAAAAGAAAAGTAGAACAAGACATTATTGTCAGATGATGACTAAGGTTTAAATATTACTACAATCACAAATATCAGGTCAGGTCAATTCTATTAAATTGTACTTGGGTCATTGTGATGAAACTTTTTTCTCTCAATGAAATGGGCTATCATCTGCTGCTTTTCTAGTGAATGATTTAGTCTAAATGCTTGGCTAAATTATACTATGCTAAATCAATATTTACTATATCTTCTTAACTAGTACCCAAAAGTACTCCATTATCAGTGGTAGATCCAGGAAAGGGAGTGGGAAGGGGCAATTTAGCAAGTGCACTCACCACCTTTCTCCCAAAGTAAAAAATAAACCTACAGATCCCAGAAAGCACAAAAGCAGGTAACAAATTCTAAGCTGCAGAATTCTTACAACCACTACTAACCAGACAGACAACTTTTCCTGTGCATCTGAAAGGTCAGAAAGACTGTGATGAGGTAGTAAAACATAGCATTTCAAGGAAAGGAAACCTCAGTCATCACTCTAAAAAGCACAGAGAACTGGTTACACAATAGTTGTTTGCAGTGGATGACTTGAAAATAAAATTATATAAAATTTTATGCTAATCTTTAAAAAATTGCATTGTTTTGCAGAATGAATCAAGCTTGTTGTTAGCTCACCCCAGGGCCCTGAAATAAGTTCAAAGCTTCCTCCTCTGCTACTTTGTGGAACCACCACAGTAACTGTACCACAGTAATTATTCAACAGTAAAGGTAATTATTCCATGGTAATTTTTTCATTGTGATGAAATAGTTCTCTTCATAGTTCCTCCATTATTCTTCTCTATGGTAAGTTGGGAAACTTTTTTTCCTCTTCTATTCAGCCATTTTAAAAACAGAGTGTTTTATTTTCAACCCTTTACCATAAACACACGGATGAATGGAAGGACAGGCATAAAACTACAAGCTAAAAATAATGATCAGGTATTTAAAACCTGAGTAAAAAAGGAAAGTATGAGGGGAAAATGAAGGGAAAAAGAAGGAAAAAAGAGGGAGAAAAGGATGGGAAATAAAGAAAAGAAAACTGAAATAAGGAAATAAGAAAAAGGGAAGAATAAGGAAATGGAAGAAAAAAAGAAGGGCAAATAGGAAAGGAGAGAAAAGAAGGTTAAAAGAGATAGGAAAGAGAAGGAAAGAAAAGAACAAAACTAAGTAGGAAAGGAAAGAAAGAAAGAAAGAAAAAGTAGAGGAAAATAAGGGAAAAGTAAAAGAAAAGAATGGTGAAAAAAAGGGAAAAAAAGACTTGTGTGTGGCTTGGATCAATAACTCCAACATTTATTTTATAAGACACTAGCAGAAAATCTAGATAGAGCAGATAGGTAATGAACAGTCTAAAAAGTTGCAGCAGCAAACTATGGGCGGCTTTAAGTTGGCCACCTGCAGTAACAAACATTTTTAATTTGTTTAATGTAACATGTAGGGATAACTGACACTAATCTCACTAATCGAACTATCATGATACAATTAATAAACATGCAAAATTTCATTGAACTTGCTCATTAGTTGGAGTGTTTCATGTCATCAAACCACACCCATTGGCAAAGCCACACCCATAGCCACCCGATCTGAATGAAACTACTGCAAGGACATACAGTGATGTGCCCTATCAATCCCTGAAAGTTTGTGAAGAACCTGGCAGTGGTTTGGAGGAAGTTCAAGTCTGCATGTATACACAGACAGACAAACAAACTTTGAATTATATAAGACTAGCAGTATATACCCGGCATTGCCCAGGATATAGTGACATGCCTTCAGGAAAAGTTGTAGCCTAGTGTTATTCAACCTGTTTCCCTACAAGATTAAGTTGTATTTGCACGCTTCTAGGTCTCTGGGTTTATGTATTTGGCTCTCCATAAGTACCATAAATAGATTTCATCATTTTTGGCACATCTGACCTGACATAACCATAGGAAGAGATATTGTCAGGTGACACAATTTTTTTTGTTGCCTAAAAACAATCCAATGTGTAGGATGTGCCTACCCTGAAGATTGGGTTATAATTTTGTAGTGGTTTGATAGAAGAATGGTGTGTCCAACCCAATGTCCAAGAGTGGTCCAAGTATAACTTCTGGCACTTTTAGCATTGCAACCTAGAGGAAAATGTTTGAATAGAAATAACCACACTGAGTAGAAAGT
The DNA here is from genome assembly GCA_963969325.1 of Lycopodina hypogea. Classification (NCBI taxonomy): domain Eukaryota; kingdom Metazoa; phylum Porifera; class Demospongiae; order Poecilosclerida; family Cladorhizidae; genus Lycopodina; species Lycopodina hypogea. The sequence continues at coordinate 14,962,421 of OZ017786.1, forward strand.
ATCCAAATAAATGTAATTCAAACCGCTTTGAAATACTCCTTGCTCAAGACCAGTATTACCAGATGGATTCAGCTCAAAATCACTACCTTTTTTCACTACTCACATATCAGCTCTCGAAAAAAATACACAAAAACACCAACACAGATAATATTTAGCATTCAAACCACATTTTACAAATTTATATTGGAACATAGTACAGCTTTTCCTTCAGATCATAGCTTCAAAATATGCCTTATGCGCCACTTATCTACACTCAGAAATTGGAAGACAGAACATTTTCAACATACCCAGGTTGAACACTTGGAATGGAGAGTTCCCCATTGGATCCTTGTATGAATTAACATCTAGCCACTCTGTGCCCAGGCCAGCTGCTTGATCATGGGCAGTTAAACTTCTTCCTGAGATGAAATATCTAATGGAAGGGATTGTGGACACAGATATTCTCTTTTCAGTGTAGCTTGCATGAACAGTGGCAATTGGAATGGAGCTGTTCTTGTAAGGACCTTGATTCTTTCTACAGCGTTATGAATAATTTCTCAGAAACTTGAAGGTATTCTCTTCTAGTCTCATCTTCTCTTCTAGTCTCATCTTCTTATGCATGGGCAGCTGGCTATGATCTAACATTGTCTGGAATGCTTGACTTCTACTGAAAAAATTCACTACATTTTGATAGTTTTGACAATTTCCAAATCTGATCTTTTCCCTCCCAATTTGTTTCCAAAATTCACTACTTGTGGCAACACCGGTCAGTATTCTCCAGAGTCCAGAGATCAGCCTCATTTAAATAGGTTGGCTTCCCTCTAATGGAGATGTCAATATAACGGAATATAATAAATTCAATGATAAATACCCTAAAAATAGTTACATGTCTGAATTGCAAGTATGCTTTTTCCTACTCAGGCCAGTATTCTACATGTAACAAATCAACTCGATAAATAGCAAACCAGTTCAATGAATAAAAAATAAGTTTGAGTTATCATCTACAAATAACAATCTATTCAGGTTCTTAATCCAATAAGTAACAAAGAGAATTTGTGTGTGCATGTATGAGTGTTTTCATTTAACCTACAAATTTTAAATGATTTTTTTAAACATTTGAGCCATTTCAGAATTTGAAGGAACGGGGAAAAAGAAGAAAAAAATGAATAGAAGGAAGGTAATTAGGGAAGAAAAGGGTGGGTGGGTGGAGGAGGGAAGAGAGAAGGAAAAAAGAAAGGAAAGAAAAAGGGGGGAATTGAAGAAGGAAGAAAATCAACCTAGTCCAGGTTTGAACCACTGTTTTTGGCTTGAGAAATCTGTGCTTTAACCACTGAGCCACTTTTTAAAAAAATGAAAATTAAAAATTCCCCTTTCCTCCACCAGGTGTGATATTTTCATTTTTTTGATGAAAAACCATACTAGGTGTTGTCCTAGGATCATGTCTGCGAAGTTTCATCAATATCTGTTCAGCCATTTGGCTGTCCATTGAGCCCAGACACACACACCTCACATTTATAGATACTAGCAAAAAATCACCCATAACCCGCCCTATGGGCGGTAGTCACAAAAACGTCTGCTTTGAAGACAATTGTTGTAGACTTTTAAAAGAAATACGAACATGTGTTAGGCCAAAGTGTTTTTTCGAAGTACCATTTTTGACATTTTTTACCTTACACACAAAGAGGAAGAGGTGTGGTCAGATGGACCCCACCCCATGCTATTGCAGAGTCAAGTTGTGTCTGCATGCCAAAGTTTTAGGCTTGCGGTTCCATTCTTTTTTCTGGCTAAAGCACCGTTTAGCTTTTTTTGAATACAGAAAGGGGTGTGGCCATATCAGTATGCTTATGATGTTACCCTGGTGACATTGATTTAAATATATATGGGTTTGTGGGTCAAGCTTCATTTTTTTTCCTGGCAAAAGTACCATTTTTGGCTTTTTTAAATACAAAAGGGTGTTTGGTCATATAGATATGCATATGACGTTCAACTGGTGATACTGATAGTACCCACCCCATGTCATTGGCTGAGTCAAGTTGTGTTTGCATGTAAAAGTTTTAGGCCAGTAGCCCCTCCATTCTTTCTTCTTGCAAAAGTACTATTTTTGGCTTTTTCTTTGAATACAGAAAGGGGTGTGGCCATATAGATATGCTTGTGACATTCCCCTGATGACACTGATTCTAAAATATATGGATTAGTGGGTCTAGCTCTATTTTTTTTTTCTGGCAGAATTATCATTTTGGGCATTTTTTTGTACAGAATTGGGTTTGGCCACATATACATGCTCATGACGTTCCCCTGGTGATATTGATTCTAAATACGTATGTGTTTGTGGGTCTAACTTCAACTGTTCAAGCATGAATCGCAGATACACAGACCGATAGACAGACAGCTAGATAGACTGTTTGCACTTTATAGTATAAATAGATATCCTATAAACATACAGACAGAGAGCTAGACACACACACACACACATATATTCGCACACACACACTTAGAACTTAGAACTTAGAAGCTGCCCATGGTACGAAGTACCATGATGGCAGTGTCCTGGATGAATCCAGGACCAATGGCAATAAACTTAGCTTATGATGGCATCACACAGAAATGTTGGTGTCTGGTCAGATCTCCTTGTCTTCGAAATTTCCTTCCACAGGCACAACTAAGTGTTCTTAATTCAGATTGCTTGTTAGCTGAACAGGTGTTCCATCGCCTGGATGTTGAAATTTTCTCTACACCATCTAAACACAGATGAAACCACCCCTTCCTGTCCTGGCACAACTCATACCATCTATCATACACACCAATTGCCTGCAAATCCACTTTCAGAACATCCCTCCACCTCTTCTTTGCCCCGTGGCATGGTCTCTTCATGTTAAGCTCCCCAAACAACAATCTATTTGGAAGCCTTTCTTCATCCATGCGACCCACATGACCCAGCCATCTTAAACGCTGCTCCAGAATGATATCAGAGATGGAGTGCTGCAAGCCAAACCTATGTGATAGGCTATGAGATATTATTCTTTCATTTCATTGTTGGTACCTCGTCACACCCAGGATTGTCTGAATACAACGGTTATGAAAAGAATTCAAACGTCTTGTATGCACAGCCTTCATTGTCCAAGTTTCAGCTCCATACAGTAATACAGCTAGAACAACTGCCCTATACACTGCTCTCTTTGTGGCCAATGAGAGGTCTTTGTTCTTAAATACTGGCACCCTCAAACATCCAAATGCTCTAGCTGCTCTAGCAATTCTTCTAGTCACCTCACTAGTGATCTCCCCATCTCTTGAGATATTAGCACCCAAGTATGTGAAGTCCTGGACTACATCCACAGAGCCACCCTCCACCTGCACTGGTCTGACATCACTCTCATTCAATCCCTCACCAACAACCATCCCTTTTGTCTTCTCAGTACTCACAGTCAGCCCCCATTCACTTGCCACTTTTACAAACTCTGCTGCTACTGACTCAAAACTATCCCGAGAGGTTGCATACAATGCCACATCATCAGCAAACTGGGACTCAGTTACTCTCATCTCACTCAATCTAGACTTAGCTGTGCGGTCCCCAACCAACTTCCTACCATGCTTATATAACACACTCACTCCTGCACCACTACTCCTATTGCGCCAATCAGCCACCATAGCACTAAAGTAGATATTAAATAATGTGGGTGCCAGGGTACATCCCTGCCGTAAACCATTCCGGACCTCAAACCTATCAGTTACAGTCGAACCCACTCTAACCTCAGCATGCATCCCCTCATGGAAAGACTTCACAACATTCAACATTTTTTCTGGCACACCATACTTCTCTAGGACCTTCCATAGGGCTTGCCTGGGCACTGAATCATAAGCCTTCCTCAAGTCTACAAACAACACATGCAATGATTCACCATGTTCCCTCGCTTTCTCCACAAGCTGTCTAGCAGCAAAAATCATGTCTGCACAACCACGTCCTTTCCTGAACCCACTCTGTGACTCTGGCAGAATTTTTTCAGCAATCACTTGCAATCTTCCCTGTACAATTCTGCCTAGTACCTTCCCTACCACATCCAACAAACTTATTCCACGCCAATGGTCACACTGCTTCAGGTCACCTTTCTTTGGGATTGGAACAACTACTGCGTCCTGCCAGTCTCTCACCACTTTACCTTCTTCCCACACCTTCTGCATCACCTCCAGCATTCTATCCCACAGATCTACACCACCATGGAGGATTAGTTCAGGAAGGACACCAGACTTTCCTCCTGCCTTTCTCATCTTCAATTTGGTTAGAGCCTGCATCAATTCCTCTTCAGTTGGTGGCATATCCAAATCCAAGTGTGGTGGGAGTAGTGGCAGAGTGTCAATCACTTCATCATTGAATGCGCAGGGTACGTTAAGTATCTTTACAAAATGCTGATGCCATCTGGCTCTTACCTCCTCGGGACCCTGAGTCAAACTTCCATTTTCTTTCATGACAGCAGTGGGTCTTGTTGGTCTTCTTCCAGCATGAGCCAGCTGCAACTTCCTGATACTCTTCCACCTTGTGCAACCATCCTTTTTTGCAGCTTCCCCCTCCTTGGCAACCCTGCATATCCATTCTTCCTTAGCATTGTCCACTGCAACCTTTACCTTTCTCTGATGTCTCCTAAACTCCTTCCGGTTGGCTGAAGTATTGCACTGTATCATCCTCAGGTGAGCATCATCCTTGGCTTTGATCAGAGGTGACAACAACTCCTCACTATCCTCAAACCAGTCTGGTTGCTTCCTCTTCCCTCTACCAACTACTTCCTCTGCAGCTGACACAATACAAGACTTCAGAGCATCCCAGTTGCACTCGATGGAATCTCCAGCTCTGAGTGGTCTAGCCAGCAAATGTTGCTCCAACACTTCACAGTATTCATCCCTCTTGGCAGGGGTTTTCAGTTTATGGATGGCAAAAGGCAAAGAAATCTTCTCTTTTCTTTTGGCAGAATGAGGAACAGTAACCTTTAGCTTAGCTCTTACAAGCTTATGGTCAGTCCAGCAGTTTGCTCCCCTCATCACCTGCACATCTCTGCAAACAACTCTCTGTTCAGCCCTCATCACGACAAAGTCTATCATGTGACATTTCTTTGTTGCTGGGTGCGTCCAAGTTCCTTGATAGATTTTCTTCTTTTGGAACCAGGTATTCATGATTGACAACTGATTTAGTGCACAGAATTCCAAAAATTCCTCGCCCACAAAATTACGCTCACTCAAGCCATGCTTCCCTATAACACCTTGCCATAGATTATTCCCTGTGTCCAACATACCCACCCTAGCATTGAAATCACCCAGCATAACAAGGATATCATTACATGGAATCCTATCTATTGTATCCTGCAAATCATCATAAAACTTGGCTTAATGGTTGGAGGTGCCTTAGCTGTGGGTGCGTAAGCACACACTACTGATACATAAGTGCCTGATGCCTTTCCAGACCAACCTCCCTTTTTCTTTCCTGTGTGTACCCACTTCAATCTAGCTGATATTATTCTGGAACTAACTGCTTCCCACACCTCCCCTGCATTTTTCCATGCCACTGTAGCCTTTTCGTCCAATGCTATTCCAACACCCTCATTCCTACTAGCTCTTTCCTGATCCCCTGGCAGAGGACGACCAGAGTGCAGAAAGGTATATCTACCCACTGGCCACACATCCTTTCCAAACCACTTTGTCTCTTGGATTCCTGCAACAGATACACCATATTTCCTCAATTCTCCCATTAACAAATCTATCTTCCTATCTATCTTCCCAGTCTTGCCACTATGGTTACCATGTTTAGCTACACCCATTATTTGCTTCCTACAGATCCGCTCATCACCTGAACACTCTACTAAAGTACGGACATTCCAGGTAGCTACTACTAAACTATTTCTATTTCTCTTTGATTTCTGCTTCACGTTCTGATCTTTTGTCACAAAGCTGTTCTTTATTACCATTCTCTTGTGCTGAACACACACACACACACACACACACACACCCCCCCCCCCCCCCCCCGGCCTTTCCTTAATGTTTATAGATGTAAGATAAGTAATGCCAGCGTGTTGCTTCACATATTTGGTAAGTTAGACTATGAAATTGCTAGCATGAGTCAAGTCTTCAGAGTTGCTATAAACCCCAAGTTTTTTTCCCCCTGATTGACACTTGAAAACATTCCATGTGGTTTGGAGAATGTCTATACTCTTGTTATGGGCTGTAGTGCTAAATTTTTTCTTCTATTTGAAAAATCTAAGAAAGAGATAATAATCAGCACGAGTGATTTTTGTATTTAAAAAAAGAGAGAATGCTATGGTACCTAACACATTGTGTTCCTGATCCATGAGGGCTATATCACAATTGTTTCTCATCCAGTGCAAATCCATAGAGACTATAGCATCCTATGCCTGTATTGTCAGACTCTAACACTTCTTTCTCTTCATCCTTGAATGTAAAATTACAAATCATGGAGCAACCATGTGTGAAAAAGTAAAAGTTGGAGTGACAATCATGGCACAGCTTGAGGCACCTAACTCTTGCTTTGATGATGTTGACAAAGCATGTACAGATTAATCCCATATCAACTCTTCTGTGCATACCCTTGGGGTGAACACCATGGAGAACATGCAACAGTTGTATTTTATTGAGATATGATAAAACCAGGTGTACCTTCACAATATAATTTTATTGATTTTATTGAGAGCTTGATATTGGGTGAAGCTCGGGAAATATCCATAACAAAGACACATATTAAGAACAGAACCATCTGCATGCACAGAAATATGGTGTGCTATGAAGCAGTGTACCTTCCTGGATGACTCCACTCAAAAACCCCTTCCTTAAATCCTGACATTTAAGTAAGGCTCTTTCTTTATGGTTTCATGTCCCAGCATCTGTCCCAACCCCAACACACCCTTTCCAGTTGAATCATGCACCAAGACTCCATCCACCCACATATTTCTTTCCCCTATTAATGTAACTGCTATAAAAAATAGTTCAAGCTATTGGCTTTCTATTGAAGTAGAGCAGAACCTCAGACCCCAACCAAACAGCCAACTCAGAAAAAAAAATGAGTAAGAGTACCACAAACTATTCTATTTTCCTAACTTTTTTTCACATGCCCACACTCACACAATTCATTTGCAGCAGCTGTTATCTCCCCTTTCTTTCTAGGAATTATTTTTCTCCTTTCCTCCAGCTACCAGTTGTTCCACTTAAAATTCAAGGTTCACTATGGCTTCTAGCTCTTCTACTAAAGTAGAAAGAGTTACTCTTACTATTGAGCAGAAGTTGGACATTTTAAAGAAGTTGGATCAAGGGAGCACTAAGTCATCTGTAGCAACTGAATTTGGAGTTGGAAAATCCACCCTGTTTGACACAAAGAACTCAAGGGAGAAAATTATCAAATTTGCTGGTGAAGCACAGGATGATAGCTCTCTGAAAATCAGTGTATAGTAAGGAGAGCTGATGGTGATGCCCGTGATAGAGCAATTCACCACTGGTTCATTCAGGAAAGACATAAGGGCACACCAATTAGTGGTGTTTTGGTAATGGAAAGAGCGAGGTTGCTATACCAGCAGCTTTATCCAGGTAAATTTGATGATGATTTCAAAGAAGTAGTTGGTGGTTGCATAGGTTAAAAAAAGGCATGGTATAGGGCAACTAAGTATGCAAGGTGAGTCACTATCTGCTGGTGTTGATGCTTCAGAAGAATTCAGGTCTTTTTTCCACAAGTTTGTGGAACAACATTAGTTTACTCCAGTTCAACTCTTTAATTATGATCAGACTGGCCTCAACTGGTGGCAACTCCCAAATATAACACAAACTGATACTTTGAAAAGTATGCAAAAATTTTAAGCCTCCTAAGGACAGGGTAACACTGATGGCTACTGCTAATGCCAGTGGAGATTTCCAACTTCCCTTAGTGTTTATACATAAATCTGCCAAGCCACTTTGTTTTTCTGGAATCAATGTGTCTGCTCTGCCTGTCCATTACAACTGTCAAATAAGTGGCTGGATGGACTCATTGATTTTCAAAGATTGGTTTAATAAGCACTTCATAGCAACAGTGACAAAATATCTGGAATCAAAATCATTGTCCCCTCAGGCACTCCTCCTCCTTGATAATGTTCCATCACATTCTTTTGCACGTATGTTATTGTCTGCTGATGGTAAGGTTAAATGTTTGTTTTTACCACCCAACGTCACAAGCTTGATTCAGCCAATGGATCAGGATGTGATTGAGAATATCAAGGGTAGATACAAAAAACATCTCTTGAGGAAACTCCTACTAGGATCCACTGAACACGATTCATTTTTAGAATTTCCTAAGAGTCTTCCTATAAAGGATGTAGTTTTTCTTAGTGCAAAATCCTGGGATAAAGTTTCCTCACTTTCGCTAAGTCATGCCTGGAGCAAGCTAGGCTTTGGTCCACAGAGTGACAGCCTACAGGAAGAACTGCCTGAGTTATCAGATGATTGGAACCAACTAGGTATAACTGAAGCTGAGAAAGAAGAATGGCTTACAATGGATGACAGTGAGACTGGTGTGCAAGAACTGACTGATGAGGATATCATAGGCATGGTCCAAGCATCATCATCTTAAATTGATGACAGTAAGAAGGAAGACGAACAAGAACCAGTTAGTCCCACCATTACTCACAGTGAGGCTAAAGAAGTATTCAGCATTGGCTTATCATGGCTAGAAAAGCAATCCAAAGCTACAACAATGAAGATAGTGCTGCTTCATGAATTACACTCTTTGGAGGTAAAAAAGAAACATAATTCCCTAAAACAAACACACATTACTGAATTTTTCATATTTTAATTATATGATTATGAAGAACCAAATTCAATACACTATGTATGCTTACAGTACGGTATTCAATCACTTTCTTCTATAAATTCAATACACTGTGTGTATAGCGTGCTTAGATATTAATTTTGAAGAGCATGACATATAGAAGTCTAGGAACAGGTGGATAATTGCAAAATACCTAGTGATAAATAGGTGTGCATCAAGTTATAGTGTTTAGGAGATGGAGAGCTCATTGTGTAGTCTTAGATTAGAGCAATCTATATATATATATATTAGAAGACCTATGTAACTATGTTCTTCCATTTCTCAAAATCCCTCTGTTAGATTTTGACCAAACTTTTAGGGATGGAGGAGACCCACCCTGAGATGGTTTTAAGCCAGGTGGCATGTCTGGGAAAATACAGAATATGTCTGTCTGTCTGTCTGTCTGTCTGTCTGTCTGTCTGTCTGTCTGTCTGTCTGTCTGTCTGTCTGTCTGTCTGTCTGTCTGTCTGTCTGTCTGTCTGTCTGTCTGTCTGTCTGTCTGTCTGTCTGTCTGTCTGTCTGTCTGTACCATCATTCTGGCCAAACCGGTAGGTGGATTTCTCTTAAACTCGGCATGATGATAGGTTTTGAACCAACTTAAAACATGGGCTAAAAATTTCGTAAAATTGTTACCATGGTAATGGGAAAGAGAGCCAAAAATGGTATTTTTGCCAGAAAAACCATTGGAGGTAGAGATCTAAAACTTGGTATGAATATACAACTTCACTCTGGGAGTAACATGGGCTGTGTCCCACCTGGCTACACCTCTTCCATTTTCTGTGTAAGGCTATTAATGCCAAAAATGGTATTTCAGCAAAATCATTTGAACCTGAGGAGTTAAACCAATGAACCCATATATATTTAGAATCAATATAATCTAAGGAATGTTTTAAGTACATTTATATGACCACACCCACTTCTGTTTTTGTGTCAGGCCCAAAAGAGGACAAAAATGGTACTTTGGCCAAACAAACCCTTGGAGCGACAGATTTGATATATGGTTTGTATACTTAATTTTAACTAAAATGTTTGATGCTGAAATTGGCCGGGCAATGCTGGGTATATGCTGCTAGTAAATCTATATTGTAATTTGTAACATAATTGTGATACCATAGTTTCAGAGCTATGAACATTTCAGAGTTACAAAGACTCTAGTTTCCCAAGGGGGTCGTAACTCTGAGGTTCTACTGACTTAACTATTGCTTCTGAAATATATTTTGGTACACAATAATTATTATTAACTCTCCACAAGTATGTTTTCAGAATTGATCATTAATTAGTCCAACTATGTTTCTTACAAAGCTTCACCTCCCTGCCTTCCCTATTCCTCTCTCCCACTCTACCTCCCCCCCCCGCCCCTAACACATCTAAATTGTGCATCTGCCTATTAAATAAATAAATCTAAATCATCATTATCTGTCATGATTCAGTGAAGACTTTATATAGTTATGCATATTACAGTTGATATAAATTAAAATAGCTCTTGCATGAGCATTAACTAAATAGAGGATATAATTACAAAAACAATGTGGGAATATTTTGTTATGTTGGTATGTGTGTGTAGAAAACTGAGAGAGCATGATGCATTGAAGTACCACATCCAGCTCTCCGTTGTCATGATATGCATGCTGGTTGTGTTTGTGGCTGGAGTAGAGCAGACAGCTGTAGTTGGTGGGTGTATTGCTGTCTCTGTCCTTCTCCACTACTTCACCTTAGCATCTGTACTGTGGATGTTGGCTGAGGCTCTCCTCATGTTCCAGAAACTGGTATTTGCCTTTCACAAAGTCACCAAGAAGGGGATCATCATTACTTCTGTTATTTGCTGGTGTAAGTAAAAAGAATACAATTATCACTGGTATTCTACACACAGGCACATTCCACACTACACATATGCATACTCCACGCAGACACACTCTACACATACACACTCCACACAGACATATTTTACACATCCACACTTCACACAGTCACATTCTACACATGCACACTCCACACAGGCACACTCCACACTACACACATGCACATTCCACACAGACACACTCCACACAGACACACACTACATGTACACACTCCACACAAACACATTTCACACACATACACACTCCACCAGGCACACTCTCACAGACACACTCCACACAGACACATTTCACACAGGCACAACCCCACAGAAACACTCCACACAGGCATACTCCACACTACACACAGGCACACTCCACACAGACACAATCCACACATGCACACTCCACACAGACACGCTCCACACATGCATACTCCACACAGACACTCTACAAAGACACACTACACACAGTCGCACTTCACACAGACCCACTCCACACAGACACTCCACACAGACACACTCCATACAGGCACACTACACACATGCACACTCCACACAGACACACTCTATACATACACACTCCACACAAACACATTTCACACACATACACACTCCACCAGTCACACTCTCACAGACACACTTCACACAGACACATTTCACACAGGCACAACCCCACAGAAACACTCCACACAGGCACACTCCACACTACACACATGCACACTCCACACTGACACAATCCACACAGACACATTTCATACAGACACATTCCACACAGGCACATTCCCCTCAGACACTCCACACATGCACACTCCACACAGACACACTCCACACATGCATACTCCACACAGACACTCTACACAGACACACTACATACAGTCGCACTTCACACAGACCCACTCCACACAGACACTCCACACAGACACACTCCACACAGGCACACTGCACACATGCGCACTCCACACAGACACACTCTACACATACACACTCCACATAAACACATTTCACACACATACACATTCCACCAGGCACACTCCCACAGACACACTCCACACGAACACATTTCACACAGACACACTCCACACAGTCACATTCCACACAGGCACACTCCACACAGGCACAACCCTACAGAAACACTCCACACAGGCACACTCCACACTACACACATGCACACTCCACACAGACATTTCACACAGGCACATTCCACACAGGCATACTCCACACAGACACTCCACACATGCATACTCCACACAGACACGCTCCACACATGCACACTCCTCACAGACACTCTCTACAAACAGTCACACTCCACACAGACCCACTCCACACAGACACAGTCCACACATGCACACTCCATAATGGTGCATTTTCCATTGAAATACATCCCCACTCTAAAAATGGGCCTAGAAAATCCGAGCATATTGTCCTGATCTAGCTGAGTGAATTTAGTATAACAGTAATTTCAGCATCTGCACTAGCAACACACAGTTATGGTTGTATGAATCAATGGATGTTCATTGTCATACAATATTGCACATTTATAATTTTGGTTTACCTTTTTATGAGCAAAAATAATAAAATAATTATGTCTGTTGTAGTGGCTCCAATTGTCCCAGTGGTGATACCTCTAATTATAGACTTGGCAAAGCTTCTAATGGTCTCATCATCAACAGGGAAAGATTGTAAGTTCTAACTCATTAACAATTGTCTCATTAGGGAATGTCAGGCTCTGCATTCTTTTATAAGTGTCCTACCACCAGCTAACACCTATTTAGCACTACTTTGATTAGTTCAGATGTCAAGTCCAGTGACATACAAAATTACTTTTATGAAGTATGCCCATGTCATGCCAGAGTAGCAAAGACATGTCCAAAAAAGAACTTGCAGAAAATGAAATTTATCCCCTATGTGTAGCTGAGAATAAAACACTTTATAGCAAGTAAGCTTGCACTTTGGTGATAAAAATGGCAAAGGTCTGCAAACAGCTTCCATTAGTGGCTCACTGGAGAGTGAAAAATGTTGTGATAAAGTCTTCCTACAAAAAAAATACAAACTCTTGCATATAAACACTTGAAACTTGGCATGAATACACAACTTGACTTGATTATTGCAGGCAAAACCAAAAAAAAGGGTGCAGACTTATAGAATTTCAGTATGCTTACTCTCCATCCACTTGCCTCCAAGAACAAGATTAACCTATTAAAAAAAGGTATTTTCCTTATCTGATGCATGGTGTCCCTTGTGTTAGCCCTAACCCTAGCCCTAGCCCTAAAGGGATGTAAACAGGAGAAGTGCAAGTAAATGACCTGATGCATGGTGTGGCTACAACCATAAATGTAAGCGGAACAGATATTTCTAATAAATGTGGACATCAGAAATATGGCCACCTTTTGTACAGAAATAGTTACTTTTCCAATTTTATCTGTGTTAGTATATTTTCTTCATATTTATCGTTTTATGCTGTCATGGTTAATAGCTTGCTTTCTTTCTTGCAGTGTTTCCTGAGTAATCCAATCGTCTTCTTTGTGGCTTTTTGGGGGCCAATTTTAGCCATTTTTCTCATTAATTTAGTGGTCTTTATCATCGTCATAGCCATACTAACAAAACATACACGAGGAACACTTGCTCAAAAAAGAGACTCTATGTCATTACAAACTGCTGTTCGTCTGATGATCAGCATTTCTGGAATTATGTTCTTGTTTGGGATTACATGGTTGTTTGCTGCATTCACCTTCACCACCAATGAAATCAGAATGCCTTCCCAAGTTCTCTTCACCATCGTTAACTCTTTTCAAGGATTCTTCATCTTTTTGTTCTTCTGTGTTTTCAGCAAAGAGGCCATTGAATCTTGGAAAGAAGTACTTAGCTGTGGCAGATACAAGTCCGACATTCTCAACCCCACCATGAAATGGAGCAAGAATACTGCAAACAAGCAGAAAAATCATGAATATGGCACCGGTATTTCAACATCAGATTATAGCTCAAGGAAGTCAGAGAGCACTGCTGTTTTCTCAAGCAATGAAGAAAGTACATTAGGATATGACTATAACTCTGGAAAAAGAAGTAGTGAATTGAATGAATATGCTGAGGAGGGGTATCAAGGGGGTGGAGAGAAGGTAGATTTGTCCAAATCTTCTGGTAACAAACACAAGAAAAGTAATTCTGACATTTCTTCTGACCTTGAACCAGATGGAGCTATGTATTTGTCAGCCTATCATGACCCAGGACATCGTGTGTCCACAGAGGCATTGTTGGGTGGCAAAACAGAGAACAGTGGAGACGTAGTGATGGAAACCAACATTGATAATGAAGAGAACAGAAAATCTCTGCAAATGGAAGAAGTATCAATAGAGTTTTATGATAAGTAGTTATGACCATGGTCAATGTTATTATATAAACAGCTGTGAATCGTGATGTCATAAAACATGTATGTTTGTAGTTATTATTTCCTTTTTGGGTACATGCATAGATCACCTGATATGTTATATTAGTGCTATCATAATCTTTATTTCTCTCTACAGTATTTCACACAGGGGTTTTCTCGGATTTCCACCACCCCCCCCCCTCCCCAGATAGATTTCCACCCCCCCCTCCAAATCAAAATTAAAATGTCATGTTGAATCATTGTCATACCCTGTTATAATTAATTAAACATTATTTTTGTATAGAATATTTTAATTTGTTTTCTTGGGAGGCATCAGTGATATATGGATTGTGTATGTTTCCATGTTTGGAATTGCCTCACAAAACCAACCAAAAAAGTGACACTCCAGGTGACTCTTTTTTACTTTCCATCATTTGCATACAATATCCAAGTTAGAGTGGATTTTCCAAGGGATTTAGTGACCTTATTGTTTACCAAAACTATGACAAACTGCTGTTAATATTCAGATTACTTCTGTCCTTTTCCAGCATTTTGTCATAAACACACAAACAACACCTTTGATATGCACCAGATTATCATCAATCAATTCAACCAACTTGGATCAGGCGAATATTTTGCTATTGGTATAGCATAAATTAGACAAATCAATCCTAACCCAGCAATTATTATTCCTAATGCATAGTCAAATATATGGGCTACTTATGCTATATTATGCTTACCAGATAGGCAGGACTTATTGAAATCTGAAAATGTCTGGGATTCTGGTTTTCTTTTTGTTGAAATATATTTTTTTGTTGAAAAAACTGCATCTTTGTTTACCAAATAGTCCAGCTTAGCAGCACTTGCACAGTGAGGTAGTCTGGAAAAGCAGAAACTGAAGTTAGCACACTTTTTTTTCTCTGTCCCCATGCCCCTCCCACTATTTTTGGTAGGTGGTTGGGGGGGGGGGGGGGGGGTAATTGTGTTGGTAAGAAAACAATCATATCAGCGTAAGTTTTTAAAAATATATTTCTATTGGAATCAATTTTCCCTCTGTGCAGTGTGCTATCATAAATCCTACCACTTTTCCTTTGAAGGCTGATTCCTTGAGCTGATAATTTCATTTTAAAGCTTGCAATGCCCAAACATAGTGCATATTCACTCCAAAACTGAACATTAAATTGTTCATGTTTTGGTAGAACAGGAGAGGAATGAGAATCTCAGTGTTTGGATTGAGTATTTTTGTGAAATTAGGTGATGCAAATAATAGTTCAGTAGAGTAAACTTTTCATTTCACAGTGAAGCATCATCAGAATTATCAATCAATGGACTGTACATCTGTCATGTTGACTAAAAAAATCTTTAACTAAAGCGATTGAAGGTGGGATCTTCTCAATTCCAAACTATTGATTTTCTTGCATTGAATTGATTATTAATATTTTTAACTTTTGCTGTAGTCAGGTAGAGGTTAGAGATTGCTCTGTTATGGTGAATAGAAATAAGGGAGCCTGAGATTAGGGATGCTATTTCATCACCCCACCCCCCCCCCCCCCCCCCTCTTTTTTGAATCTGCAAATATGGAGCTGTAACTATATACCTTAATAGGATTTTATTAAATCTGATATTGCCATGGAAAAGTTCCACTATTTAGTGATTTTCTATGGACTGTGGTTGTTTAGATTTTGTGTGGTAGAGAAACCACAATAACTATTTAATATGATCAACATGAAGTATACCTCAAATTTCAAGCATATACCATAAACATAGGCAAATAGATTAAAGCAGGGCAAAGTAGTAATTAGTTTCATATAAGGTCTATGCAGGAAGTGTTGGTCAACCCTAGATAGAGAATCCTTTCACACTCTGATGTATAGAGAGCAGGAATTGGAAACTTGGCTAAATTTCGCTATTCCATCCATATAAAAGCATGACATCACAATTTGTTTTCATAGCAATTTTATTTCTCCAAAGGTGGCAAGCAATTGTCTCAGCCACTAACAGGGAAGTACCTAGTGCCATTATAAGCTATTAACCTACTTTGCAACCATATCAGAATGGATCAAATAAATTTAGCTAATAGGAATCATCATTTTTAATAAATAATAATAATAAATAATAAAAGGTGGGAAAGTGGAACTTGGGTATGTTCCTTGTAGAAGGTCTAGTTCTGTATGACAATAATGTCCAGCAGACAATGTATTATTCTAGTCATCATAATTTAACCCACTCTCATAAATTAAGCTAAGAATTTAAGTAACAAAAAAAAAAAAAAAAAAAAAAAATGCTGGAGAGGAACACATAACCAAGGTTATTTATTGTATCAAGAATTTCTTTAATATTTCAATGGGCTATTTGATTTGTACTTTCTATGCCCTTGCTCTTCTTAGTAACCTTTCTTGAATATTTACTTTGATTAAGAAATCTAGCTTAGCATCACTGTCAGGAATAGAAACACAAACATGTCTACCACAACCTGTTGTGTTCCTTCCAACTCAAGACTATTGGGACATTTTATACTCTGGGATTTAAAGGATTTTATATTGACTAGTAGGACTAGGTTCATCTTACTATAATTCTCAATTCGTTTGTTTGTTGTTTTTTTTTGCTGCCTATTTCTTTTGTTTATTTATTTGTTTGTATGTCAGTTAGTTAGTTTGTCTATTTGTTTGGTAATTCCTCCAGAGACAATTGGGTCCAAAGGCTCAACTTCTAAGGGTTTGATGGGAGCCACTGGGGAGGTTTTAATGAAATTTGTGAAGATTGGAGTAAAACCCAGTCTATGGGGTATTCTCCCCAAAAATTTCCTGGTTGGGGTCACAGCTCTATGCCTGAAGTATCCATCTCCTATATACATACATACACACACACACACATATATATATATATATGAAAGGAGGTGTCTGTCTGTCTGTCTGTCTGTTTGTCTGTCTGTCTGTCTGTCTGTCTGTCTGTCTGTCTGTCTGTCTGTCTGTCTGTCTGTCTGTCTGTCTGTCTGTCTGTCTGTCTGTCTGTCTGTCTGTCTGTCTGTCTGTCTGTCTGTCTGTACCATCATTCTGGCCAAACCCTTGAATGGATATCTCTGAAACTTGGCATGATGATAGGTTTTGACTCAACTTAAAACATGGGCTAAAAATTTCAGAAAATGGTTACCATGGTAATGAGAAATAGCCAAATATGGTATTTGGCCAGAAAAACCCTTGGAGCTACAGATCTAAAACTTGGTATGCATATACAACTTCACTCTGGGAGTAACATGGGCTGAGTCCCACCTGGCCACACCTCTTTCTTTCCTGTGTAAGGCTAAAAATGCCAAAAATTGTATTTCAGCAAGAACGCTTGAACCTAAGGAATTAGACTCATGAACCCATATATATTTGGAATCAATATGATCTGGGGGATGTTTTAAATGCATGTATATGACCACCCCCATTTCTGTTTCATGTCAGTCCCCAAAAAAGGCCAAAAATGGTACTTTGATCAGACAAATCCTTGGATCAACAAACTTAAATCATGGTATGCATACACAACTTGACTTTGGGAGTAACATGGGCAGAATCCCTGCTGGCTACACCTCTCCCCATTGGTGTGTAAAGTAAAATAATGCCACCAAAAAAAATCAATCTGAATAATGCTTAGACCTAAAGGATCAGATCCAGAAACACACTTTAATATATATTTTGGTTCCTAAGTATGTTTGTACGTATGTGTGTCTAGGCATCAGTAATTCTGACGTGTCTTCTGACCTCAAAACCAGATGGAGCTATGTATATGTCAGCCTATCACAACCCAGGATGTCGTGTGTCCACAGAGGCATTGTTGGGTTGCAAAACAGAGAATAGTGGGGAAGTTGTGATGGAGATCAACATTGATAATGAAGAGGACAAACAATCTCTGCAAATGGAAGAAGCATCAATGGAATTTAATGAGTAGGAAGTATGACTGATAACCTTTATCAATAATACTGTTTAATCAGCTGTTAATATAATTTGTCATGTCATAAAACATTATTTTTTATCGCTATAATTGTATCACCACTTATTTTCCCTTCTGATACATGTGTAGATTACATAATGTGTTAATATTATCATAATTATTATATTCTCTAATTAATTATATCCTCTTCATTTAAATTTGTTTTCTGGAGAGTCAGTGTCAAAATATTGATCTTGTATAGTTCCATATTTCGATTTTCCTTGCAAAACTAAACTATGCAGTACATTCTATGGTTATTTTTCCTTAGGTTTCTTCCCTTTAAGCCATGAGCCCAACTCCAAAATTTGGGCAACAAGTATCATTTGGGGGAAATGAGGTTCACCCCTTTTTTCATGAAGGTATATACTCCGATAGTTGGAAAATGTATGATAGCTTTGCGTAAGTGGTAGCTTTTAGTTTTTCAGTTTTGGTAACCACACCCTCATTAATGTGTTAGCATAAATTTCAAGGTGTGCAACTTATATAAAGTTTATTGAGCTGTAAAATGTTACCATGCATGACTACATGGCCCACAGAAGTTGTGATGTGTAGTTACACCCAGTATTTAGTGCTTATTAAGTGGGTATATTTCCTGATGATTGTAAATGTGTTAATGAATAATGGATTAATAAAATAAAACTAAAATTTATTATATGAATGAAAGCTGTTCACTGTTAAATTTTCCTCTATAGCTCATCCAAAACTTAATCAATGCTTGTGACTGAGACCTGATTCTCACAGTGTCGGACTCTGCACATATCTGTACATTTGAGACCATTTACTGTACATTCATGGATTGGTAGTCTGAACTTCCTTGAACTGTTGCAAGCAAATAGATCTAGTATATCCTGAGGTGCTGGCTGTCCATCCAGCCTCTTCCAAAAGGACTTGTTACCCAAAGTTCCTGCTCCAAACGACTTCTCTGAATCCCTGCTTTAATAGTTGGCTCTAAGGGCATGGTTTATCAAGCAGTCCCTGCATTGTGGAAGCTGGTGGCTTTCTATTTCCCCCTTCATACTAAAGATGAGGTAATATCTAAGGTTATTGACTGCATCAGTAAATGAGATGATTTTGGAGCCTAAGGTTGGCATATTAAAGCTGCTATGTTTTCCACAGGATCTGTAGGAAGGTCTCATTCCTGTCCAAAAAAATATCATATTTTTTTGTTTGTGTTCAATAGTTTCAGGGCCATTGCCTTACATTTGCCGGAGAAAGCACTGGTATTCTCTCATCCAGTGTATGCATACATTCTAACACCCTGTATGAATCTATACCATGTGTGGCTGCTACATTCCTAATATCAATGAGCTTCTTACAGGAATTTGTGCCACATTTCTGAAACAGTGGTACACCTATTATTTCATCACAGAAAGCCAAAGAATGAACATATCTGCATCCATCAGCTACTTCTTGTCTACATGTCACACCTAAGATTTTGTCATCTCCTTGCCTGATTGCACTGTCCTTCGGTGTTTGATCATCTCTTAGTTGTATAGCCTCTGTAAACTTTTCAAATGGTCTGGAACATTTTTGATACTTGCTGATCTTGTTACAAAGTATGCAGATTGTAGTGTACACTCTTTTCTCCACATTATCTTTTTGTGCTGGCATGCTCTGAGTCTGCATGATTTAAATTAATTTTCTTGAGAGAACATTCAAGTCTTTCTTCATTATAAATATGATCCTACACTTTCAGTGATAGAATATTTTGGAAATCCCCATCCAAGTTGTCGCATGATGCTAAGAATGGGAGTATGGTTTATCACTTCGGCTGCATCAACTAGTGTAACTCATAATTCTTAACTTGTATGACTAATTAGAGAAACATTACCTTCTTTAGACTAAGATGTGCATATAGTACACTGCTTTTGTTTGTCCTCAGATGCCTCCATCAGACTTAGTATAGAGCAAAAAGATCTGAGGAATATCACTTCAATAATAGTATGACTGTTTATTTTGTAGCTACTGTCAATACAAAATGATTCTATCTGCCAACTTGCTGGCTCATGTTTTCCAGTAAGACATGTTCTCCCATAAGACAAGTCCTCCCATATCCCATAACACTTGTTCTCCCATATCCCGTAATAGATGTCCTCTCATAAGATGTCCTCCTGTAGACAGGATATGTCTAATATCTTCCAATGAGACATGTCCTCTCATAAGACATGTCCTCCAGTAAAACATGTCCTGTAAGACATGTCCTCCTATAAAATATGTCCTCCTGTAAGACATGTATTTTAGGTCGTATCCTTCCATAAGACATGTCCTCCAGCAAGACATATCCTTCCGTAAGTCATGTCCTCCTGTAGGACCATCCTCAACCAAAAGAGCCACATCCCATTATACTCAATAATATGCACAACAATTCGCTACAATATACACTACCTTACTTCATAATGCACAGGTTTGTGCTCCAAAATGTATAACAGAACACTCCAGGCTGACACACACACACACACACACACACACACACACACACACACACACACACACACACACACACACACACACACACACACACACACACACACACACACACACACACACACACACACACACACACACACACACACACACACACACACACACACACACACACACACACACACACACACACACACACACACACACACACACACACACACACACACACACACACACACACACACACACACACACACACACACACACACACACACACAGTCACTGAACCATGATGTACTTGAAGAAGACCAGTAATACCTACAAAACAAGTCCCCCTGAAATATATATATGTCCTTCTGAGAGACATGATTCCCACCCTTAGAACATATCCTCCTGTAAAGACTAGCCTCCAACTAAAGAGACAGAGAAGCAAGCAGACAACAAAATTCCCTAATTAACAGCTCCATAAATTATAGTAACATTTGATTATGGGCTGGACTCTTAGATTAGTTATTGTTAGGCAACCATTTAATTTAATGTCATTACATATGTCCATTATATGTTAAGTAGCTCTGTGTGTAGTCACTTATTTATTGTTATGTGTTGGCATTCTTATTTTGTGTCATCTTTGATGTGGCTCAATCCACCAAGAGTTTCTACTTAAAGGAACTCCTGAGTGAGAGAGCCAAATTTCCCTAATATGCTTTAAATAATATGGTTTAACACCTATTCAACTTAAAGGTGGCTTAAAATCTGTGGCAGCATAAACTGAGGAGACAGAGGCTTAGAATCCTCTTAATCCCCACCCATGGTGAGCAGTTTGCATATCTTTAGTCATCAGAACATTAGCTAATTACTTAGCCACTAAATTAATATAGATTTAATTCTTTATTGTTGTATCTACAATTGGTCTAAACCCCAATCTGTAGAATGAATACTAGAGGAAAGAAAAGGCAGGATCAAGAGCAAGAGTAGTACTTTGATTTGCAAGACAACCTGGAGTCCACAAGCTCTCCTATGACCACAAGTCAGGGACAATTAGCAGACATCCTATCCCAGCTAATGGTGACCCAG
Source organism: Lycopodina hypogea (assembly GCA_963969325.1). Lineage (NCBI taxonomy): Eukaryota > Metazoa > Porifera > Demospongiae > Poecilosclerida > Cladorhizidae > Lycopodina > Lycopodina hypogea. The sequence goes on from OZ017786.1 coordinate 14,983,895, forward strand.
CAGCAAATGGTTTAGCGAAACCACTAGATGGAGGAAGGACTGATGCAGCTACAGGAAACTCAGTGGGCCAGGGAAAGGCAGCAAGATGAAAGGTTGGCTCAAATAGAAGCTGACAGGAAACAGGAAGAGAGAGGGAGAAAAAAAAGCATGAGAATGAGCGTTGGAAGATGCAAATGGAAAGAGAAGATAAGAGATGGAAAAGAACAAAAGAAGCAAGTGGCTGACAGGATTACACCTTGGACAGACTCAGAGCACCCAACTGCATATCTTAAGAGGTTTGAGGACATTATGCAGGAAAATGGAATTGGCAAGGAGCAGTGCCCTAGCAGATTGATTCCCCTTTTGACAGGACAAGCCCTGGCTGCCTACAACTATAATATACCAAGAGATGCCATTGCTTCATACCCATCCTTTAAAGAAGAACGCTTGAAATTGTTAGGCATGTCAATTGAAAGATCCCAACACAAGTTCTGGAGGATGCAGAGGAGATAATCTGAGTCTTGGCAACTAACAGCAAGAAGGATTGAGACAATAGTTGATAGAATGATAGATTATTGTACCACAATGCAGGAAGTTAAATATATGGTGTTGTTTTATAAATTGTTGTCCTTATCCCCTTACGGATGATGCAGACCATGTTAGGCTGAAGAAACCCACATTCTTGATAGAGGAGGGAAACTTGTTGGATGATAGACAGGCAACTCGAAAAGAGAGATTCAACAGCAACAGACCAGGATATGATTGGGACTGGCAGAATAACAAAGTGCAACTCTTAGAGCTGAAGCATCAGGACAATCCACCCACAACCAGACATACTCATCTTCCTACACGACTGAAGTTTTGGGTACCCACCTGCTATGAATGTGGCATGAAAGGCCATAAAAGATGGACCTGAACAAAGGATTCCATCAGATCTCACTTCAGGAGGAAGATCAGTGTAAGACATCATTTTGTAATCCGTGGTGTAAGTGGCAATATACAGTCATGCCCTTTAGGATATGCAATGCACCTGCAATTTTTCAATGGTTAATGCATATTATTCTTGCTGATATTTCATCATACGCTAAAATGCATACATGGATGGCATTGTAACTATTGTGCAACTCCACCTACATCACCTCCTCCATCAACACCTCTTCCCCCTATTCTCACTCCACTTCCTCCACCTATGCCTACTACCTCTACCACCATCTCCACTAAAATAATTTTTAGACCACCACCATCTAGAACACCACCACTTCCACCACCTACAATTCCACCTCCTCCATCCATTTCCTCCACCACATTCTCCTACTTCCTCCTCCACCACATTATCTTCCTACTCCACTACATTTTCCTACTTAATCCACCACCACATTGTCATCCTACTTCCTCCTCCTCCAACACATTCTTCTTGAATATCCTTCTCCACCACATTCTCCTCTTACTTCCTCCACCACTACATTCCCCTCCTATACCACATTCTCCTCCCACTTCCTTCTACACCATATTTTTGTAACACTTCCCCCTCCTACCTTCTCCTACACAACATTCTCTTCCTATTTCCTCCTATCTGTGACAAGGTGGGACTCTGATTATATCTCTCTCATAGTCATGAACTGTTTTCATGCCATCTAATTATATCAAATACCATTTTGGACATTATAGACTCACACACTCACAGGAAGAAGTGTGGCCAGGTGGCCCATATTTTTTCTTCTAAAAAACTGTCCTTGGTGTAAAATGTGTCTACCCTCAGGAGTGAGTTTCATTTGGTTTGGTGCTTTGGTAGTAAACTGGATACATACAACTCCTATGAACGAACCAGGAAAAAGTGAAACCTGGAATTATTTTATTTAGTATACATGTGCCTTAACTACTTGGCGATGGTTTCTTAAATGTTTCCCATGCAACACAGATTCTAAACATATGTGTTCCTGGGTCTAACTCCTTAGTTCCAAGTGTTATTCAAGGAAGAAATGTGACCAGGTAATATTCAGCCCATATTACTTCCAAAGTCAAGTTATTTATACATAACAAGTTTTAGATCTGTCACTCCAAGGGTTTATATGGCCAAGTACAATTTGGCCCTTTTTTTAGATTGACATGAGTACAGGAAAGTGTATGGCCTAGATATGATAATTTCATATAAACCATCGGATGTGTACGAAGGATTTTTCTGAGGGGAGGGGTGTTTTGACCTTTAACATTATGGTAATCAAAATTAATTAGCCACAATTTTAATTATCCACACCATAAGTTTATATAAAAGTTAATTAGACCAAAATTTTTTTTAATAGAAATTACAAAGAAGAACATTGAACAATACTGAAGAAAAAAAATAAACTAGCACATTCAATCCTATAGCTGTACTTTTCCAAGTAATGTTTGCACACAATCTATATTGAGATTTTAGGACAATCTGGTGCAACTTAGGACATAAATTGCATTCATGATGTTTCTTAGTTGCAAACATACCCCCTCCTAAATGAGCCATAAAGTGGATAAATTCTTATTTTTTAAAACAATATGCTGGCGGGGGAATTTTTCTGGGTATAAATATTGTCTATACAAATATCAGTTTCATAATATGGATCAATTAGAGTTAGTAAAATCAATCAATCTTCAGCTTTGGTACATCTTAGGTGTTTAAAAAAAGGTTGTACACCTTTAAATTCTCAACAAGTAACTTAAAGATAAACTAATGACTTCACCAAGTCTATAGACTGCAATACCTGGACCTAGCTTAGTGTCCTTGTTAGGATGGGCAGCAACTCCTATTGCCTTAGAAAATCCAGGTTTAGTATTGCTGCAGCTCAGTGTTGAGGGCCTCACCACTGCCAAGCTCAACATTGTCCAACAAATTGTCAGGAAAAACAATGTGACTATTGTTCTGTTACAGGAAATGCACAGGATAACAAGAAGATCTTGAAGCTTCCTGGGTTCTCGCTGACCACACACACTGCCAATAAATATCACAGCATAGCCACCTATGTCCAACTGATATCCCTTGGACAGCCATAGTACAATCTGTAGATGAGGCTGAGATAGAGTGGACAAGAACTAAAGTGCAAGACACTACTATTGGCAACATATACAAGCCACTCCCATTAAGATGCATTCTGGACAGATTTCCTTGGTCACACCATTGACCCTCACTGATTACTATCCTGTCTACTATCCTGTCACTAGTTTAGCCTGTTAAAGGAAAAAACATCAAGAGGTGGAACTTCCAGAAAGCAAACTGGGAAGGCTTCACACAATATACCAATAATGGGGCTGCTGGCCTCCCACTTCCACTCTCCACCAACCTGAAAAGTGCCTACAAAATGCTGCTAGCTGCCACCAACGTTAACATTCTTGTGGCTTCATTGTTGATATGGGCTCTAGTTTTGCTACTAACATCTCTCTCCTTCCCTTTACTATTTTCATGATGAAATTTTGGAGGGAAAATACAAAATATAAAAGCATGCTAGATCAAATGAAATATCCCTTTTGATACCAGATAGCTAAAAACTTATTTATCAGCCCAGCCAATTATTTAGCTCACACAGGTAATGTGGAGTTTGTTTAATATTATGCCAGTGTACACAAAAGAATATGGTTGAAACCTTGTCTTGCATGAAAGATACATAAACTGGTTTATACTAACTTGGACAGGCATTTAGACATACTAACTTCAAATAAACAGTGTGCTCAGTGTTTTCTACAAAATACCTGATGACTAAAAGCAGCTGGAGTGGCTTGTTGATCTGTGTCACTTTTATATAGAAAATGTAAAACAATAATGTTAGTGACAACCTTTGCTGCAAATTTGTAGGTGAACTTCTCCTTTTCAATCAGCAGCTCTGGCCTACAAAACATGACAATTATTTTCTGCATCTTTAAAAAGTGTGACAGTGCTTGGAGACTGTATTTTCACATTGAGTACTAACTATGGATAAATCATTACGCCAGGGGTGGGTGGGGGTGCTTGAGCACCCTGGACACCCCCTGAAAATGACCATGCATGAAATTGAGCCCCTCCTGAAAGATATTTGAGCACTGCATCCATCCTATGAAGACACAACAAACACTTCTTTAATGTAATTCTAGATATGCTGTTGGATATCTTATCCCAGATACTTGAGCCTACAGGGTTCAAAAGAAGAAAAGGAAAAGAGAAGGTAGTGGTTTGGGCACAGTTTTTCTGACCTGTGTGTTCACACAATTGTGGTTGTAATAATGGGGTGGTTTACTTAGGCATAGAGCTTGTGACCAAAACCAAGAAAATTGGGGGGGGGGGGGGGGGGGGGGGGTGGGAAATAGCCCCACAGGTAGAATTTGGCTAACTTGGATATCATGTTGGATGCAAATGAGAGAAAGTTTAGAGAAAACTCACTATTAAGTGTACTCTGTATGGTTTAGTTTTGCAAGAGAATTGTGAAACATTACATGACTGATATATCAATACTGCATGCTTCCTCAGTAACAAATTCAAATGTCCTGCACAAGTAATTACATCAATTAAATTAGAGGAATATAAAAATCATGATAATACTAATACCAACTTATACAAGATTAGCTATCTACACATGTTCCTAGGGAAAAAAAATGCTTCTACAACTATAGCTACAAACTGTACATGTTTTATGACACTAATAAGATTCCAGTTGTTTATACAATAACATTGACCAAGGCTCTCAGTCATAATTCATTAAGCTTCTTCTGCTTGCAGAGATTCTCCATCTTCTTGTACAATGTTAATATTCCTTATAACATCCTCGTCATTATCAATATTTGTTTCAATCACAATTTCTTCAATATTCTTTGTTTTTCCACCCATCAATGTCTCTGTGGGCACATGATATCCTGTGTCATGATGATGCCCATCTGGTTCAAGTACAGAAGACAACTCTGAATAAATTCTCTCATCTTTGTTGCTAGAAGCACAGGAGAAGTCCACCTCATCTCCACCCTCTGGATGTCCTACCTCAGAATATAAGGAGTTATAGTAATTTCTTAATGTACCTTCTTCATTGCCTGAGGAAACAGCAGTGCTCTCGGATTTCCTTGAGTTGTAATTAAATGTTAAATTACTGGTGGAATATTCATGACTTCTTTGCTTGTTCATAGTATTCTGGCTCCATTTCAGGGTAGGATTGAGAAAATTAGACTTATATTGGCCACAGCTAAATATTTCTTTCCAAGATTCACGGGCCTCCTTACTAAAAACACAAAAGCACACAAAGATAAAGAATCCTTGAAAAGAGTTAAAGATGGTGAAGAGAATTTGGAACAGTGTACTACTTTCGTCGGTGGTGAAGGTGAGGGCAGCAAACAGCCATGTGATCCCAAACAAGAACATTATTCCAGAAACACTGATCATCAGACGAACAACAGTTTGTAATGACATAGAGTCCTTTGTTCGAGCCAGTGTTCCTCGTGTGTGTTTAATCAGTATGACTATGATGATGATGAAGACCACAACATTAATGGCAATGATGGCTAAAATTGGCACCAAAAAAGCCACAAAGAAGACAATTGGATTACTCAGGAAACAGCTGCAAGAAAAAAAAGAGGATGTAATTGGCCATGGCAGTATGAAATATAAAGAATTATTGTTCACATTTATGTTGTATTCACACCTTGCCCCAGGCATTTACTTGCAACTTTTGTTTTTCTTAAATCCTTTAGGGCAAGGGCTAGTGCTAGGATTAACTGGTTTTAGCCACACCATGCATTGTGCTCATGGTTAATTTGTTTTAGGGGGTATGTTGAAATTCTTGAAGTCTACACCTATTATTTAAAGCAAAAACTTTTAATTATATGCATAATACACAAATTAAAATGACAGAGGTTTACTGCAGTTTTTTTTTTGTGGCTATAATTAAGCCAAAGAAATTCAATTATTTAAGATTCAAGTTGTGTATGCATGACAAGTTTCAGGTATCAAGGGTGAAGGGTTAAGCTTTTGTGTTCTAAGGTATTCTCACCAAATTTTTAGCTCCCATTGAGAAATTAAAGGAGGCTGATGGAAGACATTTAAAAAAAAATTGTTTTTATATGCTTCTGCTACTTTGGCATCCATGGACAAAATAAGTAAAAGTGTAAGCTAGTGGGGAAACACTTCAGAAAACACAGGGCCTAAAATTTACCAATGAGGCAATATAGTTGATGAGTAAGAACTTACAATCTTTTTCTGTTGATAATGAGATCATTAGAAGCTTCCCTGCCATTGGCCAAGTCAATAATTAGAGGTATCACCACTGGGACAATTGGAGCCACTACAACAGACATATATTAGACTCTATTAGTTAGTAAAAAACAACAATAAATAATAATTAAGTTCATGTGCAGCATTTCTGTACACAAATAACACAACAAAGGAAAGCTACCTCCCCCCCCCCCCCCCCCCCCAGTATCCCCTATATCTCCCTGCATGACTGTCAAGAACAACTCAAACCAATATATATTCTTAATTAGAATGATATTAATTGTTTTATTAAATTTTAGTCAAGTTCTTTGATTATAGCTTCCTCTAGTTGTTTGAGGGATCTCTCCCATTCAGCCTTTCAGTGTAGGGCTTGTCTTTCTGTCTATCTGAGCAAATTGGTCAAAGTTAGGGAAAGGGTGAAATATAAGTCTCTCTAAGCTCTTTAAGCTACTTACCCAATTCCTCTGACACCCCTCCCCTCCCCTCCCCTCCCCTCCCCTCCCCTCCCCTCCCCACAATATCCCCATATCATATACCTCCAGCTTGACCTTTTTTTTGATGACTAGTTGTGTTCCTCTGACAGAATCCTTTGAAAATTAGGAGTCTGTTTAAAGATCTTTTCAAGAATTCTGAAGGCCAGAAAAAAAAGGACCAAATTTTGTCACTTTCAAAAATAGTTTTGGCCCAGTGGAGGCTGAAAACTAACTCAGCATAAAATGTTTGTACCTCATTTAAAAAAAGTATAGGGCTCTCTGCATTTGGTCTACCTACTTTATAACTTCCCCCTTCTTTTCTGGTGCACAGAGTTGCCACACACCTGCCACAGCGGTGCCAGGAGCTTCCAAAAAGATATAAAATTTGTCAATTTAAAAAATATTTGTTTATTTGCTATTTTACTCACTGGAAACTGTAAACTACTCCTCAAATGTTTGTACCTCAGTGCAACCTAGTGAAGGCTCTTCCAGCTAGTCTACTTACTTTTTAACTTTTCCCAAATTTAGAGATGCCACTGAGGAGCTGCCACTGAGGAGCTGCCACAGAGCATGCCACACTGATTCTTTATCAATGCCACATTTTCCATGCAGCTGCTCCAATACACCTGAATTAACATATTTGGTGGTTTATCTTACTATGCCCAGAATAAATCTTATTAAAATTAACTTTCAGCCACCCCTGAAGTAAGAAGAAGAACAGAATAACTAAAGGGGGTAAAAAAAAAGTGTGAAAGAAAAGAAAGCAGAACCACCAGGAATAGAACCTGGGACTTCAGCTTGGAAGACTCTAGCTTTTACTACTTCAAATTTTGTTTTCAGGTGTTTTTTTTTATGGAAATTTGATTTCTCTTTACATTCACTAATGTTGCCACTATTTTCAATTTTGACAAGTGGAGGTTACTTTCACTCTACTCCATAGTATACTCACAAATTTGTATTGAAATCTACCCAGTCATCTCAGAGGAGATAGTGGACCAAGTTTTGTGACAGATAGACACCAAATTCAATAAGTAAACATGATTCCTCACTAAACCTGATTCCTCACTTCACTCAGAACTGATAAATTATGTGGTTTTGTATTGCAATGATCTACCAACATAAAACTATAACAGTGTGTTTGCTAGCATGTATTAAATAGTAGTCATGAGTTAAACTTTATTCATCCTTCCTGATTGGGGCTATATACATGAGGAGATTCTGAGCCTTTTTTTAGAGTGGGGATGAAATTCTGTAGCATTGGCCCCTATACTCTGCTTACATGTTTGAAATTTGAAATGTGGAGTAGGCTATATGTATCTGTGCATAGTTTGTCTGTGTTGATTGTGTATGTGTGGAGTGTGCCTATGTCAAGTGTGAGGGTGTGGAGTGTGCCTCTGTGGAATGTGTCTGTGTGGAGTGTGTCTGTGTTAAAATTGTAAGGAGTGTCCCTAGGTTGAATGTGCCAATTTGGAGTGTGTCTCTGTGGAGGTTTCCTGTGCAGAGCTAATCTATGTGGAGTGTGCCTATATGTAATGTATATCTGTGTCTATATGGAGTGTGTCTGTGTGGAGTGTACCTGTGTGAGTGTGCCTGTGTAAATTGCCTGTGTGGAGTGTGTATGTGTGGAATTTACATGTGTAGAGTGTGCTAGTGTGGAGTGTGTTTGTATGGAGTGTGCCTGTTTAGACTGTCTGGGTGTAGTGTGTCTCTGTGGACTGTGCCAATGTGGAGTGTATCTGTGCAAAATTAGCATGTGCAGAGTGTAGTGTGTCTCTGTGGAGTGTGTTTCTGTGGAGTGTGTTTCTGTGGAGTGTGTTTATGTGGAGTGTGTCTGTATCATGTGCATCTGTGTGGAGTGTGCCTGTAAGGAGTGTGTCTCTGTGGAGTTTGCCAGTGTGGAGTGTATATGCGTCAAGTGTGCCCTTTTGGAGTGTGCCTGTGTGGTATGTATCTGTATGGAGTTCGTCTGTGTGAAGTGTGTCTGTGGAGTGTGCCATTGTGGAGTGTATCTGTGAGGAATGTATCTGTAAGGAGTGTGTCCCTGTGGAGTTTCCTGTGTGGAATATGCCAGTGTGGAGTGTATTTGTGTAGAGTGTGCCTGTGAGGATTGTGTCTGTGTGGAGTGTGTGCCAGTACGGAGTGTGTGTCTGTGCAGTATGTCTTTATAAGTGTGGCTGTCTGGAGGTGTGGATATTTCTGGTAGTATTTGTATCATTTCTACTTACACCAGACGATTACTGAAGTAATGATGATCCCCTTCTTGGTGACTCTCTGAAAGACAAGTACGACCTTATGGAACATGAGGAGAGCCTCAGCCAACATCCACAGTACGGATGCTAAGGTGAAGTAGTGGAGAAGGACAGAGACAGCAATACACCCACCAACTACTGCTGTCTGGTCTACTCCAGCCACAAACACAACCAGCATGCATATTATGGCAACGGAGAGCTGGATGTGGTACTTGGATGTATCACGTTCTCGAAGTTTCCTATGGAAACAGAAATATATTTCACATGATTCTTCATATCACACTAAAAAAGTAATAATCCTACGGATGGAGACAACTATCCTTCCACCCCCCCCCCTGAAAAATATTTTAGCATAGCATCCATGCTATTGACAGAGACAACAAAAATTTCTTCATATAATTGTAGATCTGATGGCTTCTTTCTCATCCTAGATGTTTAAACCTACAGGGCTCAAAAAGAAGAAAAAGAAAATGAGCCTGAAGTTGTTGTGGTACAGTTTTGCTGATGATGTGTGTTTAAACAAATGTAGCAAGTGGGGTGTTTACTCAGGCATAGAGTTGTGACCACAACCAGGAAATTTGCAAAGGAAAATAGCCCCATGGGCATGGTTTTACTCTGATCTTCACCAAACCTTGCTATAACATACTGGAGCCTTCAGGCCAAATCATCTGGGATGAGTTAATGAAAAGACCAATCTTCACTAAACTTTGTTATAACGTCCTCATGGTGACCCCCATCAAATCCTAAATTAAGATTTGAGCCCTTTAGTCCCAATAATATTCGAGTAGTTACCAGACAATGAACCACAAAATCAAACCAAAAAATAACGAATCGAGAAATTTAGTAAGATAAAAAAAAAGTAGACTAATTTAATCTTATCCTTTATTTCCCTTATTTTCATACAAGAACTAATTTAGGATGATTAAACTGTAATGTGTACCTACATAGGGAGTTAATTGTACCGAGAAATGTAATAAAAGTTTGATTAATTTATTTCATGGGTAGATGCAAGATTTGGATAAACTATGGGCACGGTTAGGGGTGGGAGCAAAGAATAGAGAATGAGGGAAGTCAAGTTTTATAAAACAAATGGATAAATTAATGATCAATTTTATTAACATACATATGATTAATCAACAATAATTACAGTAGAACCTCAGAGTTTCCAACTCCTTGGGAAACAACAGCGTTCATAACTCTGAAATGTTTGAACTCTGAAACTATGACATCTTGATAATATCATTCATAATAATATAGATTTATTACAGTATCTAGCATGCAATCATTGCCTTTGGCAGTGTTGCTTGCTAGGTCCACCTTCGGTGGGCTGTGGTCACGAAATTGTCATAAGGGAGGACATGGCTTATGGAGTACATGTCCTACAGGGGGACTTGTCTTACAGTTGGACATGTATTACTGGAGGCATGTCTTAAGGGAGGACATGTCTAGAGGAGTGCATGTCTTACAGGATGATATTTTTCTGGAGAAATAAACATTACTAAGAGTATAGGTCTTACTGGAGGACATATCTTACAGGAGAACATGTATTATTGAAGGACATATTATATTGGAGGATATGTCCTGTGGGAGTGCACTAGAAAACATGTCTTATTGGAGGATTTTTTCACATAATCACCACAAATTTCAGTGGTTTTCTGTGTTGGCATGATGTCCTGATGTCACTTGAATTGTGTGTACTATGGAGCTAGGATTCAATGGGGTTTTTTTTAGTTGATCAAGCTTGGGGTATGCAGATCTATTCCAGTGCAAGCCTTGTTTGCAACCTCACCAACTTAGTGAATGGATGAACTGCACATCTATTTCTTAATTGACAGACGAAACACTCAACTGAACAAGAGGAGATGCAAACTCAAGAGCCAGACCATTCACAGGAGGAGCTACAAGTCAATCCTCGATAGGTCCTCACATCCACACTGCATACTTGCAGGACCAGGCCAATGATGACTTCACCTTCAACCTCTTCAAACAAAACCCTTGGTGGATGGCACCACGAAAATGTATGAGATCTTGGAATCTCAGAAATGGGAAGAGTGCCAGAACTGCAAAGGGACATACATCTTCCAGGATATCAAGAAGGGAAAATGCAGGGCTTGCCAAGGCAAGGCCAGGATGGAGATGTTTAGACCACACAATGACCTCAACCTCAGTCCTATGCCCAAGTGCCTGTATAATCATTCTTTTCTCCGATGGGGGTATGCTATTTAATAATAGTTTATGTTATTAAATCCAATTTGATGTACCTATGTACCTTTATGGTGTGCTTATTTTTAGTGTAGCATTTAAGATGACGTGAAACTTTCACCAGTGGATAGTTCTAATAATGACTTCAAATTTTATTTAACAAGAGTAAGAAATGTGGAGAGAGTGTGGGGGTGATGAGGTTAGTGGATAATTAATTTTGGTGCCATGTAAATAAACTTACTTGAAGAGGAGCAATGTGATGATAGTAATAACTAGACCAACCAGAGACAAGGCCACTCCAATGTAAGTGATGGCAGAGAGAGCAGTGTTGAGTGCCGAATTGTTCATGCAGTCATCTGGATTAATTCTGGAGCAAATATCCTAAATGGTATGTACATATATGATTGTTAATACACATAAGAAAGGAATACAAGGCACTAAAAAAAAAAAAAAAAATAGAATATGAATATGAATGTCTCCATTCCATCAACTTGTACTGCTATTGTTAGGATCTTCTCTGTTGGAACCTTTGGTAGCAGTACTTTAATATATACTACTGGATGGTGGACAGGTTGAATTCTAATCATGTAGCCACATGTATTTGTGGCACAATAGATTAACATCACAACACTGACTTAAACAGTACATGTTTATGAATAGGTTCACATTCAAGAAAAATTATATAACACAACTTAACATAACAATGTTTCACTGAGGATTATGGTGTGCATATTTTTAGTGTAGCATTTAAGATGACATGTGCAACTTTTCCCAATGGATAGTTCTAATGATGACTTCAAATTTTATTTAACAAGAATAAGAAATGCTGATTATGTGACCAGCTAAACATACAATCAAAATACACACTGCCATATATGGCAAAGGCACAACAATGCACACATGTAATAATAATATAATCACCAAGGTTGCATACAGCAAAATCCAACTAATTTCCATCAGTAAATCATTTTTCATATTACATGTACTGCATTTCCATTCCCCATGTTGTTCTACATCTACATAAGTGACGTACTGAAAACAACATCAGAGCAGTATGGCTATGTTGACAATCTCACACTGCTATCCATGGGTAACAACTGGGGGGGACATGGAGCATACACTTCAGTAAGACATGATGGCAGTGAAAAAAGTACCAGGACCTGTGGCGCCTGATGCTCAGCACAGCAAAAACCACAACAACAGCCTTCCATCTCAACAACCGAGATGCCCATCACCAACTCAATGTCTCGGTCAAGAGTGACATGCTGCCAAACAACGACCACCTAGTCTACCTTTGTGTAACACTTGACTGCTACCTGACCTACAGGCACCACATTGACAACCTGCACCATAAGGTCAACACCAGGAATGGCCTCCTCTGCTGCTTGGCTGGCTCCACCTGGGGCGTGTCAACCTCCACCCAGCAGACTGGAGCATTTGCACTGGTGTACAATGCTGCCGAGTATGCCTCACTGGTGTGGTGCCGCAGTGCCCACTCCAAGCACCTCGACGTCAGCCTCAATGACATGTTGCGCATAATCACTGGTTGGATGTGCCTGATGAAGAGCATCTATTTCCCTGTCCAGGCAGGAATCATGCCTCCTGCCATCAGGTGCGACTAAACTTTCTGCGCTGCAACACTGTACACATGGACGAAACCCTCTAGTGCTGGGGCAAGCAGGGAACATCAGCGTGCATGTGCATCCACCCCTTGCATACTGTGCTGCACGAAATGACAGACAGTGTGAATCTACGATCACCCAGCGACATCTCTGCACTAGGCTGCCCATATGTTGCATCAAGAGACTGATTGTGTGAACTCTCAATCAAACTGTAGCTATAATTAACAAATGCTTAATAATGATAACTACTAACTTCTTAGATTACTTATCCAATTGTACTCAATATATGCATGAACCAAGTCCAATATGGAGAATGTTTGACAACCTGTCAATGAATCAAAAACATATCCCTGATCATGGGAAGAGGATGTGTCTGTTTTAGCTGCACTATTCACCGATGCATTGATATCACCACAGATTAATCTGATTTCAGCACAAATACAATTATGGTGGCCCAATAAAAAATTCAATGATTATAACACTAGCTTTCTGAAAATTCGCTATTTCCTAGGGAAATTATCTCTCTTAAGGAAAATGCAACTGTTTGAGGCCAACAATGGGTGGTGCTTTAGAATCCAGGTGAATTTTGGCTGTATTATCTTTCACCATCCCAAAATCATTTTGAAAATTCCACCTATCTGTCTAGTATTGTATGAGGTCTGGTGGATGGGGAATGTGAATGTTTAAGTTATTCCAATCCAGTGAAATCTTTTGTAAACAGTATCTACCAAATAGAGTAGTACCTGTACCCTTTACAATTAGGAGATTAACCTTCTTTTTCTGCTCTTGGTACATCACCTTCACCTCCTAGGATCCCAATACATCAATACATTTCTTGTATAAGAGCAAAATGAAACAATAGTCAGTACTTATGATCCTTTCATACCTTCCTAAAAGTTGATGCACTGATGATAGAATTGGCTTCACTCTTGGCAACTTCCATTTCAAAATCTACCTGTTCAATCTCTACTTATGCAAGCATTGGCTTAACTTCCTTCTTCACCACCTTGAACATAGTATGTATGATGTCAGTTTCCTCATTTTCCAAATGGCACACTGATTTGAGTGGCTGCTAGGAACAATCTTCCCACAAACATTAAAGGGTAAGTAATGGAAACTTTTTTTTATTGTCTTAACTTGTACTTGATTCATAACCTGGTATTAAAAGAATGGAAAATTTTTGTAAAATATTCATTAAGAAAACTTAGCTTCAAATTTTACTTCCTGTGGGGGTGTAACTCTTCAATGATGCCACAAGGGGGACAGCTGCAGTAAATACTCAATGAAAGTGATACATTGTTTCAGCAAACTTCAACAATTCCTCGAATCAGGAGGCGCGATTCTGGTAATTCCAGGAGTGGCAGCAGCACATTAAATTTTTTTGAAGTGGTGTATCACTTTAATCTAGTTTTTGCTGCAGCTGTCCCCCTTGTGGCATCATTGAAGAGTTACACCCCCACAGGAAGTAAACATTTAAGCTAAGTTTCTTCATGAAAATTGGACCAAAAATTTCAAAATTATTTTATACCAGGTTATGTATCAAAAACAATAAAATAAAAAATTAAAAATATATTTTTGTTTCTATTTTAATAACACTCTATGGTAAAGGCAGGTAAAAAAGGAAGGACATTTCCAGAAATTATGCAATTGCCAAACATGATGCAAGCATTGTTCATGTACAAGACAAAATATGTGCTGGCTCAACATAACATAGAATAAGAGTAGAAGCTCAATTAAGATTTGATCTTGATTAGCATATTTCTGTTATAATCATACCTGTATCCCTTGTCCATAAATAGGGACAGCTTTTTAAAAATTTATTTCTTCCCCGAGATTAAATTTTGGTGTGAGAGTATAAGTAGTACAGAGACACTTGCAAGATGGAGGTGAAGCATAGAGAATATAGCAGAAGGTAAGGTGAGCATGTGGAAATGGAAAATGCAATGGCAGTTAAGTTTCCTAATAAAGAGAGGTGGTTCTAAAGGCAATTACAGAAAGCAGAAAGTAAAAGATAGGGAGATACAAAGTGAGGAAAATTGGCCATTATGATGAAGACATGTGACTTAGAGTAATTATCCAGACAACGTTATGGAATAATCAGAGTGATAACCTTCACATGTGATAACAAGTGATGACCCAGATATGTAGCAGAGTTAGAGCAATGATCCACACATGTGAATTAATTAGAGTTATGATCCAGACATGTAACTTTAAAATACATTACTAACTTAATGTATCACTCAGTTCTTTATTTTACCTGTGCAGTTGTAAAGTCTAATGCGTTTTATAAATACTAATACAATGAAAACTTTATGTAAAAGGAAAAAATAACAAATAAATGGACTATTCTATCTTTGAGTTGATGGTGCATGAATGTATAGTAATGTTGTTGCATTTATACTTATTTCTATTTCAACACATTTTCACTCACAACAAGAACTGCGAAGTTGGTGAGATGGTTACACACACAGGTAACTAGCCTACCACTCTTGTCTACAATCGTGTTACAGCCTTCAGTGGTCCAGTTGCCACGGTTTCCTGCTGCACTGAAGTCCCAGGAAACACACACTTGAGATCCTTCACGAATAATCTGCTTTCATAAAAATGGTAGAAATATTTCATTTAATAAGTTAGACATGATTTTGCTATCAATACCTCAGCTGCTCACACTGGGTATTATTAAAATATATATATTTAAGCCACTCTGCAAATTCCTTTGCATAAGAATTAAGTGTAAATAAGTCGAATAATGATGAAAGTTCTTGTGAGACTAAATCACTTCTGAAAATGAAATAAAACATGGAGTTTCTACTTACACTGCTGTTCATATCAGGAATCACCAGGTTTATCTCTATTGGTGTAACAAGATCCCTGAAGACCAGTCCAGTCCCCACAGATACAGAAGCAATGGAGGAGCCCACCACAGTGTTAACATCGGTCTCAGCATTTGCTCTACTCCCTATTTCCCTAATAGGCAAGAGGGTAGTTTCTCTGTACTGAGCAAAGAAAACACCAACTCCATGTCTGCCACTGATGTTAGCAAAGAGACTTGGAGGCAGCATTATTGAGGCCTCAAGATTTCCATTTATAGATGCATTGCTTTTATTAGGAACTTCTGCAAGGCATAATGTACATATAAATTAATCTGTCCATAATACATAGATAACAACAATAAAAAAAAAATACTAGTTAAACTAGTTCCAAACCCTACCTAGGGTTGGTAATTTTTTTTCCTGATGTAATTATGAAATTATCTAATTTTGTAGTCCCCCCCCCCCCCCCACCCACCCAGAACTCATGGAAATGGCTTTGGAAGTGGTATATATGTCTGGATTCTCTGCTTAATGCATGGTGAACATATCTTCACTTTTGTAGAGGCTAAATTTTTCTGGTGGCCCATGAAATGGTTTGGAATGTTTTCCTTGTGGTAATGTCAGAATTAGCTCAAGCCTTTCTAAATGTTAAATGTTGGTTGATTAATATTGTAATAACAATTTGTACTGCTTGGTAAATATGACTTGAAGATTGGAAGGGCTTTTTTTTTAAATAAATTTATAATTGGTTGAGTAAAGAGTAAATATGTATTTATTTGGTGGTGGGACATTCAATTGATGGTATAATTATTATAATGCTCCCCAAATGGTATTTGATGATATGGTAATGGGGAAATAGTAATAGTAAATAAAATTTGGTTATATATGGTTAGGTAAAACATTAGTTTGACATTTATGGGTTTATGTGGTGATTTGGATATGCTCATTGCCATTTAATATTATTGTTCAAGGGTAAGAGGTTTTATGTCTGTTAATATTTATGCTGTGGAATGTTAGATTCTGAAACTTATGTGTAGTGGTTAAACATCTCAAATGATAAGGTTTAAGTCCCATCCCATCCCATCCCATCCCATCCCATCCCATCCCATCCCATCCCATCCCATCCCATCCCATCCCATACTAGTGTCTGTCTAGATTGAATTTAAACTTAAACTTAGTATGTGTGTAGATCCTTAGCAGAACAATTTATGGCAGCCATTTTGATATTCTATAAACCCATCCCTCATTTTGAATTAGCTGATAGATTTTGTTTGTCTTTTCACCATGGGCAGGGACACTTTTACCACTGATGGAGGGCATACTCTTTCTCTCAATCCCACTCCACACACCTTGTATCATCCATTGCACCAAATATGCCAAAAAAGTAATAAATGTACTCTCACTATCACCTTTCCATCTTGGAAGGTCTCTGAAAGTTTGGGGATGATTCTCCCAAAAATGGAGGAATATGGAGTACAGACAGACAGACAGGTAGGCAGGCAGGCAGGCAGGCAGGCAGGCAGGCAGGCAGGAGGCAGGCAGGCAGGCAGGCAGGTAGGCAGGCAGACAGGCAGACAGGCAGACAGGCAGACAGATATTAGCATAATTATAATAGTATAGTGTTCCACTGACGTGAAAAGACCTCCTTTTTTGTTGATTACTACTTCAATTTGATAATGCAATTTACCATTTCTGAAAGGATCTGTCCAACCAGTTTTTTGCAGGGTCTCGATGGGAACCTGCAAAATTGAAATATAAATTAAAGATGAATAATGAGGCAGAAAATTAGTTAATTTACTTACATTTTCTGCCACAAGGGTTATGCTTGGTTCCAATACAATTGTAGTTTCATTTATTAACAAATCTTGAGCAAATTCTGAAATAAGATACTCAAAGGATTCGATAATTCTGCACAAAAATAAGCAGAAAAGAACCATAACAAAAAATCCATATGAACAAAATAATGTATGTGTCTTTTTTATAGTCTGGTTGAAATAAGTATGAACACAGAAAAAAAGGTTACCAAACTATACTTGGTATCATTAGAACCTAAAAGTTGACCATATTTCAAATTTCAAAGGTCCTCTTTTGTCACCATTGGGAATAATTTTTATTGGAGTAATTCAATTCTATAATTGAAAAGAATCGGATTTTTTCATGAAACACCCTTCTATTAAAGCAATAGGCATAACGTTTGACATAGTTGTGTACATTAACAAACATGTATATTACTACAATTCACAATCCGTTTGTCTCTGTGTCTGTGTGTCAGTCTGTCTGCCTGTATGTGTGGACTTTCCTCCCAAGTCACTGGAGGGATCTTCATGAAACTTTCAGGAATTTATTAAGGCACCTCACTGCAAATCCTTGCAAAAATTTCGTTCAAATCAGGTGGCTATGGGTGTAGTTTTGTGAATGGGTGTGGTTTAGTGATAAGTAACAAAACCTATCACAGAACAGAACATATCACAGAACACAAGCTATCAAATAATAAAACCTATCACAGAACACAAGCTTTCACAGAAACTTGGCATGTATATTAATTGTATCATGTCTGTTTAATAAATAAAATTGGTATCAATAATCCCTACATGTTACATAAACAAACTAAACATGTTTGTTACTGCAGGTGGCCGACAAAACTCCACCCATAGGGCAGGTTTTCAGCTAGTGTTTTAAATATAAAGCATTTTATTTACTAAAATATATTATTGGTCTCTTGTGCATTGTTGAATGCAGCCGAATGCACAAAGTCATACTCAGCTATGCTGTTTCTACATAACTAGTTACATACATTTGACAAACATTACAGATATGACTCTTTATGCTCCAAAAAAGATAAGACACTAAATAAAATACATAACTCAAACACATTCTAAGATTTAACAATAAAAACATCAAAAGTATGCCACTGTAGCTTATAGTCAAAAGAATAATCCATCTGGGAATGTAAACCAGTATAAAAGAAACACGCAAGCATCTTCCCACATGTTGACTTCTTATCTTCTAGCTAAGTTAGTAGTTAAGTATTTTAACATAATGCAAGTAGTGATGATTTTCAAAAAAAAGTTTCCAATAAGAACAGTTATTTAAGCAGCATGGATTTTAAGCACTAAACAAACCTGAAAAATTATTCAGGAGCAGGTGCTATACCTGTAATGATAGGAACTAGCACATCATTCTCCTGCATCTAACCCCATTCTTAAGAATTTGTTTGCAAGAGCATTAAACTTAGCCACACTTTACTTGCAGGTGGTCTCTGGCACTGAGCTGTCAATTGGAGAAAGTAGCTCTGGCTGTAATCCACTATGGATGTTACTTCAGAATCCAGCATGTCACCAGACTTTCCTGTATATATCATCAAGAATATTATTGTACCACAAGTAGCCAAATTAGCTTGTATTTTGCTCTCCTCTGTCTCCTTTTGTGGAAAACCATTACTTTTGTGTGATTCCTGTAGGAGTTTCTAGATGCTATACAGGGCTAGGACTAATATTAGATGTTTTTTTCACAGCCACCCCTTGCATGAGTAACTAGCAGGTTCTGCTATATGTGTGTATGTGAGTGTTTGCTCAACTATAAGACATTGATCAATTTGAGACCATCATTAAAACCATTATTGGCACCCCCTTTGGTTTCTGAAGCATATGTGTATATCAGTCATTTTCCCATTTTAATGGTGCATAAAAGCAAGACTATGTCAATGTTAATTGTTTCAACTGTCACTGTAGCCACATAAAAGCTCACTATGAAAATTAACTGAGCCTTTTTCTTGTCAAATCTTGAATAATGTGAAATGTGCACTCCTTTATCCATTCGAATGTGTGTGAAGGAAGTGTTGCCAGTTCTTAGTTTGGGCTTACGGTCATTTATATAACATTAATTTCCACAGCCAACAACGATAGAGCTGTAAACCCTATACCTTGACCTGACCCATTTCAGATATTACATTATGTGTCTCTCTGCAACCACTTAACATATGTTACACCTTTCAGTATTTCTCTTCAAGGGAATTAGTAATTGGTAGATTTTCTAAAATTACCTTGTAAGAGTTATTATTGCCAAGTCCTTGAATAGTAAAGTAGAAAAGAGTGTAAGTTCATACTTGAATCAGTGAGACAAGATACCAGACTATTCCAGGATCACCACCAGTCTTGAGAATAAAGAAAATAAATTAACGTACACTGATTTCTCATCCATTTTAATTCCATTCTTCCATTAAATCAAAGCACAAACTTGGTCCTTTCACTTCAGTGATGTATCCTAAACTTTCACACAATCAAATTATGCTTGCAATCTCCATCCTACATCTTGTACCTACTCATACTTAATTCCAAATCATCTTCAAAAACTATCAAACCAGAGTATATGATTGGTAATCCAATTGGTGATTTTAGTCATCTATCAATATCTCTCTTACAAAGGGTACCTCTAAATTTAATATGCAGCTCACTGGTTCTGTGAGAAAGCTTGTCAGACTCCAAATGGCTTTCTGCACCTCAACACAACTATATGTATAACCTGTAGATCTAGAGTAAAAGCTATCAACCTCATCATCACCTTTTTAATATCAAAGGTATTCCTTGAACTGGTGCAGTATCCATCACTGTGAAGCATGGTGTGATGCCCCTCACAGAAAATTGGTGATATAAACATGATTGTCAGAAGGCAAATTCAGATTTCCACCCTGTAGTTGTTATAGATACATGTAATAGAATTTGCCCCTGTCCTCAACTTAATGAATTGAATTACTTGGCACAATTCCACCCGATGCCTGGGTCTTCTTTTACCCAAGCCAAACTCAATTTCTTACTATAACAAAACTGGCTTACCTCGAATAATGAGATTTAATATGATTCAATAACTTTAGAAACAGTACAGGTACATAGATATACGGATAATAACACTATTGGCTAATAAATATATAAGGTCACTCAAGTACTCTGACTGAACAAGAATACACAATAAATCACTCGACTCACTAATATAACAATGTTTTGTTCTTTTATAATTTACGAGCAATCTCCCCTATGAAGTCACTATGTTTTCTTGTTAATTATCTGTAGGCCAGTTTTAGGTTTACATATTCCCAACTTGGTGTATATGATGTATCTTGGTCTTTCTCTGACAATAGGGCAGAAATTAGTAACAGGGAGTATGGTGTCTTATATAACTGCCTTTAGATATGAAATCGCTGTTTGCATCACTGCAATTGGGATGATTAATCCCAATCAAAGAGTTAAATGTAATTAATATCTGTGTAACAGAAACAAAGTGCCACTACTAAACATTGCAGAGAAAGGATAACATGGATTAAAGAGGACATTTTGCCCTGTTAATGAGTATAGGAAAACACTTAAAAAAATACCAAATATAGCTTGATAACAAATTTTTCCAGGTAGGTCATGATGTTGACCTAAAATGACCACCTATTAGGTAACTTTAAATAGAAACAAACCTTGAGGAATCATCAGTTTCCACAAAGAGATTTGGTTCCCATTCCGAAAGTGAATCTAAACTTCGTACTAATCCCACCACAACCTGTATACAAACCAAATTATTCAGATCATTAATATTTGATACATGCAAGCAGGTAGAGGAATAGTGGATAATTAACAGGACTAATTCAAATATATATATATATATATATATATATATATATATATATATATATATATATATATATATATATATATATATATACATGCCCAAATCTGATACCTCTTCAAGTTTGCTATTATATATCATGTGATCAACTTACTGACTCTGAGATATTAACATTAGTTCCATTGTCAGTGATCAAAAGAGAGAGGTCAGTAAAGTAGGTGGCCACACTAATCAGCACCATAGGTGTCTGCTGCTCCGGATCTTCTTCAGTTATGGCAAGGGCAAGTTCGACACTGCCTAGTTGCATTTCAAAAGTCTCCAACGTTACCTGAAATAAAGAGTAAATAAAACTGACAATATTCTAAATGACAGTATGATATACTGAAATATTTAAAGGGAGGGGATGGTATATTATTACATAGTAGAATGCATAATAGAAAATAGGGGTTTTTATTGGTATATCCTGTCTACCAGTATTAAAAAAAATGCATGAAATAAGATATATTTACATTCCTATATAGAAAGCTACCTACAATCCTTGGTCCCTTCATTTTCTTCATTTTCAAGCTTAACAAGATGTATCAATATATATATATATATATATATATATATACAAGTGAAAGTGAAAAAAAATTCTTTGAAATAAAACTGGTAAGTAGGGATGACATGTCAGTAAAAAGTGTAGAAACAAGAATTCTGTGACAATGCATGTGACAAAATTCCATACTTAACTGATTCCTCTGACCTTAGAATTCTACATGACAGTGTGACAGTGTGTTGTG
The DNA here is from genome assembly GCA_963969325.1 of Lycopodina hypogea. Taxonomy (NCBI): domain Eukaryota; kingdom Metazoa; phylum Porifera; class Demospongiae; order Poecilosclerida; family Cladorhizidae; genus Lycopodina; species Lycopodina hypogea. The sequence continues at coordinate 15,005,818 of OZ017786.1, forward strand.
AAATTCCTGTGAACTGAGAGTAATTATTGTACGTGAGCTAGCTAGGAGCAAAATGAAGAGGTGGCAGTCTTTCAGCATCACACCTTATATATTACATGAGAATGTGGAATCGGTGAAGTAGGGAATTTTGTAACATGCACTGCCACAGAATTCTTGTTTTTGCACTTTTTGCTGACATGTCATCCCTACTTACCAGTTTTATTTCAAAGAAGTATTTTTACTTTCACTTTAGTTTTCATACACTGTCAGATATATATATTTTTTAAATGTGGCTCTAGTAGTAGTAGTAACAGTATAAGTAGCAGTAGTAGAAGCTGCTGTTGATAGAGTAGAGCTTCAGAGAGAGAAAGAGACTCACTGTCAGCATGTAGAGCTTCAGAGCAGCTCACTGCCAAATGCATAAAAAAGTAACAGTTAGCTAGCTATAACAATGCTATGGCTAGCTATTATGAATTTAGCTAAAGAATTTGACTTACATTCAAGATTTGGAAGTGTAGTTCTGGTGATGGTAATAGTAGGGAGACTCACTGGAGTTTCTTTATCTGAACGTTGGGACTACACCCCCTTTTATAATTTTATTTAATGATATTTATAGCCTCTGCATGAACTGGTTTAAATTATGCACATAGACGAATTGGGGTCAAAATGGTAGTTTGTTAGCATGGCAAAGCAAATGAAGAGATCATGAACCTAGTCCAAAGAAACAGTAAGCGTTAGTATAACTATTGCATGATTTGCTGTAGCCAGCTAGGCTCTAGCCATGGAACTTAAGAAAAATTATAAGAAAAAGATGAAAAACATATGGTGATTTTGATGAATCTACGCTCGTTACTTGAGAGATAGATTAGGAAGACAGAAACTATCTTGGTAGTTTGTGTTGCAGCTTATATGGACTGCAGGTGAGTTTTGTAGCCTAGGTTTAAGCCATAGCAGAGAAAATGAAGCTTTCATTTTGTATTAGTCTATGAGGCTGCCTTTTTTTTTGTGATCATCCCTACTTAGAGAGAATTACCATACTCTCGATACATACATATATATATATATATAATATTATACCATTAAGTGTGCATGGAAAATAAAATTTCTAAAAAAGAACGCACCCCTTCCCATTTTTAAATGTCTAGATCCACTACTGTGTCTGTCAGTGAAGCTAATATATCTAACCAATATGCACAAAAGCTGGCTTATAAAAATTCTAAACAATTGTAGGAAATTATTGTGACTATCCTTGCTGGGATGTCAAATACACAAATACTGCTCACAACCAATCACTTTTAACAATTATATGTCTCAGAGCACTATTTGGTGAAACAGCTGGTTATAGAGGTGATACAAATGTTATATCTCTTACAGTTTCTTTGACGATTTCAATGATGAAGTTTCGTTGAGGATTTCACTAATATTTTCTGCAGTATTCCCACAAAATGAAGTGTTTGGTTGCAGCCACACTCTGTCAAGGCCACACTCTCTGGTCATCATATTAGAGGATAAGGGACACGATATGTTAGCAACAAATCCAGCCTCAGTCTCTGGCCAAGAGAAACTCTCACCATTAAACACTGTCATCATAGTCACAGGAACCTAAATCTGTGGAATAGAAGGGTGAATTTAGTATTTAATCATGTGAATATTATAGTGGAGAAACCAGCACAAACTTCATGGGTTACCTTGGACACTACTTTTATTTTGTTAATGTTTTGTGCTGATTTCTGCTGAAACATTTCCAATGTTTCTTAATCCCACATCATGACCAATTTATTATCATCATTCTATAAATTGGAAATAGAAACATCAATTCTTCTATTATGGAAATGGAAATGAAAACATCAATTCTTCCATTGTGGTTTACAAAGTTAACTTTTCAATATAAAATTTTTTTTATCTAAGTTCATTCAAAATTTGTATGTCATGTTCAATTTTCCCCGCTGCCTTTCTTCCCCCCCCTTGCCCCCTTGCACTCCAAATTTTAATATATATAGGTCATTCCATGTCAAATCACCTACGATTCCCAAGGTGACACCCTCAGATTTTGATAAAATTTCAACAAAATATTCATTTGTATATATAATGGACAAAAAATTTAGGCACTTAACGTGAAAACTTGTAACTTAGTTATTAAAATAAATCAAGATCAATGAAGTCTTGTTAAAAATATCATAGTCATTTCGCAATTCAAAGATAGAACCAATCAAAAGACAACCAACTGAAAACACTTTATGAGTTGTGCATAGATGATATAAAAAGAACATAACAGGATGTAACATCAACCACATCACAATAAAGAAATGAAACAATACCACAATAACTAATATCATCAGTACCATAGTAATAACAATAAGTATGATAGTTGAGTTCATGTTATGATGCTTCTCTCCCCTTAAATGTGAGAGTTCTCTAGGAATATCTATCAGGGGGTGCCTGACTCAAGTGGGTTAGCGAGGAAGTATAGGCTGTTCAACAGCAGACTCAGGTGCTACATCCACTGCAATATCTACAGGATTCTGGACCCTGGATTCATCGACTGGGGAAGATGGAAGGTCAATAGGCTCTCTTGATACTTGAGCTGAGGTTGTTGTTTTTTTTGTTCCTACGAGGTCAGAATCTTCTCCATAGCATTGTCATAATTGATTAAGATGACGACGCCATACTATTTTGTTTTGCAATACTTCCTCAGTGAACAATTGTGAACCAAGTATTTTTTTAAACATCTTGGCTGGTAACCGCTTCTCTCCTTGACCATAATTTCTTGCATAAACTTTTTCTCCAATATTAAATGTTCAATTAATTGATCGACGGTTATGTGCAATTTCTGTCTTTTTTTTCCCTTCCCAACTTGATGTTGCAGATTAAGTTCCATTAAATTAAGTGCTGATTTCAATCTTCTTCCTAACAATAATTCTGAAGGAGACATTCCTGTGGTTGATTGAGGTGTGATTCTATAATTAAATAAGAATCTAGCAATTTTAGTTTGTACTGTTCCATCAGTCAATTTTGCAACACTGTGCCGAAATATTTGCAGTGCTCTCTCCGCTAATCCATTAGATGTGGGATGGCAAGGTGGTGAGGTGGTGTGCCTCACACCATTCCTTTGTCAGAACCGTTTAAATTCCATGCTTGTAAAAGTAGGGCCATTGTCAGATACTACATTTTCTGGTGTCCCAAATTGTGCAAAAATATTACGCAAGCACTGAATTGTTGCTGATGCTGCAATGGAAGACATAGGATGTACTTCTATCCATTTGGAATGCGAGTCAATCATAATAAAAAAACTTATGATTCAGGAATGGACCTGAAAAATCAATATAAACTCTAGTCCAAGGTTAATTATGCCATTTCCATGGCATCAATGATGCAACAGGAGGTGTAGAGAGATTTTTCTGACATTCAGTGCAGTTTTTTACTTTGTTTTCAATATCCTGTGTTAATCCTGGCCACCATACAAACACGCAGGCTAATCTTTTCGTATGAGTTTCTCCAGGATGACCACCATGCAACTCATGCAATATCTCTGATCTACCAGATTTCGGTATGACAACTCTATTTCCCCAAAGAATGCAACCCTCCTGGTAGGTAAGTTCTAGATTCTTTCTCCAAAATGGTTTCATGAATCCTTATCAACAATTTCTGGACAACCATTCTGTACAAACTGTAACACACAAGAAAACAATGGATGTCTTTCAGTCCATGCTCTATTATGTTGTGCTGTGACAGGGCTAGAAGCTAGCTGTTCCATCAACAAAACTGTTTCCATAGGTTCTGGTGTTTGTGCAGGTTGAACAGGAAGTGGCAAACGACTCAAGGCATATGCATTCATATATGCACTTGCTGGCTTAAAAGAAATTGTATATTCATACATACCTAAGATAAGAGACCATCTTTGTCTTCTATCAGAAGCTTGTGGAGACACTGCTTTCTTCTCACCAAACAAAGTGATTAGTGGGTTTGTGGTCAGTCACTAATTCAAACTTTTGACCATTGAGATAAAAATGGAATCTTTTTACTCCAAATACACATGCTAGACCTTCCCTCTCAATTTGAGAATAATTTTTTTCAGCAGCTGTTAAAGTACGGAACACAAACCCAATAGGTTTTTCTGATCCATCAGAGAATCCATGTGCTAACACAGCTCCTATGCCATACTGAGAGGCATCACAAGAAAGTATTAATTCCTTTCTAGGGTCAAAATGTACCAATAATTGTAAGGAGATTAGCAATGGTTAAGATTTGTTAAAAGCTTACTGCTGCTTATCAGACCATTTCCAAGCTTCTGACTTTCGTAAAAGGGTGTAAAGTTGAGCTAAAATAGTATAGATATTAGGCAGGAACTTGCAATAATAATTCAATATTCCTAAATAAGACTTTAACTCAGTAACTGTTGTTGGCTGAGGTGCATCCATTACTGCTTTGACTTTCTCTGGCATGGGGTGCAAGCTTTGTGCATCTATTCTGTAACCAAGATACACTATGGAAGGAGCCATAAAAACACATTTCTCTCTTCAGTTTGAGACCAGCCTCCTGGATCTCCTTAAAACTTTCCCCAATGTTTCCAAATGTAGTTCCTCAGTGGACCCAGTGATGAGAATGTCATCTAGGTATACCACTACATTAGGGATGCCCTGTAGAAGGCTTTCCATGGTTCTTCGAAAATATACCAGGTGCAAATGAAATTCCATAGGGTAGCTGGTTGTACCTAAACAATCCCCCATGTGTGTTTCTAACCACGTATTGCTTTAAATCCTCAGAAAGGAGGAGTTGCTGGTATGCCTGTCTCATGCTAACTGTATAAACAGTTGATCACCTGCTTGTCTGGCAAAAAGATCTTAAATCTTAGGTATAGGGTACTTGTCTAGCTTGCAGCTCTGTTAACTATAAGCTTAAAATCACCACAAATTCGGACTGTTTTCTTGTCACTTTTAAGTACTGGTACAATGGGTGTTGCCCAATCAGAATACTGTACAGGTTTTATGACCTTTTCTTTCACCAATTGGTTTAATTTCTCATCCACTAAAATCTGTATTGAATATGGCACAGAATGGGCTTTACAAAATCTGGGGCTAACAGATTGGTCTATAAAAATTTTAGCTTTGAACCCTTTTAGCATTCCAAAACTTTCCTCAAACACTGTTTTGTGTTCATCCAGCAAATCGTGCAAATTTTTTAAGTGCATGTGGTTGATTAGTCGCCAATCTAATTTTAATTTCTCCTAACCAATTGTGACCTAATAGACTGGGGCCACTTCCGGTGACTACAACTAATAAGCAAACCTTCTGCTTATTGTGAGATACCCAAAGTAAACAAAATTGGCAATTTTCACCAGAATAGGTTTTAAGCTTTGCAATTGTTGTTAATAATCTTTTCTTAGGCCACAATTTTTTACATGTATTTTCAGAAATTAAAGAAAGGGAGGCTCCAGTATCTATTTCCAATTATAATTGTTGTCCAGCCTCTTCTAACATAACTGTATAGGGTTTGGACGTACCATGAGAAGAGATAGAAAAGAAGCTATGCTCTCTATTACCCTCAACCTGTTCTTCCTGTACATGCCGAACATCCCCAAGTTTCTTATGGTGAGTTTTCTCTCTACTCTTGCATGAAGGTCTGGTGTGGCCTAATTTCCCACAGTGATGACACTTGGAATTCTTGAACTTGCACAAAGCAGGGCTATGATCAGTTTTAGCACATTCAAAACATGGATTCAGAGGTTCTCTCTGTCCCTTAGAGTTATGTTTACTCTTTAACATATGTACCTGATCCAATGAAGGATTTGTGCATACATCATTCCCTTGGCTGAAACCTGAAACTGCAATAGCATGGTGACTGTCCTTGCCTCGCAGAGTTGCAGTATTCTCAACAGCTCGCTCCATTGACTGTGCGATATCCAGCACCTTCTGGAGGGTCAGATTTCCTTCCACGAGTAGATGTCATTGAATATGCTTGTCCCTCACTCCACAAACTATATGATCTCTGAGCATGTCATCCAATGTTTCACCATAGTTGCAATTTTCAGCTTGTGTGTGAAGTTCTGCAACAATATCTGACATAGTCTACTCTTTATGTCTGTCTCGCCGATTGAATTTGAACCTTTGGACAATTTCAGACAGATTTGGACTGTGATGAGCTTTCATAATATCCACCAGCTGAGAATAAGTTTTTTCTCATTGTTTATCTGGGCCGATCAAGCTACTTAAATGCTTGTAAGCTGTGGGGACTATAGCTGTGAGCAAGATGTACTTCTGCTTTCCAGCATTGGTGTGACCATTTGCAGCGAAAAAATGTTTCAGTCTTTCAACATATTGTGTCCACTCTTCCTTCTGATCCTCAAATGGGTAAGTTATCCCAATTTCACCAGCCATCATCATCGCCACCGTAAGAACTTGTAACTTAGTTATTCAAATAAATCAAGATTAATGAAATCTTCTTAAAATATCAAGTCATTTCACAATCCAAAGATAGAACCTATCAAAAGACAACCAATTGACAACACTTCATGAGTTGTGCATAGATGATATAAAGAGAACATAACTGGATGTAAAATTAACCACTATACTATAAAGGAATGAAACAATACCACAATAACCAATATCATCAGTCCTATAGTAATAACAATAAGTAGGACAGTTCAGTGCATGTTATGACACTTAATGCAAGTCATTTTGAAGTGATGTCCTCCTCAAAAACGTGCCATGCCTCCTTAAAGGGTCAATAACTTTTCTCATTCTGAGAAGCCTATATTGTTTTGCTCAACAATGCTAACAAGATTAAAATATGTAACATGAGTAATTTATACCCAAGCATTCCAAATCTGCATTCAAAAGTGTTCTTACATTATTTTTTGTTCTGTGGACATCAAAACACATGGTTTTCTACCGAAAATGATTTTTTTGGGGGGCAACATTAAGGTTTAAATAATTCCTGTATCATGCATGTGAGGAAGCTCAATTTGCAAATGTGTTATCTACTTATGGCATGAGTGGTTAGTTCAATCACAAAATTATATTAAAATGATTAAGAGTACCGTCATAAATATTGTACTGACCTTCTAGTACCAATGCTTAAACTATGTGCAAGCTTGGATTATAGAGAGTGATAATTTTCAGTGGCACCCCTTTGAACTTTATCATTATACCATGAACAAACATTGCAGCAATTTCCATGCTTTGGTCCACTCAGTCTCAAAGAAGCATAAAATCTGGTCTAAGGGACATAACTCTCCTGGCCACACATTCTTCCTTGTAGATATTTAACACAATTTTTTTTTTGCTACCTGACTACACCACTTTCTGTAATTGTTTCAGGCCTGATATGAAAAAATGATGTCATCTATTTAAGGTACTTTCAGCTAATTAAATTCATGGACCTAGAGACCAGGAGGTATGGAAACACAAGTTGACTCTGGTAGGGAAATATGCTGAGTCACACTTAGCCACACCTCTTCCTGTGGCTATGTAATATCCCAAGCAAAGCCAGGTATATTTGCTAGAATATCATAAATTTAAAGTTTATTCAAGTAAAACAAGAAAGATTCATTCAAATTTCGGATTATAAATTCATACAAAAATGTATTGAAGTAAAATTAATCATGATCATCGACAGTATAATATTTACTACCACTTACGACATGACACTCCAGCATCTTCAATGTGATGACAGTTGTGGAATCCAAGTCGGTGGGCAGGACAGTTAAATAGACTAGTCTCATTTCCAACACACCCAGTGTCATCCAACCAGATCTGCCCAGTTCCAGCAGGAACATCTGGATAAGCAAGTGGTATAGCTCCAAAAGGTGAATATCCAAGCTGTCTGCATGCAACTTGAGCATCAGCAGCATCCCATTCATCATCACACACTGTCCCCCAGATATTGTTGTAGCAGACTTCTACACGTCCAGTAGTAGTTGTGCCTCCTTGCAGTCGGATATCTCCTTGAGTGCATGTCAATTCTTGTACTAAATATCAGAAAGGAAATTAATCTATATTATAATGGATCTTATTCTGTTTGTTTGTTTGTCCCTCAACTTATCCCACAGTTTCCATTAGATACAGACCAATTTTTCTGAGCAGACTGAAGGCCTGTCCACAGTGCACAAAAACTGATTTGAATTAATTGGAATTGAATCCATAAAAAAAAAAAAAAAAAAAAAAAAAAATTATACCCAACTTGAATTTATTGGAATCTTAGCAATAACAATGGCACTACTTTAATCCATGCTAGCAACAATTATCCTAAAGACTTGCTTTATCTTTAAAATAATTTATGGGAGGTGTTAGTTGTTGGTATTCTCAGATTTCCAGAGTCTGGAGGTTTTTTAAAAAAAATCATAACGCCCCGCCCCCTGCCCCCCCCCCCCCCAACCCACAAAAAAAAAAAAATCAACCACAAAAAATCTGGAGAGAGAAATAAATGGAGAGATTTTTTGTAGCTAGGAGGATTTTTTGCCCATTGGTTAAACTGGTTCATCCAACCAGGCTCATTCTTTCTTCAGACTCTGACCATAACTTTCCTCTATCCTTTCCCCTTTTCTATTCTTGGATGATGTATCAATTGCCTTTTTTTTTCTCTGATTTTTCTCAGATAATCAGAGTATGGTAGTAGGGATGATCACCACAAAAAAAAATGACAGCCTCATAGACTAATACAAAATTAAAGCTTCACTTTCTCTGCTATGGCTCAAACCTAGGCTACAAAACTCACCTACAGTCCATATAAGCTGCAACACAAAACCTGAAGGGGATTGTCCTGTTGATCTTATAAAGCACTTTGTGGACATTTGATTACCCCAAAACACTGATAAGTAATGTGGTGGCCTCAAAAACAGCTGCAACCTTATTAAATTACCTATCCAGGTGGGTCTGAGATAATTCAAATTAATTACAATTGGTATAATTCTAATTCAGTAGGGATGAAAGTTATTTAAATTCTATTCAAATTAATTCCAATTCAATGTGTAGTGTAGACTGGCCTTTAGAATACACTGGCCTTTAGAATACACTGGCCTTTAGAATACACTGGCCTTTAAAATACACTGGCCTTTAGAATACACTGGATTAAAACCTAAAGGGGGGTGAAATTTTAGCTAGGGCTAAGGCTACAAATAACAATTCTAACAAACCCCCCCCCCCCCCCCCCCCCCCCCACCTACCCACATCTAGGTTTTTTAACATTGATTTGCACAAATATACAATTAACAGCAACATTGTTAATTGTATTCCAGTGGGACATACTTTGTTGCTTGGACATCAGACCCTATCACCAGACTTTTTAGGAATAAAGTGTGGCTTGCCTGACTAACCAGAAAGTAGCAGTGCACTTAGATTATAAGAGAGATGTGCTCATTATGCAAACAGCATCTTCTCTGAAAAAATCTGAAGCATCTATAAATAATTGTACTGAATATAAAATACCAATTTATCTAATAATTAATTCATTTATCACATGACATATTCAATTAGCTTTGCAATTCTCCACAGGTAGTTGACATTATTTCTGCATCTGTCATAGCTTTAACATCAGATTTAACTGGAACTTTTCAGACGAAAGCTAAAGAAATATCTAGAGATTTGAAATGGCTTTGATAAGCATCTACAAACTATACATATATATGTATGTGTATGTATATATATATAATAGGAGCTCTGTATGTGTGTATATGTATATATGTATTCGTGAGTTGTTTTCACTGCCAAACCACTAGACCAATCATGCTAAAATTTGGCGTATGGTCTCCAAGTACCCTGGAAAGTGTTAATAACCATCTGTGGGGGTGGCAATGGGTGTGATTTTATCATAGCCACATCCACAAAAGTTATTTGGGCTACCTAAAGCTAATTAAAGGAACAATCAGGCTGAAATTTGGCCTGTAGTCTCCAAGCAACCAGGTGAGCATTAATTATTAACTACCCGAGTGTGTGGCTACGGGTGTGGTTTATAATAGCCACACTCACAAACATCATTTGGGCTGCCAAAAGCTGATTAAAGGACCAATGAATCAGGCTGAAATTGGCATGTGTTCTCCAAGTACCCTGTTAGTGTTAATAACCACATGTAGGTGTGTTTTTATCATAGCCACACCCACAAAAGTTATTTATGCTACCAAAAGCTAAAGGACCAATCAGGATGAAATTTAGTATGTGGTCTCCAAGTAACCGGGTGAGCATTAATTATTAACCACCTGTTGGTGTGGTTTTTTCATTGCCTCACCCACAAACTGAAATTAGGCTGCCAAAAGCTGATTAAAGGACCAATGAAACAAGCTGAAATTTAGTATGTGTTCTCCAAGTAACCAGGTGAGCATTATTTACCACATGTGAGTGTGGCCATAGGTGTGGTTTTGTCATAACCACATCCATAGAATTTGTTTTGGCTGCCAAAAGCTAGTTAAAGGACCAATCAGGCTGAAATTGGGCATATAGTCTCCAAGTACTTGGGTGAGCATTAACCACATATGGGTGTGGTTTTGCCATGGCTGAACTCATACCAGTTGTTTTTACTGACAAGAACCACTCACACTGAAACTTGGTATGTAGTCTCCATGCAACCACAAGAATATTAATAACCTCCTGTGACTGTGAGTGTTTTTAGCCACACCCATAAAATATTAATAGAGACAGTTAAATTGGTTAAATAGAGCAATTGAGAACAAGCTTTAATTGAACCCCCAAAGTACACACATAGCCACATTCACAGGAGAATAATGCACATTCTGGTCACATGCTGGACCAATCAGGCAGAAATTTGGCATGTGGATTTCATGTGACCATTAATGTTATTACTCTCCCTTGTTTGTTGCTATGGGTGTGGTTTGCCAAAAAACATTAGTGTAAAAATATGAATGTCAACATCGACATATTTCATTTAAGCTGTTACCAGCAAATCTGGCTTTAGTTACATTACCACTTTCATACTTCGCTGCACCGGTACCATGCAACAGGCCCACCAATATCTATAAACATGAAAAGGCATGTGTGTAAGTGGGTCAATAGACCGCCAAACGGCTGAATGGATATTGATGAAACATTGCAGGCATGATCCTTGGGTGCCAACTACAACTTTTAACCCAAAAAATCTGAAAGTGTCACTCCTGGAGAGGGAAGGAGTAATTTAAATTTTTTTTATTAAGAAAGGCCCTTAAAAACCATGTCTCAGTGGTTAAAATACAGCTCTCTCAAGCTGAAAGTCAGTGGTTCAAACCTGAACAAGGTTGATTTTTTTCCTTTTCTTTTTTCCCCACTTTTTTTGTTTCTTCCTTCCGTTCTTCTTTTCTTCTTCTACAAACCATTTTTTTCCTCATTTATTTCTTTCTTTCTCCGTTTTTTTTTTTTTAATTCTTCAAATGGGGAATTTCTATTCCAACTGTTCAGCCCGGGTATGCCAAAAATGTTCTGTTTTCCTGCTTTAAATGGAAAGATTGAGAGTTTTTTCTCACAAGAACTGTTCTGTCTTCCTACTTTGAATGCAGAAAAGGGTTATATGGGACCACAGTATCCATTGCATATCAATTATTCTATTGGATCCGGCTAATATTAAAGCTGTGATATGAAGGCAAAGCTGTAATATGTTCTGTGCTATTGTGATTTGAAGGAAAAGGTCATCATATATCAGTATTTATCTGTGATTCAAAGAAATGGTTCTATTATGCTAAATATAATTTCTGTTAGCTTTTTTTGTAGTGTTTTTGTAGTGATTTTTTTTATGATAGAAGTAGTGTTTTTGAACAATTTGGTGGTTATTTTTGGCTGAATTCATCTGGCAACACTGAGGCTGATCTTTAGGAGAATGTGGAGCAGTCTTAAACAGTGATGGTACAAGTAGTGATATTTGGAAACAAATTGGGAGAGAAAATGTCTGATGGGAAGTTACTAATACTTTCAAATTGTAGTGGTTTTTCAGAATGAGTCAAGGATTCCATACAAAGTTAGACCATAGCTAGCTAGCCATGCAGAAGAAGAGGAGACTGGAAGAGAATTTCTTCAAGTTTCAGAGGAAAGTATTGATAAGAATACAGAAAGAATCAAGCTCCTTACCAAGACACCTCCATTCCAATTGCCACCGTTCTAGCAAGCTACACCTGGAGAGGAGAGAAAAAATCTGTGTCCACAATCCTTTCCATAAGATGTTTCATCCCAGGGATAACTGGTGTCTAACTCCCCCATGATCAAGGAGCTTGGCTGGAACACTAGCAACACAGAGAATTTCTGGCTTCATGTGCATTCATATAAGGATCCAGTGGGGAACTTTCCATTCCAACTGTTCACCCTGGGTGTGCTGATATATTCTGTTTCCTATCTTGAATATAGATAGTAAGCAGCACATAGGCAAATATTAAAGCTGTAATCTGAAGGAAAAGCTGTAATATGTTCCGTTATAAATTTGTAATATGTGGCTTGAATGTGAAATATAATCTGTGTTTTGAATTGATTTTTTTTGGTAGATGAAAATAAGTAGTGATAAAAAGTACGATTTTGAGCTGAATCCATTTGTAACCTGGTATTGAGTCATAAATGAAGAAGCTTGAATTATATTTGATTGGATGCTCTCTACCGAGTGTGTTATTTTATTCAAACCTCTTCCTGCAGTTAGTGAGGTTAAATGTTTCATAAGTCGTATTCGACAACTCTTGAACATACACTGGGTCACACTTGTCACACCACTTTCCTACCAAACTACTACACCAATTTTAAGCCGCTCTTCAGGATATACACATCCTATACAGTGAATGGTTTTTAGCCTCCCCCCCCCCCCCCCCCCCCCAAACAAAAATGTTGGGGTCAGCTGTCTATATCTCCCTGTGGGCAAGTCAGGTAAAAAGGCCAAAATGATATGGTCAATTTATGGTACTTATAGACAGTCAAATTGTGGACCTAGAGATCAAGAAGCATGCAAGTAAAACTTGAATCTGGTAGGGAAATGGATTGGGTCACACTAGGCCCCATGTTTTCCTGGGGGCATGTCACTATATCCTGGGCAACACCAGGTATATGCTACTGGTATACTTGATCTAGCCACAGTGGCCACTACACACAAATATATAAAGATAGATAGATAGATAAAATGCTGAAATTAAACATTTATTATGTAAGAACCACCCCCATCCATTCTAAGAGCTCATGCTAAATTTCATTCCAATCAGAAGTGCAGTTCCCTAATCCCAGTGTTAATGCACAAATAGAAATAAATAAATTGATAGGGAAAATATCCTGCAATCCTGTATTTAATTATGCAAAAAAAAAAAAAAAAACGCCCACCATCCCCAAATGCTAATGCCAAACTTTATCCGAATCGTCCCAGCGGTTCTCTAAATTCCAGTGATTATATACAAATAATTTAAGATCAATTGATAGACTAAATACAGCAAATGGAGAAAGATAGACAAAAAATGGCAATTTAAAATTTAATCATGTAGTAACCATCCCACAGCCACCCCATCGCTCATACCAATTGCATCCCAACTGGCCCAGAGGTTCTCTAAATCACAGTGGTTTATGCACAAATAGAAAAAGATAACTAGATAGAAAAAATAAAACTTCTTTTTAAAATAATCATGTAATGACCGTCCCACACCCATCCCAAGTACTCATGATATAGTGTATTCCAATCGGCCCAGTGGTTCTTTTAATTTCAATGCTTATGCACAAATTGAAAAAGATAGATAGGTAGATAGAAATATTCAACAATTTATACACTTAATTATGCAATAATCATCCCACATACACCCCAAGTGCTCATGCCAAAATTTATCTCAATGGGCCCTGCAGTTCTCTTAATCCCAGTGGTTATGCACATATAGAAAAAAGATAGATAAAATAAAATGCAGAAATTCAAAATTTAATTGTGAAATAATCATCAAACACACACCCCAAATACTCATGACAGATTTCATCCCAATTGGCCTAATGATTCCTCAGATCCCAGTGAGTGGTTATGCACAAATAGGAAAAGATAGATATTAAGACTATAAAAATAAAGCAATCCTAGTATATACTACTTTCACTAACTCCCTGCCGGCCTGCATGCCAGCCTGCATGCCTGCCTGCCTGCGTGCCTGCCTGCGTGCCTGCCTGCGTGCCTGCCTGCGTGCCTGCCTGCGTGCCTGCCTGCGTGCCTGCCTGCGTGCCTGCCTGCGTGCCTGCCTGCGTGCCTGCCTGCGTGCCTGCCTGCGTGCCTGCCTGCGTGCCTGCCTGCGTGCCTGCCTGCGTGCCTGCCTGCGTGCCTGCCTGCGTGCCTGCCTGCGTGCCTGCCTGCGTGCCTGCCTGCGTGCCTGCCTGCGTGCCTGCCTGCGTGCCTGCCTGCGTGCCTGCCTGCGTGCCTGCCTGCGTGCCTGCCTGCGTGCCTGCCTGCGTGCCTGCCTGCGTGCCTGCCTGCGTGCCTGCCTGCGTGCCTGCCTGCGTGCCTGCCTGCGTGCCTGCCTGCGTGCCTGCCTGCGTGCCTGCCTGCGTGCCTGCCTGCGTGCCTGCCTGCGTGCCTGCCTGCGTGCCTGCCTGCGTGCCTGCCTGCGTGCCTGCCTGCGTGCCTGCCTGCGTGCCTGCCTGCGTGCCTGCCTGCGTGCCTGCCTGCGTGCCTGCCTGCGTGCCTGCCTGCGTGCCTGCCTGCGTGCCTGCCTGCGTGCCTGCCTGCGTGCCTGCCTGCGTGCCTGCCTGCGTGCCTGCCTGCGTGCCTGCCTGCGTGCCTGCCTGCGTGCCTGCCTGCGTGCCTGCCTGCGTGCCTGCCTGCGTGCCTGCCTGCGTGCCTGCCTGCGTGCCTGCCTGCGTGCCTGCCTGCGTGCCTGCCTGCGTGCCTGCCTGCGTGCCTGCCTGCGTGCCTGCCTGCGTGCCTGCCTGCGTGCCTGCCTGCGTGCCTGCCTGCGTGCCTGCCTGCGTGCCTGCCTGCGCCTGCCTGCATGCCTGCTGCATCCCTGCCTGCATAACTGTGAAGAAAAACTTTTGAACCCTGGGTCATAGGACAGTGAATAAACTTCATTCTGCTCCCTATATGGTCATAGGGGTGCAGAAGGCCTGTGAATTTCTTTAAAATGTTCAACTAAAATGTTAGAGGAAACTAAAGCCTTTTCTTTTATCAAAATGTGTTTGTGAAGCAGGTAAAAGAATGTTAGCATATCCACCCCCGCTCCCCATTTTTAAAATGACGGATAAAAATTCAAAAATTAATTGTAGAAAATTAAATCTACCTTGCCAGTGCAGCTGAGAATGAAAGACTTTTAGTGAGCTGAAGCTTAGCTAAATATCTACCAACAGCTTTGTACCTGGAGTCATTCTTCTAAGATATTAGTGAAGTTAAGTTCAGTATAACCTCAAGAGTCAAGTACCCCTGACTGAAGAAAAAGACCAGTTAACCAACAGTACAGGGAAACAAAAAGAGCTTGGAGTATCTGACAATTATATAATTTTTCTAAACTAGAGTGACCACTTTTAGAAATGCAGCTGCTGCAGTGTTTTCTCTATTTCTCAACCCCCATCCCCCACCCCCCACCCACTCTAGAGATCTGAATGAAAAATATAGTTACGGGGGGGGGGGGGGGGGTGGGGGTTTTGTAAAAAATAAATTAAAAAATGAAAAATATTGAAAGTAACAATGTTAAGGATGTAACTACACCCATTCATGGCTATCCAGATATTAGGTCAAAGTACACTGGAGATCACACAAGACAATTTCAACCTCATTTTACCACCAGCTATGCAACTACTAAAAAAAAAAACAACCAGCAACTAAGCATGGGAAATGGGAAAGGGGGGTGGGGAGCAGAGTGGACAGTGACCTCTTCCACGAATGAATGCATGGGGGCTATTATCGAAGAAAATGTACATTCCTATAAACAAAGTAACCAGGAATATGAAAATATTTGGTAAAAAACCCTACACCATCATGAGCAGTGTCTAAGACTGGAGATATTAGAAAATTGACAACTGAAACAAGAAAACTGGAGACATTCACAATTGTCTCAGAAGCACAGTTGTGGAAGTGATTTATCTAGCAAATGCATTCACTGCCAAGCAGAAGAATGAACTTGTAACTCTTCTAATTTTTCAAGTCGAGCAAGATCAAGTCATGGACTAATTGAGATCCTGCATTGTCCAAGGTGAAGAAGTATTGCATCACAGCATGGCAGTCAGGGAGGGAAAACGAGGAACTTTAGCCATTTATGAATAGGAAGATAGAAATCTCCATTCAAAATGGTCGCTGCTTTGGGGATTCAAAGTGATTATCCCACATCAAGGGCAATAGAAGATCCTCAGTCTACTTCATGAGACACACCCATAGTTCAGTAGATGAAGAGCTAGGCTTGTGGCTATGTGTGGTGGCCCAAGCTGGATCAAGCCATTGAAGACATAGTGAAATCTTGTTAATATTTCAAGGCCATTACCAGAGGTTGCACCATTGCATTCTGGGAATTCCCTTGCAAGCTGGTTGAGTACACATTGACTATGATGGGCCATACTTGGGAAAAATCCTTTTAGTATTCATCAATGCTTTCTCAAAGTGGCTGGAAGTTCACATTACAGCTTCAACTTCATCTGATGATGCAATTGAGAAACCGAGATCTTTTCTTCTTTTTTTTTTAACCTATGGATTCCCCCAGACCTTAGTTAGTGATAATGCTACGTCATTCACTATTGCTGACTTATACAATTTCATTCAAGAAAAAGCAATTTACCATATCACCAAAGTTTCCTACTCAACTCCTTTTGAACCAAAGTCCAAGGTCTAAGTTGGATTTATTGTATCCTGATGTTCAGTCACAGGTGCAACCATGACAGGAAAGGAATGGCAGTATCATGATTCCATGCTTAAGCCCATGGTGGGGGGAAGATGTGTATATTCAACAATTTCCACAAATGAGAAGACGTGGGTGAAAGATGAGGTGTATGAGGGAACTGGTCCACTTTCGTAGTCAGACTGAATAATGGCCTAATTGTACATAGACATGTAAACCACATCGGTAAGAGGCATAGCAGCGGAAGTGCTGTGCAAGATCTTGACACTGTAGAGAGCTAGTTATCAAATAATTTAATAGAGTTGAGCAAAACTTTCTTTTGTTAAATCTTTAACAAAGACAAAAACTGGAAAAGATCGACAGACATACCAATAACCACATAATAATGTTAATTATGTTCCGTAGTATGCGTGTCACAAGGGCCCCCTCCCCAATAAGGGACACTGTGACGGCCAAGGCCTACAGGTAGCAGACTTGTGTCTTGATCGGTCTGCCCGAGCGAGAGTGCACTGTAGGCTGTGGTGTGGTTGTTATTGGTGGAGAAAGAGCTGCTCGGGTTGGATATGAACAAGTGACAGGCTGAGGAGGAACAAGGGCAGGTCGACAGTAGGTTTGCTTGCCATAGGCTGTCTTCAGTCGGTCAATGGAGACAGAATCATGGCAGCCATTCATGTCGAGCACATAGTACTTCTCATGTACTTCAAGGATCTTAAACAGGCCATCGTAGGGGCGCTGCAGTGGGCCGCAGCAGTGGGCCGCAGTGGGCATCATGGTGAACATACACATAACCAGTGGATGCCAGGTTGTCAGGTTTGTAGGCTGAACGACCACTGTGAAACTCCATTGCGGGTGTAAGGGCAGTTCGCATGTTGTCTTGGAGCTGCCGGAGAAATACAGAGGACACTGGCAAATCCCGTGGCTCATGGGGAAGGAATTTGCCAGAATGCGGAGACAAGTGCCATAGACTAGTTCGGACGCTGAGCAGTCTGAGCCCTCCAGCCAGGCTGTCCGGATACTAAGTAGCACGAGTAGCAGCTCATCCATCCAGCATGGGCCTTGGAGCCAAGCCTTGAGGGACCCTTTCAACTGTCGATGGAAGCACTCAACTAGTTTATTGCCTTGCGGGTGGTAGGCCATCGTATTAGAGGCAGAGATCTCGAGAAGGCAGTTGAGTTCGGACCACATGTGGCTGGTGAATTGAGGGCCACGGTCAGAGGTAATGATGAAGGACATGTGTCGAGTCTGACGGGGTGATCGCTCAGCAGCGCTGGCAAAGGCAAAGGTGAGTGGTTTATGGTCAGTGAAGATGGTGAACTGGTGGCCTTTGATGTGGTGGCGAAAGTGTTTGACAGAGAGGAAGATGGCCAAGAGCTCGCGGCCAAAAGCACTGTATTTCCTCTCAGCGTTAGTGAGCTTCCTAGAGAAGAAAGCTACGGGACACCATAGACCATCCAGAAACTGCTCTAGCTTCCCACCGACTGCCCTGTCAGATGCATCCACTGTGATGCTGGTCTTTGCATTTGAATGGGGATGATGGAGGAGGGTGGCACTCACCAGAGCCTACTTAGCTGCAAGAAAGGCTGACTGACATTTTGTGGTCCACTCAATTGCCTGCCCTTTGACCTTGGTGGCATCGTGGAGGGGATGGAGCTTGTCAGCCAACCTCGGCATGAAGCGGTGGTAGTAATTGATCATGCCTAGAAGTGCTGGAGACCGACTTTGTTGGTGGGCACTAGAAAATCACTCACTGCTGTGACCCTGGACTGAAGTCTTGTATGTGGGGCAAGAGGTACCTATCGTCGACAGTTGCCTTGTAAAGTCGCCACATGGTCCCCAGCCACCACCTGGCTTCGGGATGATGTGAAGTGGTGAAGGCCAGGGAGAGTTGGAGCGTCTGATGATGCCCATCCTTTCCATCTCAGCAAACTCTGCTTTGGCAATCTCCAGTTTCTCCTGTTTGAGGCGACGAGCACGAGCATGAAGAGGGGGTCCATCAGTGGTGATGTAATGCTCCACCACATGCTTATTAGAGTCTGTAGACTTGAAGTGTGGCACAAGAAGCTCAGGAAACTCATCTATTATGGCCTTGAAGGAGTGAATGCAAGTGATGTGGAGACCACAGATGGTGGAGCAGATGCTTGCAACACCAGTTGCAACCACATGGAGGTCGTCAAGACTGATGAGATGCTTGTTGGACATGTCAATGGCCAATTGATTGGAAACAAAGAAATCTGCACTGAGGATGGAGTCTATGACATCTGCCACATGAAACTCCTGTGTGAAGGTGTGTCCCTTGCCGAGTACAAGGGATGCTTCGCGTTTGCCCCATGTCTTGATGAGTGTGCCGTTGGCAGCAACTAGGGGCGCTGAGGAGGCACAGTACCTCTTATCAGCGGCTGAGGCAGGGAAAACAGATTCCTCTGCACCACAATCAATGAGAAAGGAACAGCCTGAGTGGTGGTCCCAAACTGTCATTGTCTTTTTCTCTCCTGGGCCAACCGCGGAGATTGTTAGCGGCTGGCCTGCCTGTTTCTCGAGGCCGTAGTAGAGGAGGTGGAAGTGGAGGATGGGATGAGGTATGCCAACTTGCATCCCCCCTTGTTGCACTTCCTGGCCTCCTTTCCGAACTTCATGTGATAAAAGCACAGGTCTTTGGGCATTGCAACAGTGGTTGAGGACATTGGGTTGTGTACACCAGAGATGCCTGTGGCACTGAATGCCCTGGAGCTCACTTCCATGATTGCATCAGCCTCCTTGGCTAAATCGTTGAGGTCAGTTGTGGACGACCCAGCGAGGATGCGACGTACTTTCATAGGCAGCTGGGCAAGGAAGAGGTCGCGAAGGAGGGTCTTGGGATCAGCATTAAGAGACTCCATGTGGCGGAGAAGGCTGGAAGGCTTTCTATCACCGAGACCCGACAAGGATAGAAGCTCCATGTCCTTAGAAGCTTGAGTTTTGCCAAAGGCATTGATGAGAGCAGCCTTCAGTGCATCATATTTGCCATCAGCGGGTGGGGACATGATGATAGCCTCATTCTCCTGCTGTGATATGGTCTAGGGCTGCAACAACATGATTGAACTTAGTCAAGTCTACTGTAATGGCTGGGGTGCGGGTTGCAAACTGTGCTTCCACCTGGCGGAACCACACCTCTGGTCTGGTGGTCCAAAATGGAGGCAAGTTGATAGAGACAGAGGATATGGTGGCAGGTGGAGTTGCTGCAGCAGGGGCAGCAGGGAGAAGAGCTTGAAGGGCCTAAGCAATGGCCTGGACATCCTCATCATCCAAGGGTATTTGGCTGACTTGAAACAGGAGGACAAGAGAAGAAGAGAATGTCCTAGTAAGTCTCTAGGATGTGTAGGCTGAGCTCCAACGGGACTGAAGAAAGGTACTTGCATGCTCTTTTAACTATTTTAATTTGGGGTCACCAATTGTAGCGAGCTAGCTACCAAATAATTTAATAGAGTTGGACAACACTTTCTTTTGTTAAATCTTTAACAAAGATAAACACTGGAAAAGATTGACAGACATACCAATAACCATATAATAATGTTAATTATGTTCCGTAGGATGCGTGCCACAACACAGAAAAACTGTCAGTTGAAAATGTGGATATTCCAATTGTTGCATCACAAGCTGATACAAATCTTGTAGAATCTGGTACTGATGAGTCTGAACATTCTGAAGGTGGGGTGAATTCTCAAAATGTGTCACCAGATCAACCAAATGTGGACCTTCCGAACATGTCTGTTGATCCTCGAACATATCCATTGATCTTCCAAGTCGTCAATATTCTTCTCACATCAACTATCCACCTTTGTTAACTTAGCTAGCTATGAACAAATTCATACTATTTCCATAAGTTGACCACAGTAGAAGTCAGAAATGATTAGCTGAAACATGAATGCATAAAAAGGATTAACTGAAACAAAAATGATGTCATCTATTTAAGGTACTTTCAGCTAAATAAATTCATGCACCTTGAGACCAGCGGGCATGCGAACACAAGTTGACATTGGTAGGGAAATGTGCTAAGTCACCCTTGGCCACACCTCCTCCTGTGATTATGTAATATCCCAAGCAAAGCCAGGTATGTTTGCTAGAATATCATAAATTTTAAATTTATTGAAGTAAAACAGGAAAGATTTATTCAAATTTCTGATTGTAAATTCATAAAAAAAATATATTGAAGTAAAATTAAATGTGATCATTAAGGACAGTATAATAAATACTACCACTTACAACATGACACTCCAGCATCTTCAATGTGATAACAGTTGTGGAATCCAAGTTGGTGGGCAGAACAGTTAAAAAGACTGATCTCAGTTCCAGCACACCTAATGTTATCCAACCAGATCTGCCCAGTTCCAGCAGGAACATCTGGATAAGCAAGTGGTATAGCTCCAATAGCTGGATATCCAAGCTGTCTGCATGCAACTTGAGCATCAGCAGCATCCCATTCATCATCACACACTGTCCCCCAGATATTGTTGTAGCAGACTTCTACACGTCCAGCAGTAGTTGTGCCTCCTTGCAGTCTGATATCTCCTTGAGTGCATGCCGATTCTTGTACTAAATATCAGAAAGGAAAATTAATCTATATTATAGTGGAGCTTATTCTGTTTGTTTGTTTGTCCCTCAATTTCTCCCACAGTTTCCATCCAATACAGACCAGATTTTCTGAGCAGACTAAGAATACACTGGATTAGAATCTACAGGGGCGGAAAATTTAACTATGGTTAAGACTACAATAACCCTTCTAAACCCCCCCTCACCCCACATATGTATTTTCACTTTCCATTTCTGTATCCACTAGTACTACACAGATTGCCTTGTATTTGGCAAAGGACTATTGTATGAAATGACCATCTAATGTCACAAAACTGGAGGCCTAAATTTTAATTGGACTAGCCCCCAATAACTAAGTAAGCAATTCTATGGTGTCCGAAGTGGAATTTCTCATCCTCCACCTCTTCTATATATATAAAAGAAGGCGTCTGTGTGTCTGTCTGCCTGTATGTTTGTACCATCATTCTGGCAAAATCTAAGCATGCATTTCTCTGAACCTTGGCATAATGATAGGTTTTGACCTGAATTAAAACATGTGCTAAAAATAAAAAAAATATGGAAAATGGTTCCATGGTAATGAGAAAATGCCAAAAGTGATATTTTTGCCAGAAAAATACTAAGAGCAACATTTTAAAAATTAGGTATACATATATAACTTCACTCTTGGAGTAACATGGCCTGGGTCCCACCTGACCACACTTTCTCCTTTCCATGTGTTAGGCTACAAATGCCAAAAATGGTATTTCAGCAAAAACACTTGAACCTCTGGAGTTAGACCCATGAACCCATATATATTTGGAATCAATATGATCTGGGGAATGTCTTAAGGATATGTATATGACCACACCCATTTCTGTTTTCATGTCATGCCAAAAACAGGCCAAAAATTATACTTTGGCCAAACAAACCCTTGGAGCGATAGATTTAATACATGGAATGCATACACAAATTGACTTTGGGAGCAACATGGGTGGGATCCCTCCTGGCTAAAGCTCTTTCCATTGGTGTGTAAAGTGAAAAAGTGCCCCCCCAAAAAGGGACCTCTGAATAACTCCTGGACCAAAGGAGTAAGATCTGCCAACATACTTTAATATATATATTTTGTTTTGTAAGTATGTATGTGTGTCTACGCATCATGGTTAAACATTTAGACCAAAAAGGATGAAATTCGGCATGTACTCTCCAAGAACCTAGGTGAGTGTTATTAAAAACTTGTGGGCATAGTAATAAGTGTGGGTTTTTCATAGCTACACCCACAGGAAGTTATTTTGGCTGAAAAAAGTTAATCTGAGACATACCAGGCAAAAATTGGTGTGTGATCTCCAAGTGCCAGGGAAAGAATTTTAACCAAATATGGGTGTGGTCTGTCCATAACCACACCCACTGTAAGTTATTTTGGCTATTAAAAGCTAATTGAACAACCAACCAGACTGAATTTTGGAATGACATTTTCAAGCACTGGGTGAGCATTACTAATCACATGTGTGTGTCAATGGGTATGATCTGCTCATTGCCACTACCATTGGATATCATTTGCATGCCAAAAGCATATTTATGAACTAATCAGGCTGAAATACGGCATATGGAGTCCAAGTAACTGGGTGAGCATTATTGACTACATGTGGGTGTAGCAATGTGTGTGGTTGGCCATTTGCCACACCCACAGGAAGTTGTTTTGGCTGCCAAAAGCTAATTGAAGGAACCAGGCTAAAATTTGAGTGGCTTCTATATTCATTTCATCACTCATATGTATGTATTCAGTTACATCCACCTCACTCTGCATTTCCTTTGTTTCCAGAATCTCACTAACTCATCTTGTGGCATCCTTACTTCTTTTCCAAAAAGGAGTAGGTAATGGGAAAATCCAGTTGTGGAGAGCATCATCCCACAATTTGATCAACAATACGAAAGGTAAACATTGTCCCACTCCACCTTAGTATTCTGTGTATGCTATCTTAATATTCGTTTTAGGTTTGATTAAAAAAGCTCCACCATACCATCCATTTCCGGATGGTATGGGGAGATCCAAATCTGATGCACCACCTCTGATTTGACAAAGTTGCATAACCACTCTAAATATGAAGTTGTTCAATAGTCTGTTAGCAATTCCTGTGTTACCCCAACACTTGCAGATAAATTAGTTTAGCAGTTAACTACAGTTTCGGCTGTACTGTTTTAAGGCATAATCTTTCTGCCACTTGGTAGCAAAATCCATTGCTACCAAATACATTCATTCACAGCTTTTTTTCTTGCTAAGAGACCAAAAATATGCATCTATATATGTTGGATGGAATTATTTGGCAAATATGAGTAGAGAATGTAATGAGGCTCTGGTAATCACAGCCGGCTTAGGTCTCTGACACACAGGACATGATTAACTAAAGTTCTTTATTGTCTGACAAGGTGCCGAGCCAATTCATTCTTCCAAGTATTGCCTCCAACCCGATGTGGCCGGGTATCACCAAGTTATGGGAAAACTGCAAAATTTCACCCGAGCAGTTTTGGGAATTATGATCAGATCCTTCCCCTGCACATGATAGGGCTTCCTCATCTGGGTCAGCTCCTTCCAAAAGTAGGGCTGTTCAGCTGGCCTGCCTTGACTCAAATCTTCTCCAGGATGGAGTCTATCAATTGTTTTTCTTTCATTTTCAACAACCAACAGGCTGCTGCTTCGGAAAAGACAGAATTTCCCCACTAAGGAGACAATCAGAAGACTTCTCACCTCAGGTCTGTAAAGTTTACTCAGGAAACCTCTCATTCAGGTTTCCCAGTAGCCAGCTTTTCTCACTAACTGGCAAACAACTGCACAAACTAAAGCCCTGTCCACACTGCACAATAAAACCGGTTTCATCCGTATCTGGAAAGGGTACCACAATGGGTGAACCCGGTTTTACTTGAAACCTTCAGAAGGGTATGTTTCAAGTGGCTCAGATTTATTTATCATACCTGTAGCTTTATTGCTGATGTTTACTATTAGGAGTGTAGCTACTTACAGCTCCCCCCCCCCCCCTTCTCTATCCTCCCTTTGTTCGATGACATTGCAGACGGAAAGAGACAGAACAAAGATGACATTGCAGAGGGAAAGAGACAGAAAAACTGGAACACACCAGAAAATAAAATATCCCCTTTCTATATGTGGTAGAGAAAAAGCAATTAATATGCCCAGAGGTGATGTGGATCGGGTTCAGCACTATGCCAGTGTAGATGAAAGAAAATGTTTGCATCTGGGTGTTACTGGAGATCTGTTTATAGTGTGGACAGGGCTTAACTCAGCTGGTTCTTGCCACATGCTGCCACCAATGTAGTGAAATTTCCAGTACTCCACTTAACCAATAAATTACATAACGAAGCCTGGGTTTTTCCTTGATCTAAGCCAAACTTAGTTTATCCACAAACTTGTTTCCCTCTTCAAACAGAGAATTGGTATAATTGAATAACTTTGCAAACTGCAAGCAGTATAGATATAACTGTTTACAATAGCAACACAATAGCTAAAGTCCATTTGATTTGAGTGGAGCCCTGGGGAAATCTTAATAACTTTGCAAATACTCAACGGATTTTCAGATTTCAAGGACCAACAGACTCATGCTACTCCAGATGTTCTTTTAGCACTATTCCTGAAGAATTTGAGAGTTTCATGGCTAACTTTGCTGTATATCCCAAAACAAGTACACAACATTCCACCCTGCGTTAATTGACCAGATGGAATGCAGACACAAGTTTTCTATTTTTACGGCAAACTCTCAATTTAAAAAAAGGAAAAATTGAGTCATTGCAGTGAAAGCATGGACTCTACTCAGCCTAGGCTGGAATTTTATTCCAAAGAGGATGTGGATTCTCTTCCTTTACCTCTGCATGCAAGGCAAGGGCAGAAAGTAAAATTTTGCTATTCATGTTGATCTTCCTGGGAGAGTTTAGTGGTAATTTTATGAATTTGTTCAAGAAGAACAAGAAAAGAAAGGCATTAACTATGCAGTTAGCATATTTTTCTAATAACCGAGATTTATTGTGGATGGAAGTTAACTTTTATAGCTACTCAGCCATATATCAATCTCATAATAAGTAATCATTATTATATTTTGTGCATACTCTTTTAAATTTTTTTTCTTCTTATTTTGATGAATTTATAAAAATAGTGTAGATAGAAATGAAGACTATCAAAGAAATAAGAAACACAGCATACATGCATGCTATATTGTTCTGATTATTATATTGATTCATGTTTGGGGAAGTACATAGTAACTCTCATTGTACTCTGTGCACACAGCTCCCTACGTTGAAGGTAAGTAGTTCTTGACATGACCCATTTTTACTTTGTTGAGGTATACTTAACTCTGCATCACTATTTTATGCCCACATTTGCTTTATCAAGGTATTCAACCTGAAATTATAAGAAGGTAGTTCCTAATTTTGCCCTTTTCATTAAGTGGGACTGATCTCTGTATTTGATGGAAGATAGTTCTCAGTGTTTCCCTTTTTCATCAAGTGGGACTGATCTCTGTACTTGAAGGAAGACAGTTCATAACGATGCGTTCATCTTCACTGTATTGAAAAAATCTCTCCATGTTGAAGGAATAGTTTGTTTGTTTTTAGGATGTACCCCATGGGCATTGCCAGGGTTTGATTAGAAGGAGGAGGGGGTGCTTTCCAGGTATAATGTGTTAGGGAGAACATAAGTTTCTGGACATGAGAGAAAAGTCTTCAGATATGTTCAATGAGAAAGGGTATTTTCACTCATTTTGACACTACTAAAAATATTGATATTAATGTCATCCCATTTGAGATGCAATTTTTTTAGAATTATCATGACACCGAAGTACAATTTAAATACTCAATGATAGACTGACGTTCCCTCGTGAAGTTCAGAAAAAAAAATTGTATTTCTGAACAATTATTTCAATTAAACTGGGAATTTCTTTAATAAAATCATCGGGATGGATTTAGAGTAAACTTTACAAATAGGATTGGACAACTATATCTCCATCAAATGATATATATATATATCCAGTTTATGTTCATGTAATACTATGTGTAATTTTATTTCTCCAGGCAATGTGTTCACCCCTGCTGATAATGTATAATGTGTGCCAAATAGCAAAGAAAAATAGATCGCCAATCCTAAAAACTACAACAAACCACACACATTATATCTGTAACACTGTCAATATTAATGCTATCACTAAAATATCAATATGGCAGATGAGCAAAAGAGATACATTTAGCTGATTTTCTGCTGTAGAATTCCTCTCAGGCGACCTAATGAATCCCAATGAAGAATTTGCCAACTCTACTGTGGCTGAGGTCACTGGAAGCAGCAAGGGTTCCTTCATAATCAATGTAACATTGGCTCTTCCAACCTGTATTGCATATATTGTTTAGTGCATATTTAGAACATTTAGCTAATATTTTGTTTCTCATGTCTCATAAGATGAGCAGCAACAACCAAACAACAAATCTGCCAGCATTCAAACTATCACCTTGCATCTGCATGCTCGGATTTTTGCAGCGTAGCATGGCTTACCTAAACTAGGTCTCCGTAATCCTTGTTCTAAACCTCCACACTGTGAAGCATACTTTCGCATTTTTTTTTTTTTTTTTTTTTTTTTTTTTTTTTTTTTTTTTTTTTTTTTTTTTTTTGTGCAAGCATACCTTAAACCACTTTTAGCAAAGTAATAGGCTGAAGCATGCACTACGTCACTTTAGTAATTAACCCCTGACTTCCAGGGCTCAAGTGAACATGAACAGATATTAGTAACATATAAGTTCACTAAAACAACATAATTACTCAACTACTCAACTGTTTAATGTAACAATGCTCTGCTCTTTTATAATTTACAAGCAATATCCATATGACATCACTCAATTTATTGTTATTTATCTGAAGGTCAGTTGCAGGTGTACAATATTCCCAGATTTGTTGTCTCTGTATCTTGTTTATTCTCTGCAGGTCAGTTCTTGATTATTCTGGTTCCTAGAATTGGTATCTTTGTCTCTTGGTCTTTCTCTGACAGTGTCAAATAGGAAAAAAAATTTTTTTTTAATATCAGCAATGTCTTATATGAGGAAAATGAGCTTTAAAATTGGTATGGTTTTTGTTAACTACTTCAAAGCAAGACCAGAAATTCAGCAAAAAGTAAACAGGGGGGTAGTTAAGTGTAAAAAAACAACAATACTTTAATGATTTTGGCAGTCTCTTTGGCTTTTATTTGGTCTAACAACTAACTATTTCACTTCTGTCTAATTGTCGGGCAGTTTATAGCAAATACCTTTATTTCTATATTACTCCGTAGGGAGTATTATCTATTATCTTTATCACATTCTTTATTTTGCTAGTCTAATATTCTGTTATTTCATTCAGTTTTAATAAATCTATGCTGTGAACAATTTAAAATATTTAAAACTATGATTGGGACCAATTTGGGTTCATAACACCATAGGGCAAGCACACACAACCTGACACCAGTAGCCTCTTCCACCTCTTCCTGTAGATATGTAATATCTAGGTCATTGCCAGTATGTCTGTTAATCTACTACATATTTGTGAATGTCTGTGTGTCCGTTTGTCTGTTACCTATAGGCGCCTAAACCACTGGACAGATTTGCATAAAATTTGGCATGTGAGCAGAGTTTGGCCTGGGGATAAACATGGGCTAAAAATTTCAGAAAATAGTTACCATGGTAACGAAAATAGCCGAATATGGTATTTGGCCAGAAAAACCCTTGGAGCTACAGATGTAAAACTTGGTATGCATATACAACTTCACTCTCGGAGCAGCATGTGCTGGGTCCCACTTGGCTACACCTGCTCCATTCCCTGTATAGGGGGAAAAATGCTAAATATGGTTTTTCAGCAACAAAAATAACCAAGGGAGTTAACAGCCCAAATTCTGCATGTACTCTCCAAAAACCTGGGTAAGCATTATTAAACACATGTGGGCATGGTAATGGGGTGGTTTTGTCATAGCCACACCCAGAGGAAGTTATTTTTACTGGAAAAAGTTAATCAGAGACCGATCAGGCAAAAATTTAGCGTATGGTCTCCAAGTACCAAGGAAAGCATTATTAACCAGATATGAGTGTGGTCTGGCCTTAGCCACACTCACTGGAAGTTGTTTTGGCTATTAAAAGCTAATCGAATGACCAACCAGACTGAAATTTGGAATGAGACTTCCAAGCAACTGGGTGAGCATTACTATTCACATGTGTGTGTGTGTGTGTGTGTGTGTGTGTGTGTGTCAATGGGTTTGGTTTAGTCATTGCCACACCCATAGGACATCATTATGCCTGCCAAAAACTCATTTATGGACTAATCAGGCTGAAATTGGGCATGTGGAGTCCAAGTAACTGGGTGAGCACTATTAAGTACATGTGGGTGTGGCAATGTATGTAGTTTGCTCTTAGTTTTGGCAGCCAAAAGCTAATTAAAGGGCCAACCAGGCTGAAATTTGAGTGGCTTATATAAGTTTTAATGTTGACATTGGCCGGGTAATACCGGTTATATGCTGCTAGTATTATATAAATTTGAAGTTTTTTGGGGGGGGAAAACAAGATTTACTCACAGTTCTAATTATAAATTTAGACAAAATTTTATTGAAGTAATATTTAATGATCATCAATAATATAATAATTACTACTACTTACAACATGCCACTCCAGCATCTTCAGAGTGATCACAGTTGTGGATTCCAAGGTGGTTGGCCATACAGTCAAAGAGACGGATCTCAGTTCCAACACAGTTAACATTATCCAACCAAATTAGACCAGTTCCAACAGGAACATCTGGATAATCAAGTGGCATAGCTCCAATAGCTGAATATCCCAGCTGAGTGCATACAACTTGAGCATCAGCTGTGCCCCACATATCATCACACACTGTGCCCCAGAAATTGTTGTAGCAGACTTCTACACGTCCAGTAGTATTTGTGCCTCCTTGCAATCTGATTGTTCCTTGAGTGCATACTGATTCTTGAGCTGAAAATAACAAAGGAAAAATTAATTATAACAATGTGAAAAGCTGACATCCTCTCCAAGAAAAGAAGTGTCAAAAAAATTGTGTGTTGATATGAAAAAATGGTGACTAGAGGTTGTGTGCTTTAATGGGTATGTTAATTAAGGAAAATAATGAAAAACCCACCCTACATGCAGTTTTTGGTTTGGCCTTCAGCTTCCTGTAGTTACAATATATTCAAGGGCAGAGGAAGCAATTGGAGTTTGGGGAGGCTCATAAGCAATATAGTGGTCTCTTATATTTAAGGTTTCCCATCGATCCTTACCACAAATATATCCTAATTTCTGTGAATATATTCCTTGTTGCAAATGATTATATCCACACAGAAAATTTAAATAAACAATTCAGGTTTATATATATAGATGGAGAAGGAAATCTGGAGAGCTAGTTGGAGCAAGTCACACAATGTCTCCCAATCACAACTATCAGGTCTCTAGAGGGGATTGAGGAGATAGTGAGGTGTTCTGATGCATACTTGGTTGAAGTTCATTCATCTTCATAACTATGGGACATCCTGTGTCGAAAATCTCTGTTTAGTTAAAGTTACAATTCAGAAATGAATTTAATTCATATATGCTATATATAATGGCGTGATATGAAATGAATCATTTAATTATTTCATATTTGATATATTGTTGAATGTGTTAAAAATTATATTCATAAATGAGGAAATCATCTTCTCCGCTCATTTGCATCTACAAAATCAACAGCAATTAGTGAGAAATCGATGGTGTTAGTCATTGCATTATGGTAGTACAGAAGAAGGTGGATCAGCTTTTCTTGTGTTATAAATTAGAGAAGTATATTTTTAACCCTTGCAATGTTGAATTGGTGACAGGAGTGGTTATAATAGCAAATATAAGCTGTGAATTTAAGACAATAACTCCTTGACAATGGGTATGATATTCATAGCGTCACAGATGGTACAAATGTTAGTGATTCTTTTGATAGGAATCTCAACTTTCTGGCTAAATTGTTTGATTAAATCTGGTAGCATCCTGAAGTGGACATTAATTCTCTCCATGTCCACATCCCCATTATGCAACTTATGGACAGAGTCTGGGATAGAACTGTAACATTCATTCATAGCATCTATGAGATCTTTCTCCAAATCCGTAACTGGCTATAACATTTGAAAAAATTACAATAGAAGCATAAGGGCAAGTTTCAGACTCACAAAAGTGTTGAAAGCAATATTGAGCAAACCAGGTTTCAGAGCTTTCTAGCAAGACCTGATAAAATAGTCTGAAAATTTTCCTCCCAATTACTTTTTACACTATTTTTTGTTAAATTTAGTCAAAGTATTTAAACTTCTCCACTTTAAAGTAACTGAAGGTTTGTTGTAGTGTGAATAAAAGAGGGTAATTGCAAGCTATTTTTAAGAAATAAAATTATATATATACCTATAAATGTCAACTCACTGTCTGTCTGTCTGTCTGTCTGTCTGTCTGTCTGTCTGTCTGTCTGTCTGTCTGTCTGTCTGTCTGTCTGTCTGTCTGTCTGTCTGTCTGTCTGTCTGTCTGTCTGTCTTTTTCCTTCTATCTTCTTTCTTCTATTTTTTCTTCTATCTTTTTTCGTTCTATCTTTAATTCCTTCTTTTTTTTCTTTCTTCCATCTTTTTTCCATCTATCTCATTTTCCATTTTATCTTTTTTTCTTCTACCTTATTTTCCTTCTATTTTTTCTTCTACCCATTTTTCCCCCTTCTATATATTCCCACCTTCCTTTCCTCTTTCCTTTTTTTTCTTTCTTTAATAATTTTTTCCCTTTTCTATTTATTCTTTTAATCTTTTTTTTTCCTTATATCACTTTCATTTATCTTTTTTTTCTTCCTTTTTTCCTTTACTTCCAGTGGAAAGTCATTTCAATATTTATTTTTTTCTTCCTTATTTTCTTCCTTCCTTTCCAGTCAAAAAGCAGTGGTGTGATTCCCAACTGCATTTTTTCTCTCCCTTTCCTCCATTCCCCTTCCCCCATCCTTTTCCTTTTTCAATCTTTTTTTTTCTTCTCTGGTCTAATGCTTGATGAAAGGAAATCATAAGTTCGGGCTTTTTAAAATTTTTTATTGTGTTTTTTCCTCTTTTTTTTCCCTTCTGCATAAGTATTGTGCACTGTTGTCATATACTGTTCATTATCATTATTGGGCTGAATACTGAAAGCCTATTTGAGGGATAGAGTTCTGGAGCCCAGTAGTTCAGTACACAGTTTTGAAAAAAGGTTATCCCAAACAAGTAAGCCTATCAACTGAAAACCTCTCAAAAAAATCTATAACAGAAAACCTTTAAAAAAGAGAGAAAAATATGTCAACTGAAAATCTGTATTGGGTGAAACTACCCTGGTTTTGGGTGGAGTGAAATTAACAGAGAAATTCGAAAGGAGTCGTTACTCTCTAGATTTTCGTATGACTAAGATGACCAGTGCACCAAATGAAACCTTAACAGGTTGACCCCTGTTGATTCCAATAAAATGAAACCATTCTACATTAAACTAAACACAAACTTCTTAATTGATTCTAAGCAAAGCTAGGAGTTAGGTTTACTAAGCTAATTTTGTGTCTGTCTGTCACAAAAACTTGGTCTGCTATCTCCTCTGAGAAGACCAGGTGGATATGGCTAAAATTTGGTGAGGATACTCTGGAGTGGTGTCAAAATAACCTCCACTGATCAAAATTGGAAAAAAGTGGCATTGGAGTCAGTGTGGCATGCTCTGAAGCAGCTCCAGTGCCAGCTCTATGGCTCCTCTGCGTGTACAAAAAATAAGTAGAGAAAATTACATGGTAAGTAGCCCAGCAGCAGAGCCTGTACTCATTTGCAATGTGGTACAATCATTTTGAGAGTAGTTAGCAGCTTCCAGTAATCACAATGCCAAATAAAAGCCAGATTTGTTTTATTTTTGAATTGATAGTATTTTTTTTTTAAGCTTTTGACACCACTATGGCAGCTGTACACCACAAAAGAAGGGGAAAGTTAAAAAGTAAGTAGATCAATTGCAGAGAACCATCTACTCTTTTGTAATGGCTACAAACATTTTATGTGGAGTCAGTTTTCAGGAGTAGAGGCTGAAAACTGACTCCACATAAAATGTTTTTACCCATTGGGCTAGAGCTAGACCTAACCCTAGTCATAAAAGATTTTTTAAATGGATAAAATTTTTCCCATTATTCAGAGCTACTGCATTCTTGAGAAGAACTTTGAACAGAGCTCCTGATTTTCAAGCATTCTCTCAGAGGAAGGCAAATAGTCATCATAACATTCAAGCAGGAGATATATCATATACTTTCGGTGGGGGGGGGGGCATGTGTCAGAGGACTCAGGTAAGCAGTTCAAAGAGCTTTGAAGGACTTGCCTTTCACCCCTTCCCTAATTTCGACTGATTTGCCAGATCACCAGAAAGACAAGCCTCACTGAAAGGCTGAATGGGGAGATGCTTGAAACATCTGGATGAAGCCACCATCCAAGAACTTGACTAAAATCAAATAAAACAAGTGGTCTCAATCTAATGATGAACATTTATTGCTTTGAGTTGGTGTTGAAAGCCATGCAGGAAGATATAGGAATACTGTTTGGTGGGGTGGGAGGGGGGGGAGAATTGAGAGGAATTGGGTAGGTAGCTTTCTTTTGTTATTGCTATCTGTGTACCAAAAAGCTGCACATCTACTTAATTCAATAATGAGTGCATTTTGGGTGTGGCTAAAATCATCTCTCTTCTATATAATTCTGGTAGTAATCTTGTGGCCAAGGATTAAGGTGGATGGATCCCATTGTTTTTAAAAAAAGTTTTTTCTGTTTTGTTTCTTACAAAGTTGCACAACATCTGCAGAAGATGCTTTTCAAATATGAAGCAATTTGGATGATCCATTATTCAATTATGGTGAATTCAAGGAAAATGTGTTTAGGCGGCCATGTTAACTTCCCTGAATAAAAAGTGATTTCCTGTTTATGTGCATTCTCTGTCTATGATCACCTGTACCTTTGTGTAAATTTTAGGAAATTTACTTTAATATTTAGGCATTTCTCAGATTACTCTATATTTTAAGTGAAAATACACAACACAAGGTTAGTACCATGAAGTGCTTGAAATAGCAAATCCACTCCAGACAATCCTGCTGAAAAAATGCACTTGAATTTTTTAGAAATTGTTTGTAGCTAATTAACCACTTAGAATATGCTTTGATGATGCATAGGCTCAAAAATCAGTTTGAAGGTGAACATACAATTTCATAATGCAATGATGAAGTTCTAAATTAAAAAAATAATGTCATCCAATCAAATATTTCAATAATTCATCAGATCTCTACACATACAATCATGACAGTCTTCCCACTCATTTTAGAACTTGTTCAGCTCTTGAGTGCTGACATCTGAT
This sequence comes from Lycopodina hypogea, assembly GCA_963969325.1. Classification (NCBI taxonomy): domain Eukaryota; kingdom Metazoa; phylum Porifera; class Demospongiae; order Poecilosclerida; family Cladorhizidae; genus Lycopodina; species Lycopodina hypogea. The sequence goes on from OZ017786.1 coordinate 15,039,461, forward strand.
CATCACCTAACTGATCCCATATTCTTTACCTAATTAATCTTGTGTATCCATACCCTTTACCTAATCGCTAAGCTGAATTTGAACTAGCATAACCTTCATTCTTTAATATCCTGCCCTTAGATTCTATTGCCATAAAAATTACATTTCACAAGTTTAATCCTTACCATATTTTCTGTTTTTTAAATGCCACCAACAAAAAAAATTTAAACACTATATGGTGCACAACTACAAGGAAAATATATCCGCACTTAAAGTTACAATACTTAAAGTGTCTGAGAAGATGCATTGAAAAATTAATTTGGATTGCTCTTGGAACAAAACTTACAAAAAAATATTATTTTAGCAGTAGATGTCTCTTTATAAATCTAGTGGCATTTAAGAAACAGAAAATATGTTAGTTTTAATAGTGGGTGCGCAAATATTCCAAAAATATGCCAAATAATTAGAATATGCCAGAATGAATCTTATCATGCCAGGTTGGTCTAAAATATGCCAGAAATATGCCAAATAATTAAAATGCCGATCTAAAATATGCTAGATTTGTGTGTTATTGGCTATGAGGTATGCCAGCTGGCAACACTAAACTTGGGATATATTTAGTGGGATTCTTATACATATCATAAAAAATATCACTGAAAAATTTCATGCCAGGTTGGTCTAAAATATGCCAGAAATATGCCAGATAATTAAAATATGCCGATCTAAAATATGCCAGATTTGTGTGTTATTGGCTATGAGGTATGCCAGCTGGCAACACTGAACTTGAGATATATTTAGTGGGATTCTTATACATATCATAAAAATATCATTGGAAAGCATTTGAAAGCTTTCATTTGGCAATAAAATTAAAGGTAGATGGTAAATGACAACAAAGTTATGGTACATAATAAATTTTTTCATAAATAATTGAAAATTCATTGGCCACATCCCCTTTATCTAATGGAGGGAAAAGAAATTAAAAAAGGGGGGGGGGTTGAAGTGACAAAGATTTTGTGAGCCAATTGGGCAAGTTTGAGATATGCAGCTCTCTCAAGTTCTTGCAAGCTTGTGTATACAGCTTCATTGAGGGTTAGTGTGTTTATAATTAATGGATTGAGAAATTAAATGTGATCATCAACAGTATAATAATTACTACCATTTACCACATGCCACCCCAGCACCTTCAACATTACTACAGTCATGAACTCCAAGTTGGTTGGCAGAACAGTTAAAGAGACTGGTCTCATTTCCAACACACTCAGTGTTATCCAACCAGAACAGCCCAGTTCCAGCAGGAAGATTAGTAAGTGGTATAGCTCCAATAGCTGGATATCCAAGCTGTCTGCATGCAACTCGAGCATCAGCAGCATCCCATTCATCATCACACACTGTCCCCCAGATATTGTTGTAGCAGACTTCTACAAGTCCAAGTCCAGTAGTAGTTGTGCCTCCTTGAAGTCTGATATCTCCTTGAGTACACACTGCAGAAAACAATACAATTACAACCAGAGGAAACAAGCACACAGCCATTATACTAAATCTTAACTGCTGCTATACGGAGTGAGTCCCAGTGACTTGGCAATGTATTTACAATTAGTGAATGGATTAAGTATAGAATAATGTTTGATAGACAACCAATGCCTTGATTATTGCAAAGGAAAGCCTCAATGGGACTCTAATTTAGGATATTTTTATAAAGATGGAGTTTGGCTGCTCTATTGTTATTAGGAACCAAAGCCTGCATTGTATTTATCATTTCTCTGATTGTGTAACAGAGCATGACCACAGATCTGATGAATAGAACCTTTATTTTTGCTTGACTATTAAAACAATAAATAATATGGGTATGAGAATTTCTTTTTTATTTGTTGACTTTTGCCAGACAATGTGTCAGTTTTCCAGGAATCACTGCGAGGAGGTAGTCAACATGAGCTGGGTGGATTGGTGCGAGAAGACATTGAAGGACAGGAAAGTTTTCCTAACAGTGCTGGGTTTGAACTCACAACCCAGGGGTAGTTATCCAAGAGCATAACTACTACTGGTGGCTGAGTAGTTAAGCTCTTGGACTAACAACCCCTGAGTTGTGAGTTAAAACCTAGCACTGACAGGAAAACTTTCCTGTCCATTCCTAGCCCTAGCCCTAGCCCTAGCTCCTACTGCTGGATGACTCCCTAACCTCACTGATCTGTCTGACTGATAATCCCAATTACCCTGTTTCCCAACACCAGCAGCAATAGCATATTCAGATTTAATAGTAAATTTAGCACCTGCATACTGCATCACAACAACTGAAACAACTTAGTGAGACAGAACTTAAATCAAAGTTGACTACCATTACAATAGCAACCAACTCTCAACACCTGACCCAACAATTCAGTTAGGTAATAACTAAATCTATACCGTAAAGTGGGAATAGTCTGTCTGTCTGTCTGTCTGTCTGTCTGTCTGTCTGTCTGTCTGTCTGTCTGTCTGTCTGTCTGTCTGTCTGTCTGTCTGTCTGTCTGTCTGTCTGTCTGTCTGTCTGTCTGTCTGTCTGTCTGTCTGTCTGTCTGTCTGTCTGTCTGTCTCTGTCTGTATGTCTCTCTGTCAGAGTATTCTCAATTTATTCTTGAAGTTGGACCCACAAAACAATATATATTTGGAATCGTGTCACCAGGTGAACATTGTATGTCAATATGATCATACCCCTTTCTGTGTAAAAAAAAAAAAAAAAAAAATGATAGTAATAAAACTCATTCTTCAGAGTAGGCACACCCCACAGCAGACACATCCCACAGCAAGGATATTTTTTAGCAAAAACTTAGGATCCCAGAAACCAAAACTTGGCCAAATGGAATTTCATGAGATGAAATGTTATTAACAAAATACCATAAATCACAATTTAATCTTTCTCCTAATCAGATATATGCCAACTATATTTACTATTTTGGCAAGCAATAGATTAGTTGAACCATCAATTCTTAAAGCCAGCTGGTTGTTCAACCACAAAATGAATTGTACTTTTTATCCCACCAAATACAACCAAAAATTATATGTTTTGCCCCCCTCCAAAAGTCTGTACACCATAAATTAAACAGAACATCCAACATATATACCACTCTCAATGCTCTTTTCCAAGAGGTGGGGAAAAGCCACCTAATAAATCCCTACAATATATATATCAAACAATATAAATAATTTCATAACTACATCAGGAAAAAGAGACTGGAGGGATTTTCCCTAGTAAAGATAAAATGACTGTGACACCATAAGTTCATAATTGTCTCTGTCAACATCTAACATCATCTGTTTATGGTCAGGTAAGCCTATCTGCAGTTAGAGGGGTAGGTCTCCCTGACAAGCTAAATCCAAGATGATGAATGAATCACTTCTAGATTAAATATACAAATGTTATTTTTGTCACGGCATAAATTTGGTGGTAATACAATCCATATCTCAACTGTACTGAGACATGTTTTAACCACAATCACATTAGCATTTATTTAGATATTTTAGTAGCAAAGTACAAGAAAAACTATACCACAATTATGAAATCAGTATTCCTTGGCTTCTAATGAACCAAAACAAAAGTTGATCCTGTTGTCCAAATGCATGTCTTCAAGTTCAAGGTAAGCATTTCAGAGCTTTAAAATGTATTTAAGTATTTCAAAATCTATGAAGGATGACACTAAAATTTGAATAATATGGGTTTTTTAAAATCTACATTTCAATGGAACAATTTTGAAGTCAAAGTTTTAGCTTTCTGAGGATACAAAATCATTGGTCATAATTGTTCAGTTATTTATTATAGTTGAAACATGAGCAATTCATTAAGTACCAAAAAACACACACTATGCATGTACTTAGTAATAATTAATATGTGGTTATATCATTTTCTGAAGAAATAGTTTCTGATCCTTGTTCAACAAAATCTGAGTGTGAGTCACTCTGTTCCACATATTCCATGGGTGATACCAATTATTCTTCCCATATGTTGTTATCTAAACTTATTAGGAGAGCAGATATTCAATACCTCAGTAGAACACAGTTTCTCATCTTTCAAGGTCCATGCATGCTCCAGTAAATATGGAGGGAGCATCTATAATAGCCAAGATCATGTTTAACATATCAGTATCTGTGACATGCATAGCATGTACCTTGACAGCTTATCAGATATCCATTGTTTGTATAAGATGCCAGTTGTCACATTCATGGAGCTTTGTGTCTTAGGTTTCCTGCACCAGACACATAGGTCTTCACTGAGCAGCACAATAGAGTCAGAGTGAGAGTCAGTGTGCTGGTGAGTGCACAGGTATGGCAGCATCAGAACAGTCCCTATCTTCATAATGTGCATACTCTTTTTTTCTTTTCCTTTCTGACCATCAATTGTTGCAATTTTCCTTGAGCAAGTTCAAACTTGCAGAGCTGTTGGGGAAATGTTCCCTTTGGATTATTATTCCAAATGACCTTCTGAAAACTTCACCAAATTGTTTAAGCCCAGACATTGTTTTGCTTGTGAATTCTAAATTGTCCATGGATCAAAAGGGAGGCTACTTCTCTCCTCATCACCTTCTGGTTGCAAAGAAAAAAGTGGTTGCCTTCTGAGGTATCATCACTTAGCCTGTACTCCCTCTTTCCTCAGCATAGAAATATTCATCTAGCTACTAACAGCAATCATGAAGCAAAGATCAGTAGTTGTTACACAGAAATAAACAAGAGTCTACCAAACTTAGAACTGGTGGATACATTCCCACCTTTCTTCTTCCTCTTTCATACATTTTTTCCTCCTCTCTCTCTCTTTCTCTCCCCCCCCCCCCCCCCCCCCCCCCTTTCTTCAGGCCTTCTTTAGGCCTTATTTTTCATTTTCCTTCCTTTTTTTACCTATCTGCTTGTCTTTTCCCCTCACCCTTTTCCTTCTTTTTTTTCCTTTTCTTCCTCCCTCCATTTTTTTATCCTTTTCTTCCTTCCCACCTTTTTTTTCTTCTATCAAATAACTTATAAATATTTCTTATTGGGTGATGTTGACCACACCTAGACACACCTTGAAGCTCTTCCTGGTTCATACATATGTGGGTTGATATATTTGTGTGTGTGTACCTATTTGACCATCAAAGAACAAAACCAAATGAAATTTACTCTTCAAGGTAGATACATCTTACACCAACAATTGTTTGTAGCCCAAAAAAATTGGGCCACCTGTTTACAACTCTTCCTGTGGATGTGTGAGTCTATACTGCAAAAATATATAACTTGGTCAAACTCTTAAACATGGGCTGGGTACACATATGGCCACACTTCTTCATGTGGTCATGTCATTCTAATCTTCATCAATGTTGGGTACGATTGTTAGTGCTTAAAATAAATAATTGAATAATAGTAGCATATAACATTGGCTGGGGTCTTTTTGCTAGTTGCTTAAAAGGGAAATTTAGATCAACATTTTCAGAAATGCTAATAACTGTTTATGTCAAAGACAAATAGGTTACCTCAGTGCAATTATTCTAGACCAAAACAATAAGAATTTTGAAACCAAGAGTATATAATTAGTTATAATTTATAGGTTTGGTATAGCCATGTGGATAATGAAATTATGTAGTTATAAATCACCTTGAAGCTTGACTAACCAATTATCATTGCAGAACATCGCTGAAACAGACACCATAAAGCAAGAATAAGCAAGAGTTTGTTTATACTATTACAAACCATCTTCAATGATATTGCTAAGCTGCAACAGCTTAAACAATTGAAGCTAAAGCTTGCCTTTATGACAGACAATAGAAAACGTAGGAAAGAAAAATGAGCACATTAGCTGAATTCTTAAATAGGCTTCTGTTTTTGCATTCCACCTCACCACCCCAGCTTTTACTATGAGATAAAAGCAAAAACAAAATGAAATGAGGAAGTGCTTATTAAATAGATAAGCTCTCCATACTATCTGCTAATATATTGCTAGCTGCTAAAGTTTTATAACTACACTAGCAGAAGTAACCAGCTTTGCCTGGGTAAAAAGATATTAAATTTTCTAAAATAGCACCCTTAGCCAACAGCTGTGAAGCACTTTCAATTCTCCCTGAAAATGTGATGGCAATGAAAATTTAGCTATTTTTCAAGTATTGTATTTACCTTTCAGCTAATAAAAGTCACAAGTGTCAGCAGCACACACAAAGCTCGAGACTGTAAACCATTTTTAATTGTGGCTAAATAAGTTAGACAATTATAGTTGGCAAAGATAAGGGCAATAATAATTTGACCTAGGAAAATTATCCTCCACCAAAGGTGGTTGATAACGCTCACCTGGTTACTTGAAAACCACATACCAAAATTTCTGCCTGGTTGGTCCTTTAATTAGGTTTTGACAGCCAAAACAACTTCCTGTGTGTGTGTTTATGACCAAACCACACCCATTAACACGACCACATGTGGTCAATAATACTCACCCAATTACTTGGAGACCACATACCAAATTTCAGTCAGGTTAATCCTTTAATTAGCTTTTGGTAGCCAAAATGACATCATGCAGCTTTGGCTATGACAAAACCACACCCACATGTTTAATAGTGCTCACCCCGTTACCTGTCGTCCACATGCCAAATTTTGGCCTGATTGATTCATAAATTAGCTTTTGGCAGCCAAAACAACTTCCTGCTGGGGTGCCTATGACAAAACTACACCCACTACCACCCCCCACATGTGGTTAATAACGCTCACCCAGTTACTGGGAGTCCAATTGTCAAATTTTAGCATGATTTGTCCATAACCTAGTTTGGGTGTGGCTATGATTAAACCACAACCATTACCACACCCACACATGCCTAATAACGCTCACCCATTTCCTTGGAAACCATATGCCAATTTTCAGCTTGGTTGGTCCTTTGATTAGGTTGTGATAGCAAAACAACATCCTGTGGGTGTGTCTATGACCAAACCACACCCAATGTGGTTCATAATGCTAACCCAGATACTTGGACACCATACACCAAATTTCGGCCTGATTGGTCTTTTAATTAGCTTTTGGCAGCCAAAACAACTTCCTGTGGATGTCTATGACAAAAACCACACCCACTACATCACCCACATGTGGTTATTAACGCTCACCCGGTTACATAGAGATCACATGCCAAATTATGACCTAGTAACTGGGTGGGTGCTATTAATAACATGCTTTTACACTACATTATGAGTGTAGGATCATTTAAGTTCATTTTTACTGCTTGATATACAATTTTCTGTGCTTCTGTCATCAAGGAGCCTTAACAATGATTTTGAAAAATAGGCCTCCCTGACTCTCTCCCAACTTCTTTGATATGGAGAGTGGACTAAATTTTTTACTTTATGAAGAATAGGAGAAGTAAATGTTATGGACCTCAATTGTTGCTCTCTTGATATATAGCCACTTTAAAATATCATTCCAAATTGTTCGGAGTGTAAACTGATAATGATTAATAGAGGAGATATAAAAATTATAATACTAACACCAAGTTATGTAAGATTGAGAAATCCATACAAGTAGCTGGAAAAGAAAGTAAATGGTGCTACAACCATAGCTACAAAACATACACATTTTATGACACCAATAAGATTTTCAGAAGTATATACGAAATATTGACCAAGTCATCACTCAAAGTTCCTTTGCATTAAATCCTAATGAAGCTTCTTCCACTTGCAGAGTTTGTCCATCTTCTTCTATAAAGTAAATATTCTTTATAACACCATCTTCATTATCAATATCAATTTTCATCTCAATTTTTCCACTTTTCTCTCCTGTGCCACCCAGCAATGCCTCTGTAGACTCACGACGTCCTGTGTCACGGTTGGCTGACAAATATATCGCACCATCTGGTTCAAGTTCAGATGACACATCAGAATTACTTCTCTCATCTTTGATGCCAGAAGCGCTGGACAAGTCTACCTTCTCTCCACCCCCTCGATATCCTACATCAGAATATTCGTTCAACTCAATGCTTTTCTTTCCAGAGTTATAGTCATATCCTAATGTACTTTGTTCATTGCTTGAGAAAACAGCAGTGCTCTCTGACTTCCTTGAACTATAATCTGATGTTGAAATACCGGTGCCATATTTATGATTTTTCTGCTTGTTTGCAGTATTCTTGCTCCATTTCATGGTGGGGTTGAGAATGTCCGACTTGTATCTGCCACAGCTAAGCACTTCTTTCCAAGATTCACGGGCCTCTTGGCTGAAAACACAGAAGAACAAAAAGATGAAGAATCCTTGGAAAGAGTTAAAGATAGTGAAAAGAACTTGGAATGGGACACTAATTTCATTGATGGTGACTGTAAGGGCAGCAAAGAGCCAAGTGATCCCAAACAAGAACATTATTCCAGAAACACTGATCATCAGACGAACAACAGTTTGTAATGACATAGAGTCTTTTTTTCGAGCCAATGTTCCTCGTGTGTGTTTAATCAGTATGGCTATGATGATGATGAAGACCACTACATTGATGAGAATGATGGCTAAAATTGGCCCCAAAAAAGCCACAAAGAAGACGATTGGATTACTCAGGAAACAGCTGCAAGAAAGAAAGCATGTATTAACCATGACAGTATAAAACGATAAATATGAAGAAAATATACTAACACAGATTAAATTGGACAAGTAACTATTTCTGTACAGAAGGTGGCCATATTTCTGATGTCCACATTTATTAGAAATATCTGTTCTGCTTACATTTATGGTTGTAGCCACACCATGCATCAGGTCATTTACTTGCACTTCTCTTCTGTTTACATCCCTTTAGGGCTAGGGCTAGGGTTAAGGCTAACACAAGGCACACTATGCATCAGATAAGGAAAATAACTTTTTTTGATTGGTTAATCTTGTTCTTCGTGGCAAGTGGATGGAGAGTAAGCATGCTGAAATTCTATTAAGTCTACACCCATTTTTTTGGTTTTGCCTGTAATAATCAAGTCAAGTTGTGTATTCATGCCAAGTTTCAAGTGTTTATATGCAAAAATTTGTATTTTTTGTAGGAAGACTTTATCACATAATTTTTCACTCTCCAGTGAGCCACTAATGGAAGCTATTTGCAGACCTTTGCCATTTTTATCACCGAAGTGCAAGTTTACTTGCTATAAAGTGTTTTATTCTCAGCTGCACATAGGGGGCAAATTTCATTTTCTGCAAGTTCTTTTTTTGGACATGTCTTTGCTACTCTGGCATGACATGGACATACTTTGTAAAAGTCATTTTGTAAGTCACTGGACTTGACATCTGAACTAATCAAAGTAGTGCTAAATAGGTGTTAGCTGGTGGTAGGACACTTATAAAAGAATGCAGAGCCTGACATTCCTAATGAGACAATTGTTAATGAGTTAGAACTTACAATCTTTCTCTGTTGATGATGAGATCATTAGAAGCTTCCCTGCCATTGGCCAAGTCTATAATTAGAGGTATCACCACTGGGACAATTGGAGCCACTACAACAGACATAATTATTTTATTATTTTTGCTCATAAAAGGTAAAACAAAAATTATGAATGTGCAATATTGTATGACAATGAACATCCATTGATTCATACAACCATAACTGTGTGTTGCTAGTGCAGATGCTGAAATTACTGTTATACTTAATTCACTCAGCTAGATCGGGACAATGTGCTCGGATTTTCTAGGCCCATTTTTAGAGTGGGGATGTATTTCAGTGGAAAATGCACCAATATGGAGTGTGCATGTGTGGAGCATGTCTTTGTGGAGTGTGCATGTGTGGAGTTCTGTGGGGAGTGTGCCTGTGTGGAATGTGTCTGTATGAAATGTGTCTGTGTGGATTGTGTCTGTGTGGAGTGTGCATGTATGTAGTGTGGAGTGTGACTGTGTGGAGTGTTTCTGTTGGGTTGTGCCTGTGTGAAATGTGTTTGTGTGGAGTGTGTACGTGTAGAGTGTGTCTGTGTGGAGTGTGTCTGTGTGGAGTGTGCATGTGTGTTGTGTGGAGTGTGCATGTGTGTAGTGTGGAGTGTGCCTGTGTGGAGTGTGTCTGTGTGGGTGTGCCTGTGTGGAGTGTGTCTGTGTGGGTGTGCCTGTGTGGAGTGTGCATGTGTAGAATGTGACTGTGTGGAGTGTGGATGTGTAAAATGTGTCTGTGTGGAGTGTGTATGTGTAGAGTGTGTCTGTGTGGAGTATGCATATGTGTAGTGTGGAATGTGCCTGTGTGTAGAATGCTGGTGATACTTGTATTCTTTTTTACTTACACCAGCAAATAACAGAAGTAATGATAATCCCCTTCTTGGTGACTTTCTGAAAGACAAGTACCAGTTTCTGGAACATGAGGAGAGACTCAGCCAACATCCACAGTACGGATGCTAAGGTGAAGTAGTGGAGAAGGGCAGAGACAGCGATACACCCACCAACTACTGCTGTCTTGTCTACTCCAGCCACAAACACAACCAGCATGCATATTATGGAAATGGAGAGCTGGATGTGGTACTTCGATGCATCACGCTCTCTCAGTTTTCTACACACACATACCAACATAACAAAAAATATTCCCACATTGTTTTCGTAATTTAATTATATCCTCTACATAGTTAATGCTCATGCAAGAGCTATTTTAAGTTATATCAACTGTAATATGTATAACTATATAATGTCTTCACTGAATCATGACAGATAATGATGATTTAGATTTATTTATTTAATAGGCAGATGCACAATCTAGATGTGTTAGGGGCGGGGGGGGGGGGGGGGGGGGTAGAGTGGGAGAGAGGAATAGGGAAGGCAGGGAGGTGAAGCTTTGTAAGAAACATAGTTGGACTAATTAATGATCAATTCTGAAAACATACTTGTGGAGAGTTAATAATAATTATTGTGTACAAAAATATATTTCAGAAGCAATAGTTAAGTCAGTAGAACCTCAGAGTTACGACCCCCTTGGGAAACTAGAGTCTTCATAACTCTGAAATGTTCATAGCTCTGAAACTATGGTATCACAATTATGTTACCAATTACAATATAGATTTACTAGCAGCATATACCCGGTGTTGCCTGGCCAATTTCAGCATCAAACATTATAGTCAAAGTTGAGTATACAAACCATATATCAAATCTGTCGCTCCAAGGGTTTGTTTGGCCAAAGTACCATTTTTGTCCTCTTTTGGGCCTGACACAAAAACAGAAGTGGGTGTGGTCATATAAATGTACTTAAAACATTCCTTAGATTATATTGATTCTAAATATATATATGGGTTCATTGGTTTAACTCCCTAGGTTCAAGTGATTTTGCTGAAATACCATTTTTGGCATTAATAGCCTTACACAGAGAAAGAAAGAGGTTTGGCCAGGTGGGACATAGCCCATGTTACTCCCAGAGTGAAGTTGTATATTCATACCAAGTTTTAGATCTCTAGCTCCAATGGTTTTTCTGGCAAAAATACCATTTTTGGCTTTTTTCCATTACCATGGTAACCATTTTGCGAAATTTTTAGCCCATGTTTTAAGTTGGGTCAAAACCTATCATCATGCAAAGTTTAAGAGAAATCCACCTACCAGTTTGGCCAGAATGATGGTACAGACAGACAGACAGACAGACAGACAGACAGACAGACAGACAGACAGACAGACAGACAGACAGACAGACAGACAGACAGACAGACAGACAGACAGACAGACAGACAGACAGACAGACAGACAGACAGACAGACAGACAGACAGACAGACAGACAGACAGACAGACAGACAGACAGACAGACAGACAGACAGACAGACAGACAGACAGACAGACAGACAGACAGATTCTCTATTTTCCCAGACATGCCACCTGGCTTAAAACCATCTCAGGGTGGGTCTCCTCCATCCCTAAAAGTTTGGTCAAAATCTAACAGAGGGATTTTGAGAAACAGATGGACATAGTTACACAGTTACACAGGTCTTCTAATATATATATATATATATATATATATATATATAGATTGCTCTAATCTAAGACCACACAATGAGTTCTCCATCTCCTAAACACTATAACTTGATGCACACCTATTCATCACTAGGTATTTTGCAATTATCCACCTGTTCCTAGACTTCTATATGTCATGCTCTTCAAAATTAATATCTAAGCACACTATACACACAGTGTATTGAATTTAATACTTCATAATCACATACCTAACATTTATAAAAGAAAGTGATTGAATATTCTAGTACTGTAAGCATACATAGTGTATTGAATTTGGTTCTTCATAATCATATAATTAAAATTTGAAAAAGTCAGTAATGTGTGTTTATTTTAGGGAATTATGTTTTTTTTTTACCTCCAAAGAGTGTAATTCATGAAGCAGCACTATCTTCATTGTTGTAGCTTTGGATTGCTTTTCTAGCCATGATAAGCCAATGCTGAATACTTTTTTTGCCTCACTGTGAGTAATGGTGGGACTAACTGGTTCTTGTTCGTCTTCCTCCTTACTGTCATCAATTTAAGATGATGATGCTTGGACCATGCCTATGATATCCTCATCAGTCAGTTCTTGCACACCAGTCTCACTGTCATCCATTGTAAGCCATTCTTCTTTCTCAGCTTCAGTTATACCTAGTTGGTTCCAATCATCTGATAACTCAGGCAGTTCTTCCTGTAGGCTGTCACTCTGTGGACCAAAGCCTAGCTTGCTCCAGGCATGACTTAGCGAAAGTGAGGAAACTTTATCCCAGGACTTTGCACTAAGAAAAACTACATCCTTTATAGGAAGACTCTTAGGAAATTCAAAAAATGAATCGTGTTCAGTGGATCCTAGTAGGAGTTTCCTCAAGAGATGTTTTTTGTATCTACACTTGATATTTTCAATCACATCCTGATCCATTGGCTGAATCAAGCTTGTGACATTGGGTGGTAAAAACAAACATTTAACCTTACCATCAGCAGACAATAACATACGTACAAAAGAATGGATGGAACATTATCAAGGAGGAGGAGTGCCTGAGGGGATAATGATTTTGATTCCAGATATTTGGTCACTGTTGCTATGAAGTGCTTATTAAACCAATCTTTGAAAATCAATGAGTCCATCCAGCCACTTTTTTGACAGTTGTAATGGACAGGCAGAGCAGACACATTGATTCCAGAAAAACAAAGTGGCTTGGCAGATTTATGTATAAACACTAAGGGAAGTTGGAAATCTCCACTGGCATTAGCAGTAGCCATCAGTGTTACTCTGCCCTTTGGAGACTTAAAATTTTTGCATACTTTTCTGATGTATCAGTTAGTGTTATATTTGGGAGTTGCCACCAGTTGAGGCCAGTCTCATCACAATTAAAGAGTTGAACTGGAGTAAACTAATGTTGTTCCACAAATTTGTGGAAAAAAGACCTGAATTCTTCTGAAGCATCAACACCAGCAGATAGTGACTCACCTTGCATACTTAGTTGCCCTATACCATGCCTTTTTTTTAACCTATGCAACCACCAACTACTTCTTTGAAATCATCATCAAATTTACCTGGATAAAGCTGCTGGTATAGCAACCTTGCTCTTTCCATTACCAAAACACCACTAATTGGTGTGCCCTTATGTCTTTCCTGAATAAACCAGTGGTGAATTGCTCTATCACGGGCATCACCATCAGCTCTCCTTACTATACACTGATTTTCAGAGAGCTATCATCCTGTGCTTCACCAGCAAATTTGATAATTTTCTCCCTTGAGTTCTTTGTGTCAAACAGGGTGGATTTTCTAACTCCAAATTCAGTTGCTACAGATGACTTCGTGCTCCCTTGATCCAACTTCTTTAAAATGTCCAACTTCTGCTCAATAGTAAGAGTAACTCTTTCTACTTTAGTAGAAGAGCTAGAAGCCATTGTGAACCTTGAATTTTAAGTGGAACAACTGGTAGCTGGAGGAAAAGAGAAAAATAATTCCTAGAAAGAAAGGGGAGATAACAGCTGCTGCAAATGAATTGTGTGAGTGTGGCCATGTGAAAAAAAGTTAGGAAAATAGAATAGTTAGTGGTACTCTTACTCATTTTTTTTTCTGAGTTGGCTGTTTGGTTGGGGTCTGAGGTTCTACTCTACTTCAATAGAAAGCCAATAGCTTGAACTATTTTTTATAGCAGTTACATTAATAGGGGAAAGAAATATGTGGGTGGATGGAGTCTTGGTGCATGATTCAACTGGAAAGGGTGTGTTGGGGTTGGGACAGATGCTGGGACATGAAACCATAAAGAAAGAGCCTTACTTAAATGTCAGGATTTAAGGAAGGGGTTTTTGAGTGGAGTCATCCAGGAAGGTACGCTACTTCATAGCACACCATATTTCTGTGCATGCAGATGGTTCTGTTCTTAATATGTGTCTTTGTTATGGATATTTCCTGAGCTTCACCCAATATCAAGCTCTCAATAAAATCAATAAAATTATATTGTGAAGGTACACCTGGTTTTATCATATCTCAATAAAATACAACTGTTGCATGTTCTCCATGGTGTTCACCCCAAGGGTATGCACAGAAGAGTTGATATGGGATTAATCTGTACATGCTTTGTCAACATTATCAAAGCAAGAGTTAGGTGCCTCAAGCTGTGCCATGATTGTCACTCCAACTTTTACTTTTTCACACATGGTTGCTCCATGATTTGTAATTTTACATTCAAGGATGAAGAGAAAGAAGTGTTAGAGTCTGACAATATAGGCATAAGATGCTATAGTCTCTATGGATTTGCACTGGATGAGAAACAATTGTGATATAGCCCTCATGGATCAGGAACACAATGTGTTAGGTACCATAGCATTCTCTCTTTTTTAAAATACAAAAGTCACTCATGCTGATTATTATCTCTTTCTTAGATTTTTCAAATGGAAGAACTATCAAAATGTAGTGAATTTTCAGTAGAAGTCAAGCATTCCAGACAATGTTAGATCATAGCCAGCTGCCCATGCATAAGAAGATGAGACTAGAAGAGAATACCTTCAAGTTTCTGAGAAATTATTCATAAGGCTGCAGAAAGAATCAAGGTCCTTACCAAGACAGCTCCATTCCAATTGCCACTGTTCATGCAAGCTACACTGAAAAGAGAATATCTGTGTCCACAATCTCTTCCATTAGATATTTCATCCCAGGAAGAGGTTTAACTGCCCCATGATCAAGCAGCTGGCCTGGGCACAGAGTGGCTAGATGTTAATTCATACAAGAATCCAATGGGGAACTCTCCATTCCAAGTGTTCAAACTGGGTATGTTGAAAATGTTCTGTCTTCCAATTTCTGAGTGTAGATAAGTGGCACATAAGGCATATTTTGAAGCTATGATCTGAAGGAAAAGCTGTACTATGTTCCAATATAAATTTGTAATATGTGGTTTGAATGCTAAATATTATCTGTGTTGGTGTTTTTGTGTATTTTTTTCGAAAGCTGATAAATGAGTAGTGAAAAAAGGTAGTGATTTTGAGCTGAATCCATCTGGTAATACTGGTCTTGAGTAAGGAGTATTTCAATAATACTTCAGTGATGAAGAGGTTTGAATTACATTTATTTGGATACTTTCTACTCAGTGTGGTTATTCCTATTCAAACATTTTCCTCTAGGTTGCAATGCTAAAAGTGCCAGAAGTTATACTTGGACCACTCTTGGACATTGGGGTGGACACATCATTCTTCTATCAAACCACTACAAAATTATAACCCAATCTTTAGGGTAGGCACATCCTACACATTGGATTGTTTTTAGACAACAAAAAAAATTGTGTCACCTGACAATATCTCTTCCTATGGTTATGTCAGGTCAGATATGCCAAAAATGATGAAATCTATTTATGGTACTTATGGAGAGCCAAATACATAAACCTAGAGACCTAGAAGTGTGCAAATACAACTTAATCTGGTAGGGAAACAGGTTGAATAACACTAGGCTACGACTTTTCCTGAAGGCATGTCACTATATCCTGGGCAACGCCGGGTATATACTGCTAGTCTTATATAATTCACAATTTGTTTGTCTGTCTGTGTATACATGCAGACTTGAACTTCCTCCAAACCACTGCCAGGTTCTTCACAAACATTCAGGGATTGATAGGGCACATCACTGTATGTCCTTGCAGTAGTTTCATTCAGATCGGGTGGCTATGGGTGTGGCTTTGCTAATGGGTGTGGTTTGATGACATGAAACACTCCAACTAATGAGCAAGTTCAATGAAATTTTGCATGTTTATCAATTGTATCATGATAGTTCGATTAATGAGATTAGTGTCAATTATCCCTACATGTTTACATTAAACAAACTAAAATTGTTTATTACTGCAGGTGGCCCACTTAAAGCCGCCCATAGTTTGCTGCTGCAACTTTTTAGACTGTTCATTATCTATCTGCTCTATCTAGATTTTCTGCTAGTGTCTTATAAAATAAATGTTGGAGTTATTGATCTGAGCCACACACAAGTCTTTTTTTCCCTTTTTTTCACCATTCTTTTCTTTTACTTTTCCCTTATTTTCCTCTACTTTTTCTTTCTTTCTTTCCTTTCCTACTTAGTTTTGTTCTTTTCTTTTCTTTCTTTCTCTTTCCTCTCTCTTTTAACCTTCTTTTCTCTCCTTTCCTATTTTTCCCTTCCTTTTTTCTTCTATTTCTTTATTCTTCCCTTTTACTTGTTTCCTTATTTCAGTTTTCTTTTCTTTATTTCCCATCCTTTTTCTCCCTCTTTTTTCCTTCTTTTTCCCTTCTTTTTCCCCTATTTTTCCCCTCATACTTTTCTTTTTTACTCAGGTTTTAAATACCTGATCATTATTTTTAGCTTGTAGTTTTATGCCTGTCCTTCCATTCATCCGTGTGTTCATGGTAAAGGGTTGAAAATAAAACACCCTGTTTTTAAAATGGCTGAATAGAAGAGGAAAAAAAGTTTCCCAACTTACCATAGAGAAGAATAATGGAGGAACTATGAAGAGAACTATTTCACCGCAATGAAAAAATTACCATGGAATAATTACCTTTACTGTTGAATAATTACTGTGGTACAGTTACTGTGGTGGTTCCACAAAGTAACAGAGGAGGAAGCTTTGAATTTATTTCAGGGCTCTGGGGTGAGCTAACAACAAGCTTGATTCATTCTGCAAAACAATGCAATTTTTGAAAGTTTAGCATAAAATTTTATATAATTTTATTTTCAAGTCATCCATTGCAAACAACTATTGTGTAACCAGTTCTCTGTGCTTTTTAGAGTGATGACTGAGGTTTCCTTTCCTTGAAATGCTATGTTTTACTACCTCATCACAGTCTTTCCGACCTTTCAGATGCACAGGAAAAGTTGTCTGTCTGGTTAGTAGTGGTTGTAAGAATTCTGCAGCTTAGAATTTGTTACCTGCTTTTGTGCTTTCTGGGATTTGTAGGTTTATTTTTTACTTCGGAGAAAGGTGGTGAGTGCACTTGCTAAATTACCCCTTCCCACTCCCTTTCCTGAATCTACCACTGATAATGGAGTACTTTTGGGTACTAGTTAAGAAGATATAGTAAATATTGATTTAGCATAGTATATTTCAGCCCAGCTTTTAGACTAAATCATTCACTAGAAAAGCAGCAGATGATAGCCCATTTCATTGAGAAAAAAAAAAGTTTCATCACAATGACCCAAGTACAATTTAATAGAATTGACCTGACCTGATATTTGTGATAGTAGTAATATTTAAACCTTAGTCATTATCTGACAATAATGTCTTGTTCTACTTTTCTTTTCTTTATTAATTTTTTTCTTATTTTCTTTTTATTTTATTTTCTTTCCTTCCCATCATTTTTTCTACTTGCGCCCCTTCCAACTGTTTTCTTCTCTTCATTGCCCCTTAATGGCCATGCAGTACCAATGTCTTAAATGAGCTTGCTGCTGCAATGTTTGAGACTATTCATTATCTATCTTCTCAACAACAAAGAAAAACAACTCATAAATGAGCACAAACAAAGAAATTTTAAAATAATGGCACTTGATTCACATTAAAGAGATAATTCTGGCACATTCATTGACAATTATGTTTCTCATGAAATATATTGTACTTTTATTGCTTGATTAAAATATGTATAGAACTACCTGCAGTATCTTATTTATTTGCTTATACCACAGTCTCCAATCTAGAACTGAAGAAGCAAGTTACATGCATATGCCTTTATTTTTATTCAGTTCAAATACAGACCACTGTAATATCATTACTTTTATATACTCCAATTACAGACTACTGCAATATCATTACTTTTATGTAATTCAACTACAGACCACTGCAATATCATTACTTTAATGCAGTTCAATTACAGACCACCAAAGGTGGGCTCAGCAAGCAATCTAATGGGAAGAACAGGGGCACAAAGTTTAGTGTGCAAAGAGATTCTCACTCCTAGACAGACAGGGCAGTGTTTCAGGAGAGTAGTCACACAGCACCAGTGGGCTATTCCTAAAGAAAATAGACACCCAGAGTAGCTCAATGGGGATCAGATTATGCTGCATTAATGTACTTCCCCCACTAAGTGAATCATGCCACCAAATTTCTCAATCACTACCTCCTTAATCCTCCAAATCTGCTTCTAACAGCCAATTTTCTTAAAGTATAATGCATAAACATACACCACCTCTTATATTGCTTTTAAGTTGTTTTTTTTTTTTAATTTTTTATTGTTGTTGTTTGTACATTATTGACCAAGAGGACCACACATTCTCATGGGCTCTTTGTGTTTCACAGATAAGAAAGGTTATCCTGGCCAATTTCATTCCCAATGTATATGTAAAAGGCTATCAATGGTGTGTTCTAATAAAAAAAATGTTTAGCAAATATCAGCTTGTTAATTATCTAGCACATTCAGCTACAACCAAATTCTAAAACACCAGATTTTTTTTGTAAGAATCACATGACCAATGAGGTGGACAAGGGCTATGGGAGGCTGTATCACTTGTGGTCACCCTGTCAATATTATTTTTTATTTGTAATGAAGTGGTTGAGTACTTGTAGTCAGCATAATTTTCTTTTTGTGGTTATAATTTTAAGGAGAGTTCATTCAAGTGAAATCCAGGCCAGATGAAAGTTACAAAACAAGAGTGGTCCTGCACTAATACCTGTGGTAAATAAAAACTATAATATGTATTAAAATATAGTGTTTTAGAATCAGAAAAAATAATTGTTTAGAACACTTAAGATTGGGATAAAAATGTGCTAAGATTCATAACTTTTAAGTTTCCATACATTAAATATTTAGTTGTAATAACAGGCTACAAAAAACATTTGGGTTTCCATACAGTAAACAATTGGTTAAAAAATTCATTATTGAGCAAAACCTGTGAACATATGCTGCTCCCCCACTACTCCAAGTTGTTCCTACCTGTGTGCCACAGGTAAAAATAAATGTCAAAATGATTGATGAACTTTCCAGTTATGCCCAAAAGAGTTGTGTGTTAGAGACAAAGGACCATAATTAGTTATTGTTACTGTGTAAATAGAAGATGTAGTTTAGTGTTTGAGAACAGTATCTGCAATTAAGCTAATTATGTAATCCATAACATTTTCTCCATTCCAGAAATGTTCAAACAACAGATAAAGATTTTTTTCTCAGAACAGTACAATATCTGTGGGAGTGAAACTTGTAAACTTCATTCTAAAGTGCAAACCTAGTTCTAAAGACATGTACTAAAGAAGTTTTTTATTACACCACTACCCATTAGTGTAACATTTTAAATAATGTTTTAAACTGTTGGAGAAGAGTTTGAGATGCATATCTAATATAGCTACTAGATGTCACTCTATGAAGAGGAAATGAGCAGCTTTGGCAGTCACTTCCATGAACATAAAAAGGAGATGTTATGGCAGTCATTTATGGAAAGAAAAATAGAATGATAAATTAAGAGAAGATGCAAGTAGTGGTCAATTTCAAGTAAAATTGTAATTTACTCCAATGGCCTTACAGTATATCACCCAATAGAGGTTCAGCAGCCAAAAAGTATTGAACTCCATGGGTAACTCTAAGTTAAAATATGACCAGAGGTGAACTTCAACCTCCATGCAGGCTAACAATATTAAATCACCAGAATCTAAAATAAAGATGCTATTGTGTTGGTTTGGGAAATTTGTGGTAAGGGTGACATTCAAGTTGTCAATTAATTACTGATTACCTAATTATATAGATAGGTAGAGAGGGAGGGAGAGAATGGATTCCCTGACCTTGAAAACATGCATTATGACACAAAAATCAACTCTTTTTGGTAACTAGAAGCCAAAAAATACCGGTTTCAAATTGTGGGTGTGTTGTTGTTCTTTTGCAACTAAAATATCAAAGTGATTTATTTAATTGTGGTTAAAATATTCATATTTAAAATTAATAATAAGATAAGTATTGTGTGACCACATAAGTGTGTATTTCTGTTTGTCATATCATATGTCCCCGGTAACGCCGGGTATGTCTGCTAGTATACAAATATACTCACTTGAAGAACAGCAAGGTGATGACAGTAATAACCAAGCCAACCAGAGACAAGGCCACTCCAATGTAAGTGATGGTAGAGAGAGCAGTGTCGAGTGCTGCATTGTTCATGCAGCCTTCTGGATTAACTCTGGAGCAAATATCCTGAATGGCATGCACAAATTGAATATTAATATAGGTAAGAATGAAAGACAAATCATTGCAAGTATAAAAAGAATGTGAATGTCTCCATCAGATCAACTCAAAATGCTATTGTTTGGGCCTACTTTGTTGGAATCCCTGGCAGCAGACTTGATAATGAATGGTAGACAGGCAGAATCATATAGGCACATTTATGTGGCAGAGATGACCAGCATCACAGTGACTTACAAGTGTAAGTTCATGAGTAGTTACATATTAAGAAAAACTAATATATCACCACTCAAAAGAGTGATGTATCACTGAGGTTTATGCTACATGTCTTATAGTGTGTAGTAATTAAGATGACATGTACAGCTGTCCCACAATGGATAGTTGTAAAAAATTGACCAAGCAGATTTCTAGATTTTGAGATTCTAATGATTATGATTTGATCTTGTGGAGGAGTGGGATCACATCTATGATACAACTTTGAAGTTATGAACACGTTGGAAATGAGTGTTCTATGTATCTTGTAATTCATCATAAATGCTCATTGAACAGATTTTTACTCCATGCATTAGGATTGTATTATACCGTTTCCTTAACATATATAAGTAATCGATTATGTGTGTGTTTTCTTTACATGGCATCTTTCGCTTCCAATACTACAGAATATGTGGTTTATTTTGAAGTTTTGAAGGCTTCTTTATCTTAATTTATGGTAGCACCAGTCTGTATTCATCCTCTTTTTTTATATTAACCAACCACGGATAATGCTTGAACAGTGTTTGTTATGTCTTCGCCATTTATTGCCTGTACATCTGTGGCAGCTATCTTGCTACTTTTTGGCAGCTATTCACGTTGGCTGATACATTCTGGACCAATACCTATATTGTTTCAGGTAAACTAAAGTATGATTGTATATATCTTGTCAAATGAGTTAGTATCAAGAAAAACAACAATAAATGGTGAATCTCTTGATAATTGCATTTAGGAACATATCCTTTTAGAATACATTGATCCATAGGCCAATATATGCTATAACATGAGGTAGTGAATACAAATTTTATTCTCAGATTACTATCTGTTGAGAACTTCATGCCAGATAAGCATATATGCATGTATATGTATTTATCAGATTGCCAACAAAGTCTGAGTTATTCTGAGAGCCTAAACTTCTTTTTTTCTATCAAGACCAGGTTCTTTTCGGAAACCATGGCAAACAGCTTCACCAAATTTTGCATGATGACTGGGATGGTTTAACAGCACCATCTTAAGCTGGTCTCAACCACTGCAGTGGAAGCTATTATGACTGTCAATACCTTACCGAACCATACAAAGACTTAGAGCTGGTGATACTTTACCCAAACAACTGAATCTAACAGGTGCAGTTCGCTTTAGTGAGATTCTTATTTTTGTCATTGTTTTTATTAATATAGTTCAAGTGTTTGCAATGTCATTGGTATTCAATCATTAAACCAAATAACTAAACTACCTCCTTGGGGGAAGGGGGGTGCTGGTGACAAAAGGACCATTCTTGAACTTTTTTTGGACTGTAATGCCAGTGTGAAGAGGTGTAGCCAGGTGTGACACAGCCCTAAACCACCCCCACACCTAAGGTTCATATCTGCCAAGTTTCATTCAAACGCTTTCAGCTGTTTGGTCAATGATTGTCAAATCTCATTTCAGAATGAAGGCAGGCAAATTTCTATACCCTTATGAGGTCAAAAGTTTTATTTACTGTTGTTGTTGATATGCAATAATCACGACATTGTCTTTCTTCTGCATGTGTGCTAACACCTATACTTTTGGACCTATTGACTTGAAACTTTCAGGGGAACATGTAGACATCTACATTTGAAGGGAAAATAAACCCTACGAAGAGCTTTTATGGCTATTACAGCCCTAACTACCACAGGTTATTTGGGGGGGGGGGGGGGGGCCAAACAAATTTAGTAGGCATTCATTTGGGATCTGGTCAACTGCTATAAATAATGGCCATAGCCCCACATGCTCCTTAATTGTTTCTTTGGTGGGGGCTAGGGCTAGGGCCAGGGCTAGGGCTAGGGCTAGGATTTTTGGGGGGAAGGGGGATTTTTTTGTGGGGTCTTGGATTTTGGGGAGGAAGGAGGGTGGGGGCTAAACAACTAGCAAAACCTTGCCCAGCAACTAGCAAAACCCTTCCCTTTAGGTTGGGTGTTTTTGCTAATCCTTGTAATACATATTACTTGTGAAAACCAATAGCAGTAGAAATACAGAAGAAAAGAAGGGGAAATTGGGCATTTTGATCCAGATTGTGACTAACAATTGATGGCACATGTGACTAATTAGAGTGATGTTTCCAACAAGTGATTTAGCTATGATAAAGAAACAGGCATATGACTTAGAATAACAATCCAGACGTGTGACTTAGAGAAATGATGCAGACACGAGACCTTCAATAATCACACAAGGGATACTTTCATGGAGACAGAACAGAGCAAATAAATGTAGTATTCAACATTGAGTTGATTTTGTATGCATGTAAAGTACTGCTGTTGCATATCCATTTCGACACATTTTCACTCACAACGAGAACTGCGAAGTTGGTGAGATGGTTGCACACACAGGTAACTAGCCTACCACTCTCGTCTATAATCGTGTTACAGCCTTCAGTGGTCCAGTTGCCAAGGTTTCCTGCTGCACTGAAGTCCCAGGAAACACATACTTGAGATCCTTCACGAATAATCTGCTTTCATAAAGGTTGAAGACATGATGTTGCTATCAATTCCTACATTACTTATATAGGGGTGGGGGAGGGGGGTGAGGGGAGGGGGGTTCTAGAAATATATATATTTAAGCCACTCTACAAAGCTTCTTTATATCATAATTAAATATAAACAAGTTGAATCATGTAGAGAGTTCTTGTTAGAGTAAATCACATCTGTATAAATGAAATAAAATATGGAGGTTCTACTTACACTATCATTCATCTCAGAGATCACCAGGTTTATCTCTAGTGGTGGATCAAGATTCCTGAAGACCAGTCCAGGCCCCACAGTTACAGAAGCAATGGAGGAGCCCACTGTGGTGTTAACATCAGCATTAGCTTCTACTGTGCTCTCCGTCACGCGAACAGGGAAGAGTGTTGGTTCACTGTACAAAGCAAAGAAGACAGCCACTCCATCTCTGTCACTGATGTTAGCAAAGAGACTTGGGGGCAGCATTATTGAGGCCTCAAGATCTCCATCTAATGGTGCACTGCCATTACTAGGTTCTCCTGCATGGCATTATAATTGTAATACAAATTAATGTCGTCCATACATAGCATATTGTCACTAGGAACTCCTGCATGTGCATACTAATTAATATAGTCTGTTATTTATGGCTATTTCAACTATTTATAATGAGAAAGGGAAGGCAACAGCTTTTAGTCTCTCTCTGACAACTGATTTTAGAAAAATAGTGCTCAGCATACAGTGACAAGACCTAACTTATTTTCATGGCTACTTTTTCAATGAGAAAGTGTACTTTACCATCATTGTTAAAAGAAACTGTCCGACCCAGTTCTTGTAGTGTATCAATGGGAACCTGCAAAAAAAATTGCAGATTACAGATGGAAAATAAATAATGTGGCAGAAAATTAGTTAATTTACTTACATTTTCTGCCACAAGGGTTATGCCTGATTCCATAACAACTATGGTGCCATTCATTAACACATCTTGAGCAAATTCAGAAACCAGAAACTCAAACGATTCGATAATTCTGCACCATAAAAATAGAACCAAATACAAGAACAAAAAAAATTAATTAATTAAAAAAAAAATTTTTAATTAAAAAAAAAAAAAAAATATATATATATATATATATATATATATATATATATATATATATACACACACGCTGGATCTGGCCCCATTGGACCCCCTTTGGTAATGCCCATTGCAGTGGAAAAGTGAAGGTAAAAGGAAAGAAGACTTCATTGCCCAAATTATATTCCAGTCGTCCAAGCAGTTAAAAAATCACAAAAACAAGAAGAGATAGCTAGTGGATATTTTTAATTCTAAATGCAGCAATATAGAAACAGACAAAAATATGGTAATTAAAAAGTTTATCATGTGACAACTATCCCCACACCCCCCCCCCCCCACACCCCCCACCCTTCATGCTAAAATTCATCTAAATCAGCCCAGCGATTCTTTTATCCCAGTGGTTTTGCACAAATAGAAGAAAAAAAAAGATAGATAAAAAAATATATGATAATTTAAAATTTAATAATGTAATAACCATCCCACACCCACCAAGAAATCACCAAATGTCATCCCAATTGGCCCAGCATTTTTCAAAATCCTGTGAACAGACAGGCAGACAAACAGAACTAATCTAATATATATACATAAGGCTAATATCTTATATATATATATATATAAAAGGAGATGTCTGTCTGTCTGTCTGTCTGTCTGTCTGTCTGTCTGTCTGTCTGTCTGTCTGTCTGTCTGTCTGTCTGTCTGTCTGTCTGTCTGTCTGTCTGTCTGTCTGTCTGTCTGTCTGTCTGTCTGTCTGTTTGTTTGTACCATCATTGTGGCCAAACTTATGGGTGGATTTCTCTGAAATTTGGCAAGATGATAGGTTTTGACCCAACTTAAAATATGGGCTAAAATAATTTGGAAAATGTTTACCATGGTAATGAAAAAAAGCCAAAAATGGTATTTTCGCCAGAAAAACCCTTATCTATTGATCTAAAATTGGTATGTATACACAACTTTACTCTGGGAGTAATATGAGCTGGGTTCCACCTGGCCACACCTCCTTTCCCTGTGTAAGGCTAAAAATGCCAAAAATGGTATTTCAGTAAAAACACTTGAACCGAGGGAGTTAGACCCATGAACCCATATATATTTGGAATGAATATAATCTGGGAAATGTTTTAAGTAATTTATGTGACCACACTCACTTCCTTTTTCATGTCAGGTGCAAAAAAAGGCAAAAAAATAGTACAGAAAAACCCATAGAGCGATAGACTTAAAACACGGCATGCATACCCAACTTGACTTTGGGAGTAACATGGGTGGGATCCCTCCTGGCTACACCTCTTCCAATTTATGTGTAAAATGAAAAAATGCCATAAAGAGAACTTCTGAATAATGCTTGGACCTAAGGAGTTAGATTCATGAACACTCTTAAGTATATTTTGGTTCGTAAGTATGTATATACGTTTGTATGTATGTTTGTCTAAGCATCATAGCCAAATACTTCGACCAAAAAGGCCGAAATTTGGCATGTGCTCTCCAAGAAACCGGGTGAGTGATATTAAACATGTGGACATGGTAATGGGTGTGGGTTTTCCATAGCCACACCCACACAAAATTATTTTGGCTGAAAAAAGTTGATCAGAAACCAACAGGTAAAAAAATTTGGCATGTGGTGTCCAAGTACCAAAGAAAGTATTATTAACAATATATGGGTGTGGTTTGGCCATAGTCACACCCACTGGAAGTTGTTTTGGCTATTAAAAGCTAATCAATGACCAACCAGACTGAAATTTGAAATGAGGTTTCCTAGCAACTGTGTGAGCATTACTTATCACATGTGTGTGTGTGTGTCAATAAGTGTGGCCTGGTCATTGCCACACCTATAGGACGTCATTATGCCTTGTAAAAATTCATTTATGGACCAATGAGACTGAAATTTGGCATATGGAGTCCAAGAAACAGGGTGAGCATTATTAACCGCATGTGGGTGTGGTAATGTGTGCAGTTTGTTATTAGCCACACCCACAGGAAGTTGTTTTGGCTGCCAACCAGGCTGAAATTTGAGACACCTGAAATTTTTTGTGTTGACATTGGCCAGGCAATGCCAGGTATATGCTGCTAGTATATATATATATATGTGTGTGCGTGTGTGTGTGTGTGTGTGTGTGTGTGTGTGTGTGTGTGTGTGTGTGTGTGTGTGTGTGTGTGTATATATATATATATATATATATATATACTAGCAACACATACTTGGCATTGCCCGGGATATGACATGCCAACAGGAAAAAGTGTGACCTAGTATGACTCAACCAGAGTCAAGTTGTATTTGCATGCTTCTAGGTCTCTAGGTCCATGAATTTTACCATCCATAAATACCATAAATTGATTGCATCCTTTTTGGCATCTTTGACCTGACATGCACACAGGAAGGGATATGGTCAGGTGACCCAATTTTTTGGTGGCTAAAAATCATCCACTCTGTTAGGATGTCCTACCCTAAAGTGTGGGACATAATTTTATGGTGGATTTGGTAGGAGAGTGGTGTGGCCAAGTATGACGTAACCTATGTCCAAAAGTTGTCCAAGCCCCACTTCTGGAATTTTCAGTCTCACATATCTAAAGGAAGAGGTTTGAACAGGAACAACCACACTGAGGAGAGAGTATCCAGTCAAATGTAATTCAAGCTTCTTCATTCACAGAAGCATTATTGAAACACTCATGACACAAGACCAGTGTTACCAGATGTTTTCTGCTCAAAATCACTACTAATTTTCAGCTGTCAAAAGCATCAATACAAAAATACCAACACACATTATATTTAGCATTCAAACAACACAGTATAAATTTTTATTGGAACATATCACAGTTTTTCCTTCAGATCACAGCTTCAACAATTGCCTTATTTGCCACTTGTTTGCATTCAAAGTTGAAAGACAGAACATTATCAGCACAAGGCTGAACAGTCTATATAGAAAATTCCACATTGGATCCTTGTATGAATGCACATCCAGCCAGCAATTCTCTGTGCTGCTGATGTACCAGGCAGGCTGCTTGATCATGGGACAGTTAGACTCCGGTTCTCTTTGGGATGAAACAACTTAAGGAAAGGATAAGGACACAGATATTCTCTCTCTAAGTGTAGCTTGCAATAACAGTGGGCAATTTGAATGGAGCTGTCTTGGTAAAGACCTTGATTCTTTCTGCATCCTTATGAATTACTTCCTCAGAAACTTGAAGGCCTTCTCTTCCAGTCTCATCTTCTTCTACATGGGCATCTGGTCCAATGGTCCAATTTTGTCTGGAATCCCTGACTATTGCTGAAAATTCACTACCTTTTGAGAGTTTTGGTAATTTTCCAATTAGACATTTACCCTCCCAATTTGTTTCCAAATTTACTCAGGACAACCCCACATTCTCCAGAGATCAGTCTCCTTCAAGTAGGTTGTTTCCTACCAATTATCGTAATAGTTTTATCTGGTGAGGGTAGACAGGATATATCCCCCTCCCCCTCCACATTCCAATTCTCAACTTGCCTTAATAGTAGTACTTTCTTTTTTTTAATTATATAAAGAAGCAACAACAAAAAAATGGCTTCAAGTCTGCTATGAGTTTAATTGTATTACAGCATTTTACAGTTGATTAAAGCATTGATAATTAAGCTAAAGTGGTGGGAAAACCAACTTCGCTCTTGCAACACTTGTCACTATACGTCACTCTCTCTCTCTTCCCAATATAAAGCACTCAGAGATCCACCTTTTAAACACAAATCCATTATTATGGAGAGTATGGTTCAGTATTCATCAGTGTTTGAAGTTGAAGCTCAAAATTTGACCATGAGGTCCTCCTTAAATCTCCAAGGGGAGGCGGAAGTTCAGGGGGGGGGGGCGGAAGTCCAAGGAGGGGCAAGTACTCCCCTCTGCCCCACACACATGCACCCAGGCATGCACACACATGTACACACATGCACACACATGCACACACGCACACACAGTGCAAAATATTTAGAATTACAACAACAAAATCTATATAAACAACGGAATAATGAATATGTTACTTCATTTAGGTAACTGTTTGAATAGGAACAAACCTGGATGAATCTTCAGTTTCCACGAACCGATCAGGTTGCCATTGCAGAAGTGAATTTACAGTCCCCACTAATCCCATCACCACCTGCAGAGAAATAAATTATTCAGATCTGGTTCAACATTGATGGTCCATGAAGCAACAAGATTTGTGGACTGTCAAATTAAAAACATGTGTCTAGTGTGGCAGTAGCAAGGCCATTGGCTACACTGCTCCTACATAGTAAGCCATGCTAATTCATTAGCCATAAGTGCTAGGGCTAGGGCTAGGGCTATCATCTATATTTGGTGCATCCAAACAGGTAGAAGAATGGCAGACAATTGACAGAATCATTGCAAATATTTACAAGCACAAATCTGATATCTCTTCAAATCTCACTATTATCTATACCTATAATGTCAAATCTTGTCTGTCTGTCTGTCCAGATGCTAAATCTTCCCAGAGTTTTGGTCACTTGGTCCACAAATTTTTTGGGCATAATGAGGATATCCTGACTCATTTTTAACACCAATTTTTTTTTTTTTTTTTTTTTTTTTTTTTTTTTTTTTTTTTTCCCAGAAAAATGGCACCCCTGGTGGGGAAAAGAAGAGTTTAAAATTTCCATACAAAAAAAAAAAAAAACCTGAAAAAAAATGTGGTGAAATAGAAGGCATTGTGTTCCAAGCATAAGGTTGGTGGTATACTTTTTTATTCTATCTTTTGTTCTTCCTATCTTTTTTCTTTTTATCCTTTATCTTTTTTATCCTTTTATCTTTTTTACCCAGTCTACCTTTTTTTTTCTATCTTTTTCCTTCTCTCTTTTTTTTTCTATTTTTCTTTTTTCTTTATCTTTATTTCCTTTCATCTTCTTTCTTCATCCTTTCCTTCCTTTTTTCTCCTATAATTTCCTTTCTTTTTCCTTCTGTCGCCCAAATTTTTCCTTTCCTTTTTCTTTTGCCCTATTAAACCCTTACTTCTTTATTTCTTGCACTCCCTTTTTTCACTTCTTTTTCTTCTTCCACGCCCTCACTTTTTCCTACCTTTTATTTTTTCTCACTTTACTCCTTCCATCTTTTCCTCTATCCTACCTTTTCCATACTTTTTCTTTTCTCCCTCTTTTCCCTTTCATTTGTTTCTTTCCCATCCTTTTATTTCTTTCACCTCCCCCTTTTTCTTTTTTTCCCTTTTTCTCTCCCCACTCTACCCCCATCCAATTCCATCATGCTTTTCCCATCTTTTTTCTTCTCATATTTGATAAAAAGGAATTATTGAGTTGTGTTTTTATAATCTCTGAACTATGCCTTTTCTTTCTTTTTTTTCTTTTTTTTTTTCTTTCTTATTACCAATTATTGTATTGTATTCTGTGACCTAATTAGTGTTCATTAATTAAATTATGTTATGCATAATCATTGTGTTTTGTTGTCATATCACTCTGTTAAGGGAATCATTCCAGAAGCAGAGAAGCCCACGGGCCAGAAAGAAGAGAAAGGGGGGGAAAGGTTATCAGTTACATTGCTTATATAGTTGCACAACATCTGTAGAAACTGTCTTTCAAATATGAAACAATTTGGATGATCCATTGTTAAGTTATGGTGTATTTGAGTAAGATGTGCTATGGTTGCCATGTTGATTTCCAAAGTAAAAAGTGGTTTCTTGCTAATGTGGATTTTTTATCTAGAATCACATGTATCTTTGTGAATTTCTTAGGAAATATGCTATATTATTCATCATTCTAAAGCCCTGTATGTATATTACAAATTAAGTGTAAAAGCAGTCAGATAAGTGGTCACATTTTCCAAGTGTTCTTAAGAGGACAAGTCACTTAGAGTGTTAAGATGTAGAAATTCATTACTTTTTTTTTTTTTTTTTTTTTTTTTTTTTGTAAGTATTTTTGTGGCTAACCAAAACACTTGAATCATCTCTTAGTCCCCAAAGGCCACTGTCACAATTGGGAATGACCTCATAGGAGTGCAACTAGTTGTGGCTAGTGTTCTCATGGAGGACTTGATTTCCATTTTTTTGTGGGACACTCAAACATGTCATAAAGCATATCATTGGAAAGCATTTGAAAGCTTTCATTTGGCAATAAAAGGATAGGGGTGAATACAACAATGTTATGATAACATAGTAGATGTATCATGAATAATAATGAGTCGCTGGTGCTTTCCCCCCCCCCCTCCCCTCCCCTAATGTTATGACTGAAAGTTAAAGGCTGACTGGAAAACTGCCCGTAGGGCAGGGTTCATTTTACTAGTAAATATACCTATTATCCAACATATGCACACATATTTGTAATATCATCATGTAGTCAACTTACTGACACTGAGA